>CM040922.1:25260641-25308141 GCA_023029165.1 Gobiocypris rarus
TGTAGCTAAACGCATCACAGCATGTAAACAGGCGAATGTTGGCGTTGAGCAGTCGGCTAGCTGGAGCCGTTTACCTCCAGTCTTTGTGCTAAGCTAGGCTAGCGGTGTGTGTGTCAGACAGATGAGACCGGTGTGTATGGACTTTGGGGGATACGGCGAATAAGATAAAGTCATAAAAAGTCGGTGTGTTCCTTTAAGACATTAAAGGATTAGTTCACTTTTAAAAAAACTTTTGCTGATAATTTACTCACCCCCATGTCATCCAAGATGTCCATGTCTTTCTTTCTGCAGTCGAAAAGAAATTAAGGTTTTTGATGCAAACATTTCTCCTTATAATAGACTCAATGGACCCCAAACGGGTCAAGGTCCGAATGACAGTTTCAGTGCAGCTTCAAAGGGCTTTAAACCACACCAGATGATGAATAAGGGTCTGATCGAGCCAAACCATCAGTCACTTAAAAAAATCAAAAGTTAAAGTTTTATAAGCACAAATGTTGGCCTTGCTCCGTTCTGTGATATGTGTACGTGACGTCCCGTGATGCGCAGTTACGTTGGAAAGGTCAGGTTTGTCGTAGGCGGAAGTACCGAGTCGTTGTTGAACGTGCACATACTCTAGGGATGGCTCGATACCAAAATTTTGACTTCGGTACGGTACCACAATCTAATACCGAAGTACCGATATTAAATCGATACCACACAGAGTAAAATTATGCGCAATACCCGCGCTAAAAATCAGCTGATTTTAGCGCGGGTATTGAGCATAATTTTACTCATCATCGCACATTTTGGAAATTACCACAAATGTTTATTAGTAAATGATTCAACAAAGATGATCACATCAAATCAGTCATTTGAAAGCTTTCTTGTGAGAAGAAATTCAGCAATACTGCACGTCTCCTTCTCTATCACTCAAAACGAGCACATTTCTTATGGCTTCAAAAACATTGCACCGGACCTAACGAACACTAAAGCAATCTGCGCGCTCCGATTCAACATTTTCACGTTCGCATCGGGACCGCTGACGGAAATCACTTGCCCTGGTGTTTTTAAACCTTGCACATTTGAACATGCGTGCGATTTTATCGCATTTTGTTATAAATGGTATGGGCGCTCTTTACTGCGCTCATACCAACAACACACACACACAAGCCTGTAAAGAGCTCGCGCATTACAAATTAAGTTATTTGTCCATAGTCAAATTCAAATACACAAAATGATGTCAAAATGTCCGTCTTTAGTGAGTTTTCACATAAACACAGTCAGTTATGTCTTACGCTAATGTAAATAGTGCAATAGTAGGCCTATGCGAATATTATGAGATTGGTTGAAACAAACGTTGGAGATTTCATGATATTTAAACGATTTGATCTAATGTATGTATGTGTGTTGATCAGTGTTAAAAGAAAATAAATGTCTAAATTAGATGGTTTGAATGATGCACTCACCTGTCGATCTCTTAAAGTCTTGCTCAAGTCAGGATCGTGACAGATGCGTGGCAAGGTTTGATGGTTCTTCATCAGTTTTATAAGCAACGCAACTTCTACTCCTCTCTTTATTAATTAGTTTTGGGCATATTAAGTGAGATTCAACCGCTTTATCCATTTTGTTCCTCTATGTTGCCACAGTTACAGGTTTCGCATCGGTTTGGGTAGCGCGCTGCCACCTAGCGGTGAACTTCGGAACAGCAGCATATACCGAAATGTGCAAAATCATGATATCGTACCGTTTGAAATAAAATATATACCGGTATTTTCCCAGTATCGGTATACCGCGCATGCCTAACATACTCAGTCAAACGCCGTTTACAAAAAAGGGATTAAAAGGTAAAACAGCGATGTTCCTTCTGCTCATTTGAAAACACTGACTCTGTATTTCCGCCTACGGCAAGCGAACATAAACTTTAGATATTTTATTTTTAAGTGACTGATGGTTTGGCTCGATCAGACCCTTATTCATCGTCTGGTGTGGTTTAAAGCCCTTTGAAGCTGCACTGAAACTGTCATTCGGACCTTGACCCGTTTGGGCTCCATTGCCTCCATTATAAGGAGAAATATTTGCATCAAAAACCTTAATTTCTTTTCGACTGCAGAAAGAAAGACAAGGACATCTTGGATGGCATTGGGGTCAGTAAATTATCAGCAAAAGTTTTTTTAAAAGTGAACTAATCCTTTAAGGCCTTCAATTGTGAAAGGTCAAATTAAGAGTTGTGGAAACCCTGTAATATCAATTATTGATATTGTCTTTTATGTAAGTGAATAAATGTCTGCCTTTTCATAATCTCAGATCAATGAGATCTACGATCAATCCGTTCCAAAAGGAAATCTCGCCTTAACTCTTATGTCATAGTGTTGTTAGTGCTGATGCTTTCCAAGATCACATCTGGTATAAATGAAACCCATTATAATCATTATAAACGGGGAGTTGACATAAGCAGTAAAATTTTTTTTTTTTGTAAAGCAAAAGTAAAACGCCACTTTTGAAGAAGAAATGCATATTGACATGCAATATTTGTGATAATATACCATAGCGAGAATTCTCTTTTGTAGGCCAGTCATTTTTGAAGTGTACCGAGATCCCAAATCCCCAAACTAACATTTTCAGGAAAAAAGAAAATCCTCTCCGGGAGGAAATAACATGAGGGATAAAGGGATAGATCACCCAAAAATCATCATTTACTCATTTTATTAGTTTCTTTCTTCTGCTGAACATGAAAGATGTTTTGAGGAATGTTCTTCATTCGTCCTCAGTTTTCTCTTCCCATTCTGTGGAAGTCAATGAAGACCAACATTCTTCAAAAGATGCTCAACACAAGAAGGAAACGTGTTTGTGTGTGCACTGTCCCTTTAAGTGCAGTCTGATGTGATTGGTGCTCACCGTGGCGGGGGAGGCTCTGGTGGTCTGAGCCGCGGTGTGAGGGGCGGAGCCATCCATGGAGTTTCCTCCAATCAGATAGGCCCCAGAGCTGCTGATGATCTGTCCTCCCGACAGCCCCATGGCCAGGGCGCCGTTCCCGTTCCCGTTGTTGGCCATGCTGTGATTGGTCACCACCGCGCTCACCTGGGCCGAGCCGCCTTGCGTGTCGAAGTAGTTCCCGCCGCTGTTCTGGTTGTACAGCTGCGGTTCTGAATACGAGTACGTCCGTCTGCCAATAAAACAAACACAAGCTGCTTTCACTCTCAAACCATTCCTATATCGGCGCGCTCGCTTCTCTTTAATTGACTTGAGACGCATCATAAGTCGTGTGTTGATGGGTTGGCATCCTCTCGTCGTCAGGTGAGTGTTGTTTCCATGGATACAGAAATCACCAAAGCATAACTGTTTTATAGAGAACATTGCTTTTGATTGCCATTCTGATGCATGCTTTCACCGTTCGGCTGATGACATTTGATTTATAATAGCCAATTTAGAAGATCTTAGCCTCTCGCTGAGTGAATGTCTAAACATGAGCCATCCCAACGCTGAGGGAGGAAACAGACGGAAGCACGGAGGAGTTTCAGGTGACTGAACACAGGGCTGGACATTAACGCTTGCCCGGGACAATGGGTCTTTTGAGGAAGAGAATTAGAACAAGTGTCAGTAACAAAAATAACTAGGGAATCACCAAAACGTGAGGATGATTCATTTAGTGTAAGTGGTGATCGACGGTGGATACTAATGTAATATATAATATACTGACCGTTACAAGGTTGTGCGGTTGAGGCTCTCACAGCCTCATCAAAATAAATGAGCACCTCTCACACAGAGAAACTCCGTAACACACTGCGGTAAACATTCAGAAATAGTTCAAAGATCACAGAAGGACCATAACGCATCTCAGGGTTTTCATTACTGAATGATTCAGCGTTTAGAACGAATCGGTCGAGTCAGATTCAATGACTCGCTCCTACAACTGCCTCATCCCTGAACAAATCAGCCGTTTGAACGAATCATTTGAATCAATGACTCACTCATAAACAACTGCCTCATCCCTTAATGAATCAGCCGTTTGAACGAATTGTTTGAATCAATGACTGACTCATAAACAACTGCCTCATCCCTGAACGAATCAGCCGTTTGAACGAATTGTTTGAATCAATGACTGACTCATAAACAACTGCCTCATCCCTGAACGAATCAGCCGCTTTGAACGAATTGTTTGAATCAATGACTGACTCATAAACAACTGCCTCATCCCTTGAATGAATCAGCCGTTTGAAGCGAATTGTTTGAATCAATGACTGACTCCTAAACAACTGCCTCATCCCTGAACAAATCAGCCGTTTGAACGAATCATTTGAATCAATGACTCACTCATAAACAACTGCCTCATCCCTTAATGAATCAGCCGTTTGAACGAATTGTTTGAATCAATGACTGACTCATAAACAACTGCCTCATCCCTGAACGAATCAGCCGCTTGAACGAATTGTTTGAATCAATGACTGACTCATAAACAACTGCCTCATCCCTGAATGATTCAGCTGTTTGAACGAATTGTTTGAATCAATGACTGACTCATAAACAACTGCCTCATCCCTGAACGAATCAGCCGTTTGAACGAATTGTTTGAATCAATGACTGACTCATAAACAACTGCCTCATCCCTGAATGATTCAGCCGTTTGAACGAATCATTTGAATCAATGACTCATAAACAACTGCCTCATCCCTTAATGAATCAGCCGTTTGAACGAATCATTTGAATCAATGACTCATAAACAACTGCCTCATCCCTGAACAATTCAGCCGTTTGAACAAATCGTCTGTATCAATGACTCATAAACAACAGACTCATCCCTGAATGATTCAGCCGTTTGAACGAATCGTCTGTATCAATGACTCATAAACAACAGACTCATCCCTGAATGAATCAGCCGTTTGAACGAATCGTCTGTATCAATGACTCATAAACAACAGACTCATCCCTGAATGATTCAGCTGTTTGAACAAATCGTTTGAATCAATGACTCACTCATAACCCAACTGACTCATCCCTGAATGATTCAGCTGTTTGAACAAATCGTTTGAATCAATGACTCACTCATAACCCAACTGACTCATCCCTGAATGATTCAGCTGTTTGAACAAATCGTTTGAATCAATGACTCACTCATTAAGACGGTGGTTTAGTTTCATGTTTAAAAGTGTCATTCATTCCAGCATTTCTTATTTGTACATTTAAAAAAAATCTCATAACATTATTTAATACAGTTGTAGTTTTTTAGTGTAAAGGATTTAATCTGATTGTGAACAGCCCTATAGTGTCTTATTATTGTAATTTAATATATTGAGCAAATTTAAGAATTTAAATGATGATGCATATATTTTAAACAATTAGGGGAAAAATGCCCTAACGACGGTCAAAATATCATAAATATGCAGATTTAAATGTCAAAGCTGACTGATGTACAACACACACACACACACACACACACACACTAAGGCTCTTTATGAAAGGCTTAATGTCGAGCCCTGCTGAACACACTCAGTCATGTTTCAGTGACAGACACAGACAAACAAACAGAGACACACACACACACACAGAGACACACAAACACACACACACACACACACACTCTCAGAATGGATTGAGATGAAAGACAAACACACACATACACACACACACACACGCACAGAGACACACACAAACACAGACACACACACACACACACACAGACACACACACACACACACACACATGTAGTTGGAGAAAAATCTTCAGTTGAATTTCACACACACACACACACACACAAACAGAGACACACACACACAGACAAAGAAACAAACACACACACAGAGACAAACACACACAGACAAACAAACAGAGACACACACACACACACAGAGACACACAAACACACACACACACAGAGACACACAGAGAAAGACAAACACACACACACATGCACAGAGACACACACACACACGCACAGAGACACACAAACACAGACACACACGCACAGACACACACAGAGACACACACAAACACACACACACAGACACAGACACACAGACACAGACACACACACACACACACACACACACACACACACAGAGACAGAGAGAGATGAAAGACAAACACACACAGAGACACACACAAACACAGACAAACACACACACAGACACACACACACACAAACAGACAAACACACACACACACACACACACACACACAGAGACACACACAAACACAGACAAACACACACACAGACACACACACAGACAAACACACACACAGACAAACACACACACAGACACACACACACACACACACACACACACACACACACACAGACAACACAGACACACACAGAGACACACACACACACACACACACACACACAGACAAACACACACACACACACAGACAAACACACACACACACACACACACACACAGACAAACACACACACAGACAAACACACACACACACACACACACACACAGACAGACACACACACACACACACACACACAGACAAACACACACACACACACACACACACACACACAGACAGACAGACACACACACAGACAGACACACACACACACACACACACACACACACACACACACACACACACACACAGACAAACACACACACACACACACACAAACACACACACACACACACAGACACACACACAGACAAACACACACAGACAGACACACACAGACAAACACACACACAGACAAACACACACACACACAGACACACACACAGACACAGAGAGACACACACACAGACACAGAGAGACACACACACAGACACAGAGAGACACACACACACACACACACACACACACACACACACACACACACGTCCTCATATTAGAATGATTTCTGAAGGATCATGTGACACTCAAATAAATAACACATGCATAACATATATTTATTTAATGTATTTACTATATTAGAAGTAATTTAATTGGAAAAAATATATCAATATGCAAAAAATAAATAAATAACATCCGTTTATGACCAAAACTTAATGTTTGTATATGATACAGTTTATAAACATTTCCAATTTATTACCATAAATTCTCACAAACTCCAGTTAAGTTTCCAAATTGGAATACTATTTCCAAAATTCCCCAGATTCTTTCCAGTAAGTTTCCAGAAATGTTGCAACCTTAGTTATGTCCCAAATGAGACACTATACACTCTGTAGTCAACGGTGTAGTGTATGTGTTTAAAGCACAGCTTTCCTGTTTTCAGTGTGAACACACTACTTGCACTACTTACACAAAACATCACAGAATAGTGCACAAGTACACAAATCAGGACACACCTTATACCTTTAATGTTATTGTAGTGAATGGGCTTTATTTTGCATGATTTTGATGGTGTCCTAAAGCCTAAAAGGACACATCGGTCATTTATTCACCCTCGTATGGCTTCCTTCTGTGGAACCAGTTCATCTCCCATAAAACCAGTGGAAGCCAGTTAAACCATGGATACACACATGGACGCCTCATACCACACAGGTTAGGAAGGCCATGAGATGAACACTCACATGGTCCCGTTGGTGTAAACCCCGCTGTTCTCCTCCTGGACGTACTGCACCTGTGCTTGATACACATGCTGGACCTGCTGAACAGTCTGCGCCTGAAACACACATCACACTCGCAGTGAGAGATGAGGGATTCGAGGCTGGACCGGTCTGTGGTGTGTTTGCAGTGGGTTAGCAGAGAGATGGAGCGCCTCACCTGCTGCTGGACGGGCACCTGAGACGCCACCTGCTGGCCGCTGACCGCAGGCTGCACAGGCACGCTGGTCTGGAGGGGAACGCTGGACGTGGAGTCAGCGCCTGCCTCTGGGGTCTGCATGGCGCCTGAGACACAAACACACATTCAAATCACCAGCCGGGAGAACGCTCACTCGGATTTCTAATTTCCATTTAGTTTAAAGGCATAGTTCACCCTAAAATTGACCCTTCGCTAAGCCACGCCCTAAAACCGCCACAGGCCAATCATGGCTTAGCAACCGTAACTAGGCGCGGAAGGTCTGTCAAGCTTTCGAGCGAGGGGAACATGCCGAAGCATTGTGCTTATGGATTGTGCAAATCTGATACCCGGTATTCTATAAATTTGAACAGGGGGTGGAATATTTTCCCTTCCCCAGACCTTAAACCCAAGGGGAGAAATGACGCTGTTCTGTCGATTTGTCCAACCTTGTCAGGTTTTCCTACCGTAGCGTAAAACTATAGCTATGCATGTTAGCGTTTGTGACTAACTTAAGGGAAATAATTCAATATAACTTCACTGAGGATTCTTATTGGGGAAAACGATTTCACACTGCAAAACACCCCATCAGATTGATGTGGATCAAGCAGTGCGGGAGAATCTATTTATTAAATATAAGCGGGAGAATGTTATCATTGCAAAGTGGTCAGGCTAATGTATTGTGTTTATTCCACAAGTCTTATGGATAAGCTGTTTGATTTATAATTATTAGATGGTTTACCCTATTTCAATTTGTGAGTTTCCCATTTGCGCTGGGACCTATAGGCTTTAGCTTCAATTTTGATGAAATGATTCTCTAATCGGTTGCATATTATTCCATGGATATATCCCTCAAATGCATACTGCAGTCCCGTTTGTCTTGCTTTCTTAGATATTTCACCTGTTCGCTAAAAATTACATTATCTCCTTGGGAATGTCTGACACCGGCGCATAAATACTGTAATAGATGGGCCAGGCGCGAAAGCTTGACAGGCGTAGCAACAGTAACTAAGGAGGGCGGGGCTTAGCGAAGGGTCAATTAAGTACTCATTCACTAGGGTTGGGTACTGAAACCCAGTGCCAATCGGTACCTTTATAACCGGTATGCACCGGACCCAATCAGAGCGCAGATTTCGGTGCCACTTAAATTCAAACGTGCTTTGGTGCTTTGGCTGGAGCCGAGCCAGAGACACACACGCTCAGCGCTCGTCACTTATCACAACTATTCAGTGTTTCAACCACATCATGTTTATTTCAGGTTTCATGTAAACGCTGTAAAGAGTACTAGCAGAAAACACACACTGATGATGGACGCGGCGAAAACAATCCCTTCAGACAGTTAAGATAACGTGACTCCGTGTTTTATTCACATCAGACACACATTATATAGTGACTGTATAGTTTACTCTATTCTTCTCCAGTTCAGCAGCGCTCACTTACTTTCATGTGTTTCGTGAGACGAAGATAAATGAATGTGATGTAAATCCGAGATCCGACAGTGAGGCGCCGCCCATCGCGCAGTATAGATCAACTAACACACATTCACTCACACATATTTCAACATCACAATATCTGATAGTTCATGACATAGTTAGCAAGTTTGTGAATATTTTCAATAAAACCGAATAAACCCGATCCAGCCGAGCGGTCATCCAGCGCTGTGCGGCTGCCGTGTGTGTCTCCATGGAAACAATAAAGCCGCGCGTTCTCCAATATTCATCCAGAGAATATGGTGATGTTTCTGCAGAATAAAGCTGAAGCTTGAGCTGGTTTGGAGCAGAGCGAGAATACAGACGACTGCTGTTATTACTGTAACTGTTATTAAGAGTTAAATCAGGCCTGTTGTAGTCGGGTTAGCTGGCTTTAGTTTTACTGTCAATTAAGTCAATTGTGTTTTGTATTTATTTATATATTTAAGTATACTTTAATTTAAATAATTAAATAAAAAGCCATTCTTTAATCTCATCCACCTCATGTTATGGCTCTTTTTTTCTAAAAAGTATCGGTTTGGCACCGGTATCGAAAAAACCCCAGCAATCGTCGTGTGGCATTATTACAGATTCCGAGTAGTCGTTGCCTGGGTTACGTATGTGTGGGGCGGAGCTATCAAAATAGGGGGCGGGGCGTGTTTGTTTTGGTGATCACCAGAAAGCACTGACCCCACCTTTAATACATAAATAAATTCTCTAGGGCTCTGAAATATTTTATTTTGCCCAAATTCTGTGTTTTGTGTTTTAGGGTTGGATTATTTACTCAGATGAGAGAATAAATGCAGACTTTTCATTTTTGAGTGAACTGTCTCTTTAAATGATTCACCCATAAGTTGAAAAATCCCATAACATTCCACATTATACAGTAAATTCCACCTTTATGAATGGATTCTGTGATTTCCGCCCTAATTTAATGCCATGATATTGAATTTGAGACTTTCTGCTCCAATTTAAGTCGGTCAAATGAAGCCCCGCAGAAAGTGTGAGGAGGAGTGGATCATGGGATCATTACTTTAACGCTGGCGGTAATAGTGCAAACACTGCTATGGTTAAGAATTAAAGATAATATTTTGACATCCCGCTCGGGTCACTTCCTGTCCTTCTGCTCACACAAACACACAGCAGTGATGTGGAGGTTATCTGTGTGTTCGGAGCGGGTCAATGAGTGGAGGAGAACGCCGCCCTTACCCAAAAGCAATAAATGAGGTTAATATTTAACCGCCTGGCGCTTTAGACCGAGGAGATTTCTGAAGCAGCAGTTCTCTCCTGAAGCCCCTGCCGAAACACTACGTCTGCACTGGTTTCCGTGCTCTCGCTGCTGTAAAGCGCGTGTAAACAAGCCGTGTTTGAGCAGCGGCGCTCGACCGTACACTTTCCATGCTCAGGTCTCTCCAGGTTAATTACCCGATCGCTCCCCAGAGGCTCCGCACCTCCTCTTCCTCCGCTCCTCATTTACCTGAAGGGTGCAGGTGGTGTTGTGTTCACTTCACCTCCCCCTCAGCCCTAAACGTCTGATTACCCAGCATTCCTGCCTCGCACACAATCACGGCCATCTCCAGCGCACACACACTAATGAGTCAACACACCTGAAGTATTCACAGACGGCATTCTAGCGTTGAGGATCACGTCAGGCGCTGCTCTTCTGAAACACATGATGCAGCTTTATCTCCAAACAGACTGAATTTAAGTCTTCATTTGTTTTTTTTCACCACACAATCCTTCGTAAAACACGCTTGTGTTCTAATTAGAGTCCGCTCTTGGTGAATGCGGTGAAATGCTACGACAGATGCAGGTCTGCAGTGTAAACACGCTTCATCTTGATTATAAATATGCTTTCACATTAGCGACGCATCGAATGCTTAGGTTTTGCAATTCATGGCAGTCCCTAGTTCTCTTCTATAGCATTGGTATGAATAAATACATGAATATATACTACTACGGTAAATGCAAATAATCACATGCAACTAACCAAGAGTTTACTTGGCATAATGAATAAATAATTCATAAAATGAATGCATAAATAAATATAAAAAATAAATGCATAAATAAATATATATACTATGGTAAATGCAAATAATCACATGCAACTAACCAAGAGTTTACTTGGCATAATGAATAAATAATTAATCAAATAAATGCATAAATAAATGTAAATACTATGGTAAAAGCAAATAATTACATGCAACTAACCAATTATTTATTTGCTATAATGAATAAATAAATAAATATAAAAAAATAAATGCATAAATAAATATATATACTATGGTAAAAGCAAATAAGCACATGCAACTAACCAATTATTTACTTGCTATAATGAATAAATAAATAAATACAGTAAATGCAAATGATCCCATGCTGTGTAATTATGATAGTGATTAAATAATCAAAAACTTTAAATGAAAAGTAATGAGGCGTTGCACGTGTCCAGCCAATCTGCAGTGTTTCAGCACACATTAATCTGACAGATGCACAGACAGATGTTTATGTCATGTGACGCGCCCTCATCCAATCCCTAAGCCAACCATCACAAACAAAACATGCATCCCAGACTACATTAAACACAGGATTGACTGCAGTGACTCAAACACCAAACTCGTGTTAATCATGTTATATAGAGTCTAGACCGCTCATGCAAATCAACGCTTGACTTTATAGATGAACTTCTGCACGTTAGCACTTGATGGATCGTTTAGTCCGATGTGAAGATGTGGAGGGCAGATCTGTATTGTGTTCAGTAACCCCACCTGCTCCCTGCGGCTGTGCATAAACAGGCACCTGTCTGAACACCCTCCACCCCGGCTGACTTCACCTCCGCTGCTCATTCATACGCTCCCCTGTGGGCCACTTAAACCCACAACAGCCTCAATGCCGAAGGGTAACAAAGGCCCGAGAGGAGTGTCTCCCCCACGACCCCGTCAGAGGTCAAACGCGCTTTTGGACCACCATACATCTATAACTTCAGTTCATCCTATAATCCTGGCAATACAGTTTTACTTCATAATGTGTGAGCTCAAATCCTCATATGAGAGTGATTAGTGAAGACTGGAGTAGTGATTATTAAATCCAGGAATAATTCACACTTTACTGTATATTCACTCACATTGGAGGAACAGCTCAAGTCTGTCATCGGCTACATAAAAATCATAAGTGTGTGCTTGGGACATGGATTTTAATGGTGAGACGTTTGTTTTTATAATGAGTCTCAAAAATTATATACAATTTTGGATTTGGATTTATCAGCATATATTGGTTATCAATACAGGTCAAAATGCTCATAACAGTACATCACTAATCTATATATACAGTGCACAAGTATACCTAAACATTTTTTTTTTAAATCGACTATAAAAACAACTATAAATACAAAACAACAGTAATATTGTGAAGTATTATCTAGTGCTAATTTTATTAACAGAAATATAACTAAACATTTCAGACGAAGACGAGATGACGTCCTTAAACGATCATCATGCAATATCGTCAACGAAAAAAAAAGACGAGACTAAAATAATGCGATTTTCGATACGCTATTAGTGTGTAGCCTGGATGCCAGCCGAATTTAGCCCCGCCCACAACATTTTTTGCTCGGGCAATTGGCTCTGGACTCGCTCCATAGAGGAGTAATTATGCCTGAACAGAAACTGTTCGGACCAATGAGATCATCAGGGGGCGGGCTTTAGCCGATGATGGACAGATGATCAACAGTATCGTAATCATCCACGTCATCAAAGGCGCTTGGGTTGAGTTAACTCTTAATCCTAAACGGAGAACATTCAGTTCGTATATGCATTCACCTTCACTATTTCTCTCAGAAACGATGATCGTGTTGGGATGTTGGGAAGCAAAACATTTTTTTTTTAAAGATTTTGTAATCATATTGTGAAATAGTTGCGATTAAAATCGTAATAACGCAATGAAACATGACATTGTGCAAGGTCATTTTTGCCCAGACTGTCATACAAAGAAATGATGAACAAGCCAAGCCAAATATTAATAACTGATTATGCTGTAGTCAATGTTTGCTTTTTCCTCTCAGCTTTTGGTTTTCCTGTGCCTTGACCAAACTTTAGTTTTTCCCTCATATTTAAAATGTTTTAGAATATGTGATGTGATGAACTTAGGTTCATTATAAACAAATCTGGACATCATCACATTCACATCCAGCTCTACAGAACACTATATTGTCATTATTCAAATCTATATCTATATTAGAATCGGCTACTGACAAACCCATACGACCACTAGCGTTATTCAGTCAAACCAGACGTGTTTCAGACACAGATATGATGTTTCTCTAGTGTGTGAGGTCACTATAGCTCATTTATGATGTATAAAGTGACATATTATACCCAAGAATATCTTCATACACTACCAGTAAATCTGATAAACATTTGGGAGCTAAATGATTCCTGAGCCTGTTTTGCTGAAGTGTTTGTTCTTTAATTGCTTGCTCATTGGTTGACCTAAATTGGTATTATCTAATTGTGTTGTTAAATCTAACAGCCGATTGGTTGATTTGTAATCATTACAAAGTTTCTATCAAAGTTATCTGACATTATGAAGATGAGTTAAACTCTGAGCTCTGCTCATATTTCATTACCATTATAGCGAATAACCTGTGATAATGGGAGAAAATGGTGTGAATACATTTTCGTTTGACTGTATATTCCAATCAAACAAAAAACAAATCATCTGAACCAACCGAGCGTGAAGCAAAAATGTCCAGAATACAGAAACGCACAGACGTGTGACAGCAGCTGATGTATATTTAGCATTTCCAGGGGTGGATTAGATAAAAACACACTAAAATAAATCTAAAATAAAATAGTCTTGATTAATCTTGATTAAAAAGAAACCTGTAGAAGAGTTTTTTCAGTGCAGCATCCGCCCACACGTGAACCTCAATGGGTTTAGCTCGAAATGAAATGGATATGAATTATTTACTCAATCAGTATCTCTTAAAGCGATTGGAAAGGCAACAGGACACCGCGGACAGGTGGCACGACTACACCTGACCGTAGATAAGTGGTAATGTGAGCTGATAACTAGCGGTTTCTGACATCCTGTCCTCTTGGTTTGGCATTAACGGACTGATGGGGGAGAAAACGACAGAACGTGCCCTGGAATAACATGACCGACTTCATTAGTTGGATGGGTTTTGGAGAAGATGCAACACATCGGAGATCATAATAAAAACTCATCAGATCGTCTTTAACGCTCACTAAATATTCCCACAATATCCTCAGTGCTAGGGCTGGTGGGGCGATACATCTCTTCATCACCTGTTAGTGGGTGGGATATATTAGGCAGCAAGTGAACATTTTGTCCTCAGAGTTGATGTGTTAGAAGCAGGAAAAATGGGCAAGCGTAAGGATTTGAGCGAGTTTGACAAGGGCCAGATTGTGATGGCTAGACGACTGGGTCAGAGCATCTCCAAAACTGCAGCTCTTGTGGGGTGTTCCCGGTCTGCAGTGGTCAGGATCTATCAAAAGTGCTCCAAGGAAGGAACAGTGGAGAACCGGCCACAGGGTCATGGGCGGCCCAGGCTCATTGATGCACGTGTGGAGCGAAGGCTGGCCCGTGTGGTCCGATCAAACAGACGAGCTACTGGAGCTCAAACTGCTCAAGAAGTTAATGCTGGTTCTGATAGAAAGGGGTCAGACCAGGGTGACCAAGATGGTCATAATGTTATGCCTGATCGTTGTATATCCCATGATGCCTCTCTCCGCCGTCTTCTCCAGCACCTGTTCCTCTGCTCATAATGAAGACAACAGGGGAAGTGAGACACGACCTCATCTCGCAGAGGACCCTGATGCAACTCGAGGAAACCCTCGGCGGTTAGTTCAGGTGCTCTGAACCTGCCGCACCTGGTGAGGAGAGGTCACACTCCTGCATCCTGACCCTAACAGGAACCGTTGGGATACGCTGATCAAACACACTCCGGCAGAGCCTAGGGCATCACGAGACCTGCCACTGGAAGCCTGTATGATTGTTTCTATTGAAAACCATCAGGACTCATTCACAGATCATTTCTCTGCATCTCCTATGTTATATTACAGGGCAAACATCAGAAAAATGCTGAGAACACACATTATGGATGGACATTATGGACTGTATTTTAATTATCCGAATCGCACGGCGCAGGTGCACTGAGGGCATGTCCGAATCCACTTTTGCTAGTTTAACGACGGGAAAAACAGTCAGCGACCCGGCTCATGGTCCAGAAGGGCCGTCCCTCGTCTCTTAATGAGTCATGGGTGTGTTTTGGGCGTAACGTGCAATAAACCAATCAGAGTCTCATCTCCCTTTCCCTTTAAAAGCCAGTTGTGCTTGCTTTAATGCCTGCCCGTTGGAACACTGAAGTGATTTTAGACCATTGGATGTGTATTATGTTGAACTAATGCCTGATATATTCTGACACACGAACACTCATACAGACAGTAGCTCGCACATCACGTGAAGATCGCAGAAACTCTTTGTCAACGCTGACCTGTGATTTATCACTAAAGTAGCTTAGAAACTCAACTGTTAGGTATGGCATACATTTGTCTACCTTTGAAGTAACTACAAATAATTAATAGAGACGGTATGACGAATACACACACACACACACACACACACACACACACACACACACTCATTAATGCATTTCAATAAATGTAATGAAGGCCTGCTGAGCTAATTCATCTGTATCTGATGTACAACAAACAGAAATCTGTAGGAAATGTTAGGACCCATAGACAGTAACTGCTGGAAGTGAGCGGTTTCCTTCATGTATTTTAAATCACAAAGAAATGCACTTTTTCACTGGAAATAAAGATGGGATTTATTATTTTTATGGTTCAACATAGATTTACATGCTAACCTTATCAGGAGGGCACTATGAGGGCAAAAAAAGAAAGCAAAAAAAATTAAATAAAAGCTAAATAATCGTTCATTAAGATTTCGATTTTCGGTCAAATCGTTCCAGCCCTATGATTTAGGACGCATTTTCATTTGACCATCCCAGCATTTTCTCATTTTTCTGACTTAATAAACAGGGATGCATTATAATGGATTAACTAATAATCAGTGTTGCTCATAAAAATAAAATCATTCACAAATATTTTACTATTTTTTTTATTTCATCAAAATTATTGCACTTCCACGCAAGCACAAAAGAAGAAAATAAGGTTTATTTTACTTCTTTTAGAAGCTAAAATTACTAATCTGTGCCCCTGGAGCCCAACAGCAGTCCTGCGTCTCACGGATATTTAATAATAATAATAATAATAATAATAATAATAGATTTTATTTATAATGCACTTTTCATTCCGAAGAATCTCATCTGTGCCAATAGCCAAAAATACATCACACGGGTCAAAATTATCATGCCAAAAATCATTAGGATATTAAGATCATGTTCCGTGAAGATATTGTGTAAATGTCCTACCGTAAATATATCAAATGTATTATTAGTAGTAATATGCATTGCTAAGGACTTAATTTGCACAACTTTAAAGGAGATTTTCTCAATATTTAGATGTTTTTGCACCCTCAGATTCCAGATTTTCAAATATTGTCCGATCCTAACAAACCAAACATCAATGGAGAGATGATTTATTCAGCTTCAGATCATCTATACATCTTAAAAAAAACTGACCTTTATGACTGGTTTTGTGGTCCAGGGTACGGTAAGGAGCACTGTCACACATCTCCTGAACAAGTACTGAATGCTTTTTGCTCAAAATAAACATTTTTTAGTAAACTTACTCACATTAAAGAATGCATGAAGCTTTTTTTGTTGTTGTTTAAAAGCAAAGGCTCTGTTCTTTCTTTTGAGATATTGTTCATGTTCAGATACAACTAAAAAATATTCTGGGGGCTATGAAAAGCTTTGTGAAAATTATCAAAAATGCTGGCGGGTGAAATTTTTTTTTTCAGAAATGTTGTTCAGGATTAAAATATGAATAATCGTGCATCCCTAGTAATAAATACTTTGGCAATTCACTGAGAAAAAAAATCTGAACCAGCCAACATTCGATAAGCACTAGTACTGGACGGTTAGCCTAGAAATATAGACGCAAGTGTAGTCTAGCAACTCTCGGTAGACCTGCGAGCTGGAAAAACCAAACTCTGGTCAGGCCAATCACATCGTGTGTAGAGTCGGTGGGCGGGATTAACATAATGATGACAGAGGTTCTGCGTGCTGCTTAAAAACAAATAAGCTGGGGAATGGCGGTCTTTCAATCAGCTTTGGGCGCGACTCAAGACTTGTTGTTAAGCTTTTCTTTGAGAACAGAACAAAGAACGGCACTGAAGTCTTTCTTAAGAAGGGAAGCTGTGTTCGGAGTTTTGCCGACCGGATACGGGGAACGTTTAATCTATAAACTAGCTCCGCTTCACCTTCTCCGTTGCTCTGGTTGGTTGTAGCGCTATCCAATTGCGTGCAGAAGGAATTTGAAAGACAACGGTTCATCCCGCCCCTCAGATTGAGCCCAGCCAATGGGGAGTTCCCATCATCCTGATGTGGGTCAGGCTTGTCAGGCTAACTGGGCGGTATGACCACACATTTATATCAGGGTATTTTTCTAAATTAAACCAGTTTTGCACCGGGTGTTAACCACATTTTCAACTGATTGAGAGAGGAAATACTGCAGTAGATTAACTAGAATGTCCCACCCTAGAGTTGATACAGGTTTGCAAAGCCCCACAAAATGATGCTGTGGGGAAACAACAACCAATAAAACACAACCTACACATTACAATATGACCACAGGGAGAAAAAAACTGAGTTGAGGGCACTTTAAGCCAGAACATCAGAAGATACAGAACAACTGACAATCAATCAAACCGCCGAAACACGTCAATAAAACAGCTCGAGTCACGTGACGTCACATTTCTAGTTCACCCAAAAATGTAAATCCCGTCATTAATTGCTCACGTCGTTCCAAACCCGTAACTCGTTCGTCTTCAGACACAGATGAAGATATTTCTGATGAACTCCGAGCGCTCGAACCCCTCCATAGACAGCAGTTTAACACTTTAAAGGTCCAGAAAGGAAGTAAAGACATCATTAAAATAGCCCATGTGACTCCAGTGGTTCAGCCACGAGAATAATTTAGTGCGCAAAAACAGCACTTCCGAGCTCTACGCCAGAACGCCGGCTCTCCATTGGCCGATGCCGATCACATGAGCACCAATGGGAGCTGGACAATACTGAGCCGGCGTTCTGGCGTAGAACTCGGAAGTGCCGCACTGTATTTACACCATAAACATGTTAAATAAAGTGGTTATTTGTGATTGTTTTTGCGCACTAACGTATTCTCATGGCTTTATGACATTAAGGCTGAACCACTGGAGTCACATGGGCTATTTTAATGATGTCTTTACTTCCTTTCTGGACCTTTAAAGTGTTCATTAAATAGCTGTCTATTAGGGATTATATTGATCTAATGTCTAACGACGCATCCATGCCATGCGTTAACAATCAATACCTGTAGGCTATTTATATATTTAAGAGGCACATTTGTTTTAACACTTTAACACAATGTCAGTCTATGCATTATCCCCAATGCGATATTATATTTTATTGTTTAAATGACCTTTAGAGCTTGTGAAAGACGCTCAGGACAGTCGATGGGGCCAGTGATGAATCTTCACAAAAGGATGTGAAATTTTGAAATGTTATATATTTTGGTTGCAGTTGTGAGTTAATAACAATGTAACTGGTTGTGTAAAGTAAAGCACATAATATTGAAATATTGATTGATATAACCCTTAATCGTATCGTAGAACTTTTAGAGGTATCGTAAAGTATCGTATCGCTGAATTTAGAATTTACATTTTTTGGTGAGCTGTAATTTTAACGCCATTCAGCGACTATAAACTCGATAGTCAGCTAGAAAAATAACTCCAGAGCGAAACAATTTGGAGTACAATTATAATTATGCCATTAATAAGTTATTATAATGATGTTAAAGGGAGAGACGAAACGAGCGGTTTGTGTGAGAAAACAAACAAACTAAAGCCAGAACGCGCGAATGTCACAACAGGAAACACGCACGCACGCCTCAGATCGGTCGGACGTAGTGCTGTACAAGAGGTAAAAACGATATAAATACTGTTGGTTTTCTCACACAAACCGCTGGTTTGGTGTCTTAGGCCATCAGTGTGTACTTACGATTGTTTAATTTGGACTTCTCTGTGTATGCTCTTTGAGGTGGTGACCATAGACCTGCATTATGTGAGGCACAGACAAGAACGGTTTGACCTAAAATGATCAAAATTGAAACTACTGGGGAAACAAATACTCCTACATCTCGGATGCCCATAAACATATCAAAATTTAATGTCAAAGTGAACTATTCCTTTAACTATCCTGTAATGCTATATTAATAGGTTCCCTCCCTGTATAGTTCACAGCAAGAAGAATATACATAAATCCAAATGAATTAATATCGAAACAAGATTAGAATTGCAAGCTCAAATCAAGCCATTTGTCAATATGTGTGAGTGGTGTGTGTTATAAATGAACAGGTGGATTTCACACAGCTGTGCAAATAATCATTGTGATGATGATGATGATGATAACACAGACATCTAAACACCCTACATACACACTGCAGCAGTGTAAGAGGTCCAGCTCCCGTGGTCCCTGACATGCCGCGGAGGCACCTGTGTAGGGAGCACGATAGGGTTCGAGGCACGGCCACATAGGGCCAATAGCTTAGCAAGAGTAACTCCTGCTTTATAACAATAGAAGACAGACACATAACCTTCATATGCGGAATTACATCCCACATAATCACATCTAAAATCCTCCTGTAGCGTTTATCACCCGAAAATAAGAACACAAACATCTGACTGGAGAGAAAATTCATTGTTTCGTTTACAAATGAGCGTCTGAGGCTAACGATAAAGCAACACAGCGGTGGAAATGACTCAATACAAATTAAACCCTGTATTTAACGACTAAACACATGAAAATACACATAAGATGCGAGTTTGAGGCGAAACATATACGGTGTGATAAAGAATCGCCTCAGTCGATGCTAACGTTAGCCGCTTAGCAACACCTGCATCGTGAGAAAATGATGCTGCGCTTCAATTCAACACAATTTCCATCGCGTTTCCTCGCAGCTGCACTCATATTTATCCATTATGACTATTCAAACGACCACAGATGTCGTTTTCTCCTCAGGTTTGATCAATAAAGCGTATGAGAAGCGAAACATCTGGACGCGCCGCATCAATAGAAACAGAACGAACCTTCAGAGAAAGAGCCAGCAGGACGACAGCGATAAAAACCGTCACAAACACACGATCTCTTCGGGGTTTGCTCTAATAATCACACACAAACACAGCCACAGCCATCATGCAGCAGTTAAACCGTCACCACATCTGAAAAACGAGCCGTTAGTATTTAAATATTCACCTGGACTAGTGTGGATGAGGATGAGGATGAGAGGAAGGTGGTGGTAAGGATGGAGCGGAGAGGAGGAGGTTGTTGTTGTTATTGTTGGTGGGTTACAGTCGCCAGGACTACGGTGACTATGGCGCTGCAGCTCGGGGCAACGGTTGCTATAAAGCGCGCCGCGTAAACGAACTTGACGCTGCGGAAAGAGGCGGAGCCTACCGCGCTTAATATATAAGGCTCTGTGCACAACCGAACGTGACGCTGAGGGAAGAGGCGGAGCCAGAGATGGTGGGAGGGAGGAGTCCGTGCGAGTTCTATCTTTGTGGCCTCCTCGCGCTGTTTCTAAACTGGTTTATTGCGTAATAAAGTGCAAATTTAAGCATCATCATGAACATTTCTTTGCATGTGGGCTGAAACTCCGAACGTTAGCGTGCATTGCAAAATAAATATCTGTGGGCTGTTCGTAACCACCAATAGGAGGCCCCCAACACTGCGTGGGCGGGGCTTCTGAAAGCAGGTCTGGTTGAGATGAGAGAGAAAGACTATGGCAAGCCTTCTTAACATTAATCCTTAAAACGTTCTAGTATTTATTTTCATGCTACTAGTACTTTTTTTAGATACTAGAATCTATTTAATTAAGAACGACTTATTTTTTAGATACTAATACTTATTATTAGATACTCTTATTATTAAATACTAGTACTTATTATTAGATACTAGTACTTATTATTAGATACTCTTATTATTAAATACTAGTACTTATTATTAGATACTAGTACTTATTATTAGATACTAGTACTTATTATTAGATACTAGTACTTATTATTAGATACTCTTATAATTAAATACTAGTACTTATTATTAGATACTCTTATTATTAAATACTAGTACTTATTATTAGTTACTAGTACTTATTATTAGATACTAGTACTTATTCATTAGTTACTAGTACTTATTATTAGTTACTAGTACTTATTATTAGATACTTGTACTTATTATTAGTTACTAGTACTTATTATTAGATACTAGTACTTATTATTAGTTACTAGTAATTATTATTAAATACTAGTACTTATTAATAGTTACTAGTACTTATTATTAAATACTAGTACATATTATTAGTTACTAGTACTTATTATTAGATACTCTTATTATTAGATACTAGTACTTATTATTAGTTACTAGTACTTATTATTAGATACTAGTACTTATTCATTAGTTACTAGTACTTATTATTAGATACTAGTACTTATTCATTAGTTACTAGTACTTATTATTAGATACTAGTACTTATTATTAGATACTAGTACTTATTATTAGTTACTAGTACTTATTGATTAGTTACTAGTACTTATTATTAGATACTAGTACTTATTATTAGATACTAGTACTTATTATTAGTTACTAGTACTTATTATTAGATACTAGTACTTATTCATTAGTTACTAGTACTTATTATTAGATACTAGTACTTATTATTAGATACTAGTACTTATTATTAGATACTAGTACTTATTATTAGTTACTAGTACTTATTATTAGATACTAGTACTTATTATTAGATACTAGTACTTATTATTAGATACTAGTACTTATTATTAGTTACTAGTACTTATTATTAGATACTAGTACTTATTATTAGATACTAGTACTTATTATTAGTTACTAGTACTTATTATTAGATACTAGTACTTATTATTAGATACTAGTACTTATTATTAGATACTAGTGCTTATTATTAGATACTAGTACTTATTCATTAGTTACTAGTACTTATTATTAGATACTAGTACTTATTATTAGATACTAGTACTTATTATTAGATACTAGTACTTATTATTAGTTACTAGTACTTATTATTAGATACTAGTACTTATTCATTAGTTACTAGTACTTATTATTAGATACTAGTACTTATTATTAGATACTAGTACTTATTCATTAGTTACTAGTACTTATTATTAGATACTAGTACTTATTATTAGATACTAGTACTTATTATTAGTTACTAGTACTTATTATTAGATACTAGTACTTATTCATTAGTTACTAGTACTTATTATTAGATACTAGTACTTATTCATTAGTTACTAGTACTTATTATTAGATACTAGTACTTATTATTAGATACTAGTACTTATTATTAGATACTAGTACTTATTATTAGTTACTAGTACTTATTATTAGATACTAGTACTTATTCATTAGTTACTAGTACTTATTATTAGATACTAGTACTTATTATTAGATACTAGTACTTATTATTAGTTACTAGTACTTATTATTAGATACTAGTACTTATTCATTAGTTACTAGTACTTATTATTAGATTCTAGTACTTATTCATTAGTTACTAGTACTTATTATTAGATACTAGTACTTATTCATTAGTTACTAGTACTTATTATTAGATACAAGTACATATTCATTAGTTACTAGTACTTATTATTAGTTACTAGTACTTATTATTAGATACTAGTACTTATTCATTAGTTACTAGTACTTATTATTAGATACTAGTACTTATTCATTAGTTACTAGTACTTATTCATTAGTTACTAGTACTTATTATTAGATACTAGTACATATTCATTAGTTACTAGTACTTATTATTAGTTACAATTACTTATTATTAGATACTAGTACATATTCATTAGTTACTAGTACTTATTATTAGTTACTTGTACTTATTCATTAGTTACTAGTACTTATTATTAGATACTAGTACTTATTATTAGATACTAGTACTTATTCATTAGTTACTAGTACTTATTTTTAGATACTAGTACTTAATATTAGATACTAGTACTTATTTTAATAGTGACTAGTAACTATTCTTTTGTTACTAATAAATACATTTTACATTTTGACTAGTATGTATTTCAGTTGTGACCAGTACTTGTTTATTACACTAGTATCTTTTTAATTGTAATTAGTAACATTTCTCATCTTACTAGTCATAACTGCTTTTTTACTGGTCTCATGACTGGTCAGAATGGCCACCGTAAACTAGTTCAATTAAAAATCTTACTAGTAACATATGGAATAAGTACTAGTAGCCAATGAATGAGTACCCGTATCTAAACAATAAGAACTAGTATCTAATAAATCACTACTAGTATCTTTAAAAAAAGGTTCTAGTATCTAAAGAATAGGCACTAGTTGCATGAAAATAGATACTAGTTTGTTTTAAGGATTAAATGTTAAGACGGCTTGCCATAGTTAGGCGGGGCTTGTGCGTCAAACCAGAAACCAATGATTGTGTTGTTCAATTCAATTGTGGATTAAAACTTTATACATAAATGTGGATTCTTTAAATCCCCTCTGTTTATTAATATTCAGAAATTACTTAAAATACTTTTTGGATGCCCTCAGTAAAATGAAAAATACAAATGCAATAAAATTGTATAATTTGTTTGTATCATACAACCTTTTTTTGATTATTATTTAATTGTTCGTGTTATGTTTATCTCATTGTTTTGTTGACTTTTTCTTAAAAAAACTTTTGGATATCTATGTTTTTCCAAAGAAAATAATTTAATTTAATAGCTGAGATTAGAGCATGACAAAGTATTAAAGGAAAAAAAAAATGCTGTTTTGACATATCCGGTCAGAGTTTAAACATTTTATCCAAAACACACTCGCTCACACACTCACTCACTCACTCACTCACTCACTCACTCACTCACTCACTCACTCACTCACTCACTCACTCACTCACTCACACACACACACACACACACACACACACACACACTCACTCACTCACTCACTCACACACCACTCACTCACTCACTCACTCACACACACACACACACACACACACACACACACACACACACACACACTCACTCACTCACTCACTCACTCACTCACTCACTCACTCACTCACTCACACACACACACACTCACTCACTCACTCACACACTCACTCACTCACTCACCACTCACTCACTCACTCACCACTCACTCACACACACACACACACACACACACACACACACACACACACACACACACACACTCACTCACTCACTCACTCACCACTCACTCACTCACTCACACACACACACACACACACACACACACACACACACACACACACACACACTCACTCATACCTCACTAACACACACACACACACACACACACACACACACACACACACACACACACACACACACACTCACACACTCACTCACTCACTCACTCACTCACACACACCTCACTAACTCACACACACACACACACACACACTTGGTGTTCAGACCAGACGCCCATGGGTGAACAGATGTGCCAGTGCATTTGATATTTAAACAGCGAGGAGCTGGACGTGAACATGAGAACTGGGTCCGGCTGAGACTAGCAGAACACACTCGCGTCGCACCGGGTGTGTGATAGGACCCAAGAATCATTAGCCGCGTTTCCACTGTCGGGCCAAAAGCGTGTGTGTTAGTGCATGCCAGGTCTCTTCCGGGGCTTGATCAGGCCTCGTCTGGGCTTCCTCAGGGCCCCGCCGAATACCTTGGTCCAAAGCGAGCCAGCTCGGGCTTGAGGAGTGATTACGAACAGAGGTGGAGTTAATCTGAGTCTGGAGACGGCAGTGCCGCGGGAGATTTCATACACCAGCATTAAAGACAACACACTTTCAGACAGCAGCAAATGTCTGATATAACTCCTGTTTGTGATCCGATGTGAACATGGTAAACCCGACTGCTTGAAGAAACAGATCATATAGGCTGTAACAACCTTGTATTTATTTAATCTGTCAGTGCGTCTCGTCTCTTTATACCAATCTGATATCCATATTTAACTCCGCATGTCATAAAATAA
This sequence comes from Gobiocypris rarus, assembly GCA_023029165.1. Taxonomy (NCBI): domain Eukaryota; kingdom Metazoa; phylum Chordata; class Actinopteri; order Cypriniformes; family Gobionidae; genus Gobiocypris; species Gobiocypris rarus. The sequence goes on from CM040922.1 coordinate 25,286,064, forward strand.
AGCAGCTGTGGTTTTTCGGGAGCTTCCTGCTTCTCTGCCTGAAGATAAACCTGTACTGGGACGGCCACTGGAGTGTTTGTAGAAATGATCGTTCTTTCTAAGCAAATAAACAGAAACAGACACGACTAAGTGTTCTCTTTCTTTAGTGAGATAACGGTAAATTCCACTTTATTTCTGTGATTTATGCATAATCTCAGCAGAAATGAATTCATTATGATCAATGCATCACTTATTATTGTAGAAGTGTGGTAAAACATAGACGCTTGGGTTTTAAATCTTCAAGTAAACAACAGAAATGCCATCAGACGACAGCTTTTATCATGTTGGTTTGCTTTCTCGCTAGTTTCCAGGGATTTCTTTCTGATTCGTTTCCTGCTGGTGAGATGACAGTGTTAACGCGGCTATTAAACACAAATGAAGATAAAGTCACTTTTATCTAATGACATTTTTACAGTTTGTGTCCAAACTCTTGAGTCCAATCTCTCCCATGATTAGGAGTCTATGAGGAAAGCTCTTCCTGTATGTTGGCAATAACTGTTTGTGTTGATGAGATCCAGCGGAGAGGAAATGCTCATCCTTCCGTAAAGACGCATGAGATCCGGCTCGGGCATCTCGGGATGTGAAGATAATTGTCCTCCGACGGCTCCTGTTCTCCCAGAAACTCCTCCGGTCCGGTCGTGCAGTCGAACACTGCTAACACACACAAACCTTTTATTCAGAAAGTACAATAATGGAGATTTTTAGAAAGGTTTATACGCTTTTTTTTAATCAAAGATTTAATTTTGACTTGTTTAGCTGTGGTGTGTGTGTGTGTGTCGCTGTTTGAGCAGAAACACTGCAGAGTTACGACGCTCAGAGCTCAAAGCAAAGGGAGATATCTTCTCTCACAGAAATCTCTCTTTAAGGACTACAACGCGTTAGTGACATCATAACATTTACATAACCCCGCCCCCGGGAACATGTGACATCACTAACCCTAACATTTACATAACCCCGCCCCCGGGAACATGTGACATCACTAACCCTAACATTTACATAACCCGCCCCAGCATGTGACATCACTTACCCTATCATTTACATAACCCCGCCCCGAGAGTTGTTTGAGTCGCTCGAGCTGTCGTCCGCCTGTCACATTTATTGATACGACATTTAACACAAACGCAATCGCGTGTCATAAAGCGACATGACATCATCAGTTATAAGTGTAATTACACTAAACTATCCCTGTTCTCTCTTCATCAGCAGATATTCTCTGGCTCATCTCACAGCGGTTTACAGATCATCATGACAGAATATGCTAATCAATGACTGAAGATGTTAACTCATAAACTCCTCCTCTATCCCTTCAGGAGCTCCTGTCTCACTCTACATGCTGTCTCTCCTTCTGGAGTCTCTCCATCATCGTCCGACTCCAGTTAGATCATTAAAGGCTGAACAGTTTCATGTGTGTGTGTGTGTGTGTGTGAGAGGTAATCAGAGCTGTTAACACGAGCTCTTGAAGCTCCTCCTCTTCCTGAAAGGGGGCAGGAGCAGCTCATTTGCATTTAAAGGGACACACAAAGTTTTTCCTTACTCACAAAAAGTGACAATTTTAACATGCTATAAAAATTATCTGTGGGGTATTTTGAGCTTAAACTTCACATACACACATCAGAGACTTATTTTATTTTTTGTAAAAAGGGGCATTAAGATCTTTTTAAGACTAATAAAAAAAATGAAGGAGTAAACCAAAGGGAACACATCATGTTCTCTAAATGTAAATGAGCTGGATTAGTTTGAGAATACAGTTTCCAGCAGATCTCCATCACAGAAATCTTGTGAAAATGATTTTATGATTAAAACAAGAGCAAATATCTGCCAATGTGTTCATAAACATCAACTTCATTCAGTCATTTTCATACCCAATGACAGATTTGTTCTCGTTTTAATCATAAACTCACTTCATTTTGTTGAGTTTCTCAGAAAACAAGACTTCATGTCTTCATTCTGCTGTCATGAAATGTCTCCTGATTTAAGATAGTTTTATAGTTTATTCTGTTTTAATCGTTCTGGCCTCTGCTTTAGTGGTCAGATTAAATGTGCCAGACTCTCGCTCATCTTCTGAACACACATGAAGAGATCTGTAATGAAACGGAGAGATTTCTGTCCTCCGTTGACAGTCTAAGCAACTTCATAAAGAGATCTGATCCGTACGGATCGAGCGGATTATTCCAGATGTTCTGCAGAGGCTTTATATGAGGAAGGAAAGTCTGACGGGTTTGAGCGACATCAGGGTGAGGAAATGATCCCGGATTCTCATTAATGGGTGAACTGGCCCTTTAAGAGTCTGACCGACTGCTGTTTATTCCTCCGTGTGGTTCTGCATTATACAGGACATTACATTATTATCACTGGATTCAGCGATTCTGCCCTGATTTAATGCCATAATACTGAATTTAAGACTTTCTGCTCCAATTTAAGACATTTTTAAGGCTTTAAATTGTGGAAGGTCAAATTAAGACCAGCGGAAATCCAGAATTTTGTTAAAGGATTGCATTCGTTTAATTGAAATATTTAATAATATTTTAAAAATGTACTCTTGTGTTTGGGTTAATTTGTCTTTGATGCTCTTGATGTTGTGTTTCTGGCTCTACTAGAGCAGGTTTTCCTGCTTGAATGTTGATTATTCCTCATATTCTCCAGTGTTGCGGCTCCTCTCTTCCCAGTCTGTCAGTAACGCTCCGTTTAGTTCCTGTCTCAATGAAGCCCCGCCTTCTGAAAGCACACTGTGCTCTGATTGGTCGGCTGGAGCAGTGTGTTGTGATTGGTGTTTTGGAAATGCTCCGCCCCTTACTATAACCCCCAGTCTCAACACACTACTAACTGACTCACCCAGGCCCCGCCCCTTTATTCTGCGTATGAATTATGATAATGAGGAATATTGGGAGGTGTTGTTTCCCGGAGTATAAACTCCAGACTACAGTGGAGTTCAGAAACACTGATAGAGAGGGACTTTGAACATGAACAAGCTTAATCTGTCCTCTTTAAATAATAAGTTAGTTTCTGCAGTGTATTTGATGATTTATAGTGTCTGTGTGTGTTTGTACCAGTGATGGTTCTGTGGACCAGGTCGAGCTCGGGCTGAGGGCCGTCTGAGGAGCACAGATTGTCCTCAAACATGGGCAGATGCATCATGGGAAAGGAAGAGCCCTGCTTGGCCTGCGGTGAGTCTGTGTAGGAGAACACGCTCCGCGCATCCCCGGAGAAACCTGAGTGTTCATGCAAAACATCACGCTGCGGTGATTATTCATTTAATGTGATTATGTGCTTTATTTAAGATGGCAGGCAGCATGAATGATATTTCCCCATTTGAGCTCGGAAAGCCTTTGTCCAGTCCGTGACGTGAGATTTATACATGCATTAGATGATCTATTTTTGCCTCCGCTGACAGAAACCTGCCATCTGTTGCTCTAGGAGTTTGTGAATCACCGGTTTGTTCTCCGCTTACGGTCACGTCTTCAATATGCATTCTGCATCTGCTCGCTGCGCGTATGGCTTCTGTGTAGATGTGCTTATAGACCGCACACAGATCTGCTGCCAGCGCGATTCACCCCAATCAATCCTGATATGGCTTTATCCCACGGGAAAGGCTGCGTGTTTCAGGCACTGTGTTCATTTACACGTGAGCGCTTTAACCAAACACACACAATCATCTGCACATGCGTGTAGTGAGAAGCACTTCTTGACAAAAGCTCCTGCGGTTTCACGGCAAAATAAGAGTTTGATGGTTAAATGTTTGAAAATGAAGAAATCAAGTCATAAATATTACAGTTGTAATGTAAACAGTTATTAGTATCTTTCTAAAATACTCAATTTTACAGTGAAATGTTACAAAAGTAATACTATTTTTATTTTTTTATATTCAATATATGTATTTTTATTTAATAATAATGCAAATGATAATATTTATTAAATAATAATAATATATTATTAAATTATAGCAATATTTATATATTATCTCAATGTAGATACTTATCTTTCTAGAATACTAAATTTTACAGGGAAATGTTACAATAGTAATATTTATTTTGCTTTTGGCAAATTTATTTTATATTAAATATTTCAGATATATTCACACACACACACACACGTTTGTTTTTGTGAAATGTGGGGACATTCCATAGGCGTAATGCATTTTATACTGTACAAACCGTATTTTCTATCCCCCTACACTGCCCCTAAACCTACCCATCACACACACACACACACACACACACACACACTACCCATCACAGGAGACTGCGCAGTTTACTTTCTGTGATAAAAACCTCATCCTGTGTGATTTATAAGCATTTTGAAAAGTGAGGACATGGGGAACGTCCTCATATCTCACCCTCTCCTGTAATACCTGTGTCATACCCATGTCATTATACACATTTGTGTTCTGATATTTCACAAAAACATGCCCACACACACACACACACACACACACACACACACACACACACACACACACACACACACTCACACACACACACACACACTCAAACACACACACACACACACACACACACACACACACACACACACACACACACACACACACACACACACACTGCCCCTAAACCTACCCATTACACACACACACACACACACACACACACACACACACTGCCCTGCCCCTAAACACCCACACACACACACACACACACACACACACTGCCCCTAAACCTACCCATCACACACACACACACACACACACACACACACACACACACACACACACACACACACACACTGCCCTGCCCCCTACCCATACACACACACACACACTGCCCCTAAACCTACCCATCACACACACACACACACACACACACACACACACACACACACACACAACAACTGTGAGTGTTGTATGGCATATGAAATGGCTTAAAGAGAGCGGTGACGTACGGTCCTGAAGTGCAGGCTGGGATGTTCTGGGATGGGTGGAGTATCTGGGCAGTTTGTGGGTGTTTTGGGTCAGACTGTGATGAGGTGATGGAGACGGCACAGGAACCCTACACCTGAGACATGACATGGGTTTACAATTATCAATCACATCTGCATGTCACAGAAAACGCTCATCAGTTACTCATCCTCACGTATTTCCAACCCTTTCCATAAAACACTCTAACCCTACCTCTATGATATTCTCATGGTGTTTATGCAAAACCTCAAAGAGAGATGATTTTAGCAGATAATATGCATAAATATTTGCATATTGGTATGACTTTAATCTGTGATATGATTTTGTTGTCAGTTTATTTATAGTTTTGCTTAATTACTGTACATACAGTGGCCCCAAAAAACATTCGCACTCTTGTAACTTTTAAAATATCATGTCATTTATTGTAAGGAAAGATGGTTTTACCTAAACATTTGGCAAAAATAAGTTTGAGTCATATGATGCTGTTTTAAAAGCTCATTATTTGGATTATTGTACGTAATAGAATGGCTTTAATGTTCAAAAGCACATTATTTTCCACACACTGTACACTGGTGCGGCACCTCCATCCCCAGTCTGTCTGAAACACACTGATTTCAACAAAGCCCCGCCTTTATAGCCACACACACACACACACACACACACACATTGGCCAGCTGACCCAGTGCATTGTGATTGGCCGAACACCTCCAGCATGTAACCCATAATCACGAGCTCCAGCTCAAGGCTTCGAAAGCAATTGTAAATGAATAATCAGTTAATAATCAAATTCTCATCCATTTTTATTTGGCCAAACACAGCCTTCTCTCTGTGCGTATGACTTTGGGCAGCATTATGATGATATTTCACATTGTGAGGTGTAATATCTGGACTGGGACACACTAAAGGAAAACATTAAAGAGTGACCCCCTTAAAATAAAATAATAAATATATTTAAAGATGAAGAGAAGACGTTTTGTGTAAATTCACTGAGAAAAAAAGACACACAGATCATATTTTCAGAGTTTGGCTTAAATGCTTCAGTGCTTATGGAGTGTATTTTCTCCCACGATTAGTTGTCCATGAGGAAAGTGCTCCCAGAAAACGTTTCAAATGCACTGACCCTAATGTGATGATATTTTTATGGAGCTTGAAAGTATAAATCACCACTTTCACTGAAAACAACAGCGTGAACCAGTGTCGTTTACACAGCACATTTTGATTTAGTTTTAGTCTAGTTTGTCGACTCAAATCTAATGACTTTAGTTTAATTGTAATGCATTAATTGAGCATTTAAGCATTTCATAAGCAGTTGTGTTTTTGACCATTCAAGCGCAAAAATACACGAAAGAGCTCAATTCACTATTATGTGTTTTTTTTAAACACATCTATAGTTTTTATAATGTAGCATTTCTGTTTTAGTTAGTATATCAGGTTAAGCTAAAGCTTCAGATAAGTTTAATGTTATTATTTTTTTATTTCAGTAACATTTATTTAATTTCCAGTTATGAATGTGTTTTAGTGAACTATTATAACCCTGATCTTTATTGAATAATGTGTCAAATCCTGTTCTTAGTCTTTCCTCCTGACGATGAATTAAACACAAATTAAACACAGTTTATTGTGTAACTAACCGTATATATAATGCGTGACTTTAATTATAAACAAGCTCGAATACAGCAGGACTCTTATTTTGAAATGCCGTACTATTGCAGTTCAGATGAGGAGATCAAACATTAGACAACCGTCTAATCATATTACTATATAAACACCGTACAGTAACACTGTCATTAGATCATAATCATTCCCAGTCATAAATGTGTGTTATTGACTGATTGATCCGCTCTGAAGCGCTGTCACGTGAGCCTGGAGAAGCTCAACAGCTCCGGGTTTTCCCGCCGCTAGATCCGCACATGTGCTCATCCATTACACAGTTCTGACGGGATCTCTTCCCTGAATTTTTTTCGTCTCGTTTTTATTTGTTGCCAAAAATGACACAAGAATTTCATCATAGTTTTTGTCATGCAAAAATTGTTTTTTATTTAGTTATAGTCTCGTTTTTGTTAATGAAAAAAGGTTGTTGACGAAAATTTTGATGAAAATGATTCCTCAACGAAATTAACACTGGCATGAAACAGGGCCGTAGCCAACTATGATGAATACCCCACAGTTTATCATACAAATATCATTATTGTTAAAAAAAAACAAAAAAAAAAACGTAATTACAATTATAACATCTCAAAAACTAAATAAAAAAAAGTAGTGTGTTTTTGCATAATGCTTGGTGAGTTTGATTGACAGCTGTGTTAGGCTGTCTCATGCATGAGTTCATGATGTGTGTTTGCTCTTTCACACATCATTTGCTGGTGTGTTAGAAAAACAGGAGCAATGCAAAATCATATAAAAAGGACTTTTAGAGGGAGAAAACCCGTCCATCAGCCCGCAAGTAACGATAAGACTTTCAGTTGTGGCTTGATTTCATTGTGTTGTGGCTTGATTATGGTCTGTTGTGGTTTGATTTCATTGTATTGTAGCTCTATTTCATTGTGTTGTGGCTTGATTATGGTCTGTTGTGGCTTGAGTTCGTTGGGTTGTGGCTTGATTTCATTGTATTGTGGCTTGATTTCGTTGTGTTGTGGCTTGATTTCATTGTGTTGTTACTTGATTTCGTTGTGTTGTGGCTTGATTTCATTGTGTTGTGTTTGTGGCTTGATTTGTTGTGTTGTGGCTTGATTTCATTGTGTTGTGTTTGTGGCTTGATTTCGTTGTGTTTGTGGCTTGATTTCGTTGTGTTGTGGCTTGATTATGGTCTGTTGTGGCTTGATTTCGTTGTGTTGTGGCTTGATTTCGTTGTGTTGTGGCTTGATTTCATTGTATTGTAGCTTGATTTCATTGTGTTGTGGCTTGATTATGATCTGTTGTGGCTTGAGTTCGTTGGGTTGTGGCTTGATTTCATTGTATTGTGGCTTGATTTCTGTGTTGTGGCTTGATTTCATTGTGTTGTTACTTGATTTTGTTGTGTTGATACTTGATTTTGTTGTGTTGTGGCTTGATTTTGTTGTGTTGATACTTGATATTGTTGTGTTGTGGCCTGATTTCGTTGTGTTGCGGCTTGATTTCGTTGTGTTGAGGCTTGATTTTGTTGTGTTGTGGCTTGATTTTGTTGTGTTGTGGCTTGATTTTGTTGTGTTGATACTTGATATTGTTGTGTTGTGGCCTGATTTCGTTGTGTTGCGGCTTGATTGTGTGTTGTGTTGTGGCTTGATTTTGTTGTGTTGTGGCTTGATTTCATTGTGTCGTGGCTTGATTATGGTCTATTGTGGCTTGATTTCATTGTGATGTGGCTTGATTTCGTTGTTGTGGCTTGATTTCATTGTATTGTAGCTTGATTTCATTGTGTTGTGGCTTGATTATGGTCAGTTGTAGCTTGAGTTCGTTGGGTTGTGGCTTGATTTCATTGTATTGTGGCTTGATTTCGTTGTGTTGTGGCTTGATTTAATTGTGTTGTGGCTTGATTTCATTGTGTTGTGGCTTGATTTCATTGTGTTGTTACTTGATTTTGTTGTGTTGATACTTGATTTTGTTGTGTTGTGGCTTGATTTTGTTGTGTTGTGGCTTGATTTCGTTGTGTTGTGGCTTGATTTTGTTGTGTTGTGGCTTTAATTATATTGTGGCTTGATTTCATTGTGTTGTGGCTTGATTATGGTCAGTTGTGGCTTGATTTCATTATATTGTGGCTTGATTTCATTGTGTTGTGGCTTGATTATGGTCAGTTGTAGCTTGAGTTTGTTGTGTTATGGTTTGATTTCATTGTATTGTAGCTTGATTTCATTGTGTTGTGGCTTGATTATGGTCAGTTGTAGCTTGAGTTCGTTGGGTTGTGGCTTGATTTCATTGTATTGTGGCTTGATTTCGTTGTGTTGTGGCTTGATTTAATTGTGTTGTGGCTTGATTTCATTGTGTTGTGGCTTGATTTCATTGTGTTGTTACTTGATTTTGTTGTGTTGATACTTGATTGTTGTGTTGTGGCTTGATTTTGTTGTGTTGATACTTGATTTCGTTGTGTTGTGGCTTGATTTCGTTGTGTTTGGTTGTGTTGCGGCTTGATTTTGTTGTGTTGTGGCTTGATTTCATTATATTGTGGCTTGATTTCGTTGTGTTGTGGCTTGATTTCATTGTGTTGTGGCTTGATTTCATTGTGTTGTGGCTTGATTTCATTGTGTTGTGTTTGTGGCTTGATTTTGTTGTGTTGTGGCTTGATTTCATTGTGTTGTGTTTGTGGCTTGATTTCGTTGTGTTTGTGGCTTGATTTCATTGTCGTGGCTTGATTATGGTCTGTTGTGGCTTGATTTCGTTGTGTTGTGGCTTGATTTCGTTGTGTTGTGGCTTGATTTCATTGTATTGTAGCTTGATTTCATTGTGTTGTGGCTTGATTATGGTCTGTTGTGGCTTGAGTTCGTTGGGTTGTGGCTTGATTTCATTGTATTGTGGCTTGATTTCGTTGTGTTGTGGCTTGATTTCATTGTGTTGTTACTTGATTTTGTTGTGTTGATACTTGATTTTGTTGTGTTGTGGCTTGATTTTGTTGTGTTGATACTTGATATTGTTGTGTTGTGGCCTGATTTCGTTGTGTTGCGCTTGATTTCGTTGTGTTGAGGCTTGATTTTGTTGTGTTGTGGCTTGATTTTGTTGTGTTGTGGCTTGATTTTGTTGTGTTGATACTTGATATTGTTGTGTTGTGGCCTGATTTCGTTGTGTTGCGGCTTGATTTCGTTGTGTTGCGGCTTGATTTTGTTGTGTTGTGGCTTGATTTTGTTGTGTTGTGGCTTGATTTCATTGTGTCGCGCTTGATTATGGTCTATTGTGGCTTGATTTCATTGTGATGTGGCTTGATTTCGTTGTTGTGGCTTGATTTCATTGTATTGTAGCTTGATTTCATTGTGTTGTGGCTTGATTATGGTCAGTTGTAGCTTGAGTTCGTTGGGTTGTGGCTTGATTTCATTGTATTGTGGCTTGATTTCCTTGTGTTGTGGCTTGATTTAATTGTGTTGTGGCTTGATTTCATTGTGTTGTGGCTTGATTTCATTGTGTTGTTACTTGATTTTGTTGTGTTGATACTTGATTTTGTTGTGTTGTGGCTTGATTTTGTTGTGTTGATACTTGATTTCGTTGTGTTGTGGCTTGATTTCGTTGTGTTGTGCTTGATTTCGTTGTGTTGCGGCTTGATTTTGTTGTGTTGTGGCTTGATTTAATTATATTGTGGCTTGATTTCATTGTGTTGTGGCTTGATTATGGTCAGTTGTGGCTTGATTTCATTATATTGTGGCTTGATTTCATTGTGTTGTGGCTTGATTATGGTCAGTTGTAGCTTGAGTTTGTTGTGTTATGGTTTGATTTCATTGTATTGTAGCTTGATTTCATTGTGTTGTGGCTTGATTATGGTCAGTTGTAGCTTGAGTTCGTTGGGTTGTGGCTTGATTTCATTGTATTGTGGCTTGATTTGTTGTGTTGTGGCTTGATTTAATTGTGTTGTGGCTTGATTTCATTGTGTTGTGGCTTGATTTCATTGTGTTGTTACTTGATTTTGTTGTGTTGATACTTGATTTTGTTGTGTTGTGGCTTGATTTTGTTGTGTTGATACTTGATTTCGTTGTGTTGTGGCTTGATTTCGTTGTGTTGCGGCTTGATTTTGTTGTGTTGTGGCTTGATTTCATTATATTGTGGCTTGATTTCGTTGTGTTGTGGCTTGATTTCATTGTGTTGTGGCTTGATTTCATTGTGTTGTGGCTTGATTTCATTGTGTTGTGGCTTGATTTCATTGTGTTGTGGCTTGATTTCATTGTATTGTGGCTTGATTTCATTGTGTTGTGGCTTGATTATGGTCAGTTGTAGCTTGAGTTCGTTGGGTTGTGGCTTGATTTCATTGTATTGTGGCTTGATTTCGTTGTGTTGTGGCTTGATTTCATTGTGTTGTGGCTTGATTTCATTGTGTTGTGGCTTGATTTCATTGTGTTGTTACTTGATTTTGTTGTGTTGCGATTTTGTTGTGTTGTGGCTTGATTTCATTATATTGTGGCTTGATTTCGTTGTGTTGTGGCTTGATTATGGTCAGTTGTGGCTTGAGTTCGTTGGGTTGTGGCTTGATTTCATTATATTGTGGCTTGATTTCGTTGTGTTGTGGCTTGATTTCATTGTGTTGTGGCTTGATTTCATTGTGTTGTGGCTTGATTTCATTGTGTTGTTACTTGATTTTGTTGTGTTATGCTTGATTTTGTTGTGTTGTGGCTTGATTTCATTATATTGTGGCTTGATTTCGTTGTGTTGTGGCTTGATTATGGTCAGTTGTGGCTTGAGTTCGTTGGGTTGTGGCTTGATTTCATTGTATTGTGGCTTGATTTCGTTGTGTAGTGGCATGATTTCATTGTATTGTGGCTTGAATTCGTTGTGTTGTGGCTTGATTTCATTGTATTGTGGCTTGATTTCATTGTGTTGTGGCTTGATTATGGTCTGTTGTGGCTTGATTTCGTTGTGTTGTGGCTTGATTTCATTGTATTGTAGCTTGATTTCATTGTGTTGTGGCTTGATTATGGTCTGTTGTGGCTTGAGTTTGTTGTGTTGTGGCTTGATTTCATTGTGTTGTGGCTTGATTTCATTGTGTTGTTACTTGATTTTTTGTGTTGATACTAGATTTCATTGTGTTGTGGCTTGATTTCATTGTGTTGTTACTTGATTTTGTTGTTTTGATACTTGATTTTGTTGTGTTGTGGCTTGATTTTGTTGTGTTGATACTTGATTTTGTTGTGTTGTGGCCTGATTTCGTTGTGTTGCGGCTTGATTTCGTTGTTATGCTTGATTTTGTTGTGTTGTGGCTTGATTTTGTTGTGTTGTGGCTTGATTTCGTTGTGTTGTGGCTTCATTGTGTTGTGGCTTGATTTCGTTGTGTTGCGGCTTGATTTTGTTGTGTTGTGGCTTGATTTTGTTGTTTTTGTGGCTTGATTTCATTGTATTGTGGCTTGATTTCGTTGTGTTGTGCTGTGGCTTGATTACGTTGTGGTTGTGGCGATTTCATTGTGTTGTGACTTGATTTTGTTGTGTTGTGTTGTTAATTGATTTCAGTGTTGTGGCTTGATTTCGCTGTGTCGTGACTTGATTTCGTTGTGTTGTGGCTTGATTTCATTGTGTTGTTAATTGATTGTGTTGTGTTGTGGCTTGATTTCATTGTGTCGTGGCTTGATTTCGTTGTGTTGTGTTGTGGCTTGATTTTTGATTTTGTTGTGTTGTGGCTTGATTTCATTGTGTCGTGGCTTGATTTCATTGTGTTGTGTTGTTAATTGATTGTGTTGTGTTGTGGCTTGATTTCATTGTGTCGTGGCTTGATTTCGTTGTGTTGTGTTGTGGCTTGATTTTTGATTTCGTTGTGTCGTGGCTTGATTTCGTTGTGTTGTGTTGTGGCTTGATTTCGTTGTGTCGTGGCTTGATTGCGTTGTGTTGTGTTGTGGCTTGATGTTGTTGTGTAAATAAAGTGTCTAGCGTGAGTTGTAAGCACTGTAAGGTTTTGTGTTGTGTTGACAGTGACACTGATGGAGACGTGGTGGTTTTACACAGTGTGTCTTATATTGTGTTCTAGTTTATCTTTCTATAGATTGACTTGTCCTGAATATTGAGTTTCCCTGAAAGCACAGTCGGGAAACTGTTTAAAACGACATGATGAATCATAAACCTGGTGTAGTTTACATTTTTCCAGCGCTCGTTTCTATCCCGAAGCGGCATTGTGTTGTTTCCTGGAAGCAGAGAGTACAGTGGCACAGGAACAGAGGAACGGCTTTTAATGGAGTGAAATCTGGGAAAACACAGGTCAGAGGTATTTCACATCTGATTTAGCACAAAGTGGGGTGATTACGGCGATCCCATTGCATTGTATAATTCTCTTATTGAAGCTCTGGCGTGGGCTAACACGGCCCTCGAGACCAATGAGGCAGAGCAGATCCCGATCTCACGCGCTCTGATCCCAGGCGTGCCCACTGCTGATCCCGGGACAATGCGCATCTGCTCCCAGAAAGGCAGAAAAGGTTCCTCTCTGTGCTTTTGAAGTGGAATGCGTGCCGTCCAAAAATATAAGCCTCTTCCCAAAAGCTTTTGCCACAGTAGACGTGTAAAACACACAAAAGCGCAGCGGAGCCTTTCTCCGGAGAAAGGGCTGCTTTATCGGAGTCAGATTATTGCAGCCATAACGCCATGACAACCAGCCACGCATTCGCCGCAGATCAGAGAGGAAGAAAAGAGCGCTGGGGCTTTTGAATCGGTCGTCACGATTCACTCCGCCAAGTGAAACTTCAGATGAATGTAAACTAGACAGTGATTCAGTCTGTGGCAACTCACTCGACTGGGCTTCGACCAGAAACATAGTGATAGGGAAAAAACATACGGCATTGAGCGGATTATTAGACGCGATTCATCAGACTTGAAAGCACAGACACTGGCGCATAGAAGTGATGCCAGCTTCACGCCGCGGCTAACCTGTCTTTCAGCGCTCTGATCTTTGAGTGAATGCACCTTCATTTTCTCCAGGCATAGACGCATGAACGGCCGCTTTTCTCCTCGCTCGTTTCTTTCAGACATCGAGTGAACTTGCTCGCAGTTTTGAGGCCGTTCTCAAGGTAGCGAAAGCAAAACCAAGAGCAAATTCAATACAGCTTTTGTTTCCTTAAATGCTGACAATTAATCATTAGAATTATTAACAACTGTAATGTTTTTGTGAACATATCACTTACACAGTAAGTCCTAAATGAGCTGAGTGTTAGTGATTCTCATCTCTTCTCACGTGAGATCAGCCAATAGCAAACCACAGCCATCCAATCAGATCCCCACACACACACTCAAGCCACATCTGTTCTTGTTTGAGAAGCGATTCACTCGATTTACGGCACAATAGAGAAGAGAAGACCAGATATTCTGAGATCTAAACGTCATTGGTTGAAACAAACGCTGGAGATTTTGTCACAGTTAAACGATTCAATTGTATGTATGTATGTATGTATGCATGTATGATGTATGTATGTATGCATGTATGCATGTATGATGTATGTATGTATGTATGTATGTATGTATGTATGTATGTATGTATGTATGTATTTATGTGTGATGTATGTATGTATGATGTATGTACGCATGTATGTATGTATGCATGTATGTATGTATGCATGATGTATGTCTGTATGATCTATGTATGTATGTATGATGTATGTATGTATGTATGTATGTATGTATGTATGCATGTATGATGTATGTATGTATGTATGCAAATATGTATGTATGTATATGTATGTATGTATGTATGTATGCATGTATGTATGATGTATGTATGCATGTATGATGTCTGTATGTTTGTATGTATGTATGCATGCATGCATGTATTTATGTATATATGTATGATGTATGTATGTATGATGTGTGTATGTATGCATGTATGATGTATGTATGTATATGTATGTATGTATGTATGTATGTATGTATGTATGTATGTATGTATGTATGCATGTATGTATGCATGTATGTATGATGTATGTATGTATGTATGTATTCATGTATGTGTGTATGTATGTATGTATGTATGTATGTATGTATGTATGTATGTATGTATGTATGTATGTATGCGTGTATGCATGTATGAATGGATGATGTATGTATGGATGATGTATGATGTATTTATGTATGTATGTATGTATGTATGTATGTATGTATGATGTATGTATGTATGTATGTATGTATGTATGTATGTATGTATGTATGAATGTATGTATGTATGTATATGTATGTATGTATGATCTATGTGTGTATATGTATGTATGTATGTATGTATGTATGTATGCATGGATGATGTATGATGTATGTATGTATGTATGTTTGTATGTATGTATACATGTATGATGTATGTATGTATGTATGCATGTATGATGTATGTATGCATGTATGTATGCATGTATGTATGATGTATGAATGTATGTATGATGTATGTATGCATGTATGTATGATGTATGTATGATGTATGTTTGTATGTATGTATGTATGATGTATGAATGTTTGATTCTCATCTCTTCTCACGTGAGATCAGCCAATAGCAAACCACAGCCAGCCAATCAGATCCCCACACACACACTCAAGCCCCGCCCACATCTGTTCTTGTTTGAGAAGCGATTCACTCGATTTACGGCACAATAGAGAAGAAAAGACCAGATATTCTGAGAGCTAAACGTCATTGGTTGAAACAAACGCTGAGATTTCACACAGTTAAACGATTCAATCCTATGTATGCATGTATGTATGTATGATGTATGTATGTATGTATGTATGTATGTATGTATGTATGTGTATGTATGTATGTATGTATGTATGTATGTATGTATTTATGTATGATGTATGTATGTATGATGTATGCATGTATTATGTATGTATGCATGTATGTATTTATGTATGTATGTATACATGTATGTATGATGTATGTATGCATGTATGTATGTATGCATGATGTATGTCTGTATGTATGTATGTATGTATGTATGTATGTATGTATGTATGTATGTATACATGTATGTATGATGTATGTATGCATGATGTATGTCTGTATGTATGTATGTATGATGTATGTATGTTTGTATGTATGTATACATGTATGTATGTATGTATGTATGCATGTATGTAAGTATGTATGTATGTATGATGTATGTATGCATGTATGTATGCATGCATGTATGATGTATGTATGTATGATGTATGTATGCATGTATGTATGATGTATGTATGATGTTTGTTTGTATGTATGTATGTATGATGTATGAATGTATGTATGATGTATGTATGCATGCATGTATATGTATGTATGCATGTATGTATGTATGATGTATGTATGTATGCATGTATGTTTGCATGTATGTATGATGTATGTATGTATGATGTATGTATGTATGTATGTATGCATGAATGTATGATGTATGTATGTATGTATGATGTATGTGCATGTATGTATGTATGTATGATGTATGTATGCATGTATGTATGTATGTATGTATGTATGCATGTATGATGTATGCATGCATGTATGTATGTATGTATGTATGCATGTATGTATGTATGCATGTATGATGTATGTATGTATGCATGTATATGTTTGCATGTATGTATGATGTATGTATGTATGTATGTATGTATGTATGTATGTATGTATGTATGTATGTATGTATGTATGTATGAATGTATGTATGTATGTATGTATGTATGTATGTATGTATGTATGCATGTATGTATGTATATGTATGTATGTATGTATGCATGTATGCATGTATGATGTATGTATGTATGTATGTATGCATGTATGTATATATGCATGCATGTATGTATGTATGTATGTATGTATGTATGTATGTATGTATGTATATATGTATTTATGTATGTATGTATGTATGTATGTATGTATGTATGTATGTATGTATGTATGTATGCGTGTATGCATGTATGAATGGATGATGTATGTATGGATGATGTATGATGTATGTATGTATGTATGTATGTATGTATGTATGTATGTACGTATGTATGTATGTATGCATGTTTGTTCATATGCATGTATATATGTATGTACTGTATGTATGCATGTATGTATGTATGTATGTATGTATGTATGTATGTATGTATGTATGATCTATGTGTGTATGTATGTATGTATGTATGTATGTATGTATGTATGTATATGCATGGATGATGTATGATGTATGTATGTATGTATGTTTGTATGTATGTATACATGTATGATGTATGTATGTATGTATGCATGTATGATGTATGTATGCATGTATGTATGCATGTATGTATGATGTATGAATGTATGTATGATGTATGTATGCATGTATGTATGATGTATGTATGATGTATGTTTGTATGTATGTATGTATGATGTATGAATGTTTGATTCTCATCTCTTCTCACGTGAGATCAGCCAATAGCAAACCACAGCCAGCCAATCAGATCCCCACACACACACTCAAGCCCCGCCCACATCTGTTCTTGTTTGAGAAGCGATTCACCTGATTTACGGCACAATAGAGAAGAAAAGACCAGATATTCTGAGAGCTAAACGTCATTGGTTGAAACAAACGCTGGAGATTTTCACACAGTTAAACGATTCAATCCTATGTATGCATGTATGTATGTATGATGTATGTATGTATGTATGTATGTATGTATGTATGTATGTATGTATTTATGTATGATGTATGTATGTATGATGTATGCATGTATTATGTATGTATGCATGTATGTATTTATGTATGTATGTATACATGTATGTATGATGTATGTATGCATGTATGTATGTATGTATGCATGATGTATGTCTGTATGTATGTATGTATGTATGTATGTATGTATGTATGTATGTATACATGTATGTATGATGTATGTATGCATGATGTATGTCTGTATGTATGTATGTATGATGTATGTATGTTTGTATGTATGTATACATGTATGATGTATGTATGTATGTATGTATGTATGTATGTATGTATGTATGATGTATGTATGCATGTATGTATGCATGCATGTATGATGTATGAATGTATGTATGATGTATGTATGCATGTATGTATGATGTATGATGTTTGTTTGTATGTATGTATGTATGATGTATGAATGTATGTATGATGTATGTATGCATGCATGTATGTATGTATGTATGCATGTATGTATGTATGTATGATGTATGTATGTATGCATGTATGTTTGCATGTATGTATGATGTATGTATGTATGATGTATGTATGTATGTATGTATGCATGAATGTATGATGTATGTATGTATGTATGATGTATGTATGCATGTATGTATGTATGTATGATGTATGTATGCATGTATGTATGTATGTATGATGTATGTATGCATGTATGATGTATGCATGCATGTATGTATGTATGTATGTATGTATGCATGTATGTATGTATGCATGTATGATGTATGTATGTATGCATGTATGTTTGCATGTATGTATGATGTATGTATGTATGATGTATGTATGTATGTATGTATGTATGTATGTATGTATGTATGTATGTATGTATGCATGAATGTATGATGTATGTATGTATGTATGTATGTATGTATGCATGTATGTATGTATGTATGTATGTATGTATGTATGCATGTATGCATGTATGATGTATGTATGTATGTATGTATGTATGTATGTATGATGTATGTATGCATGTATGTGTGATGTATGTATGTATGTATGTATGCATGTATGCATGTATGATGTATGTATGTATGCATGTATGATGTATGATGTATGTATGTATGTATGTATATATGTATTTATGTATGATGTATGTATGTATGCATGTATGTATAATGTATGTATGCATGTATGATGTATGATGTATGTATGTATGTATGTATGTATGTATGTATGTATGTATGTATGATGTATGTATGCATGTATGTGTGATGTATGTATGTATGTATGTATGTGTATGTATGTATGTATGTATGTATGCATGTATGTATGTATGCATGTATGATGTATGTATGTATGCATGTATGTTTGCATGTATGTATGATGTATGTATGTATGATGTATGTATGCATGTATGTATGTATGCATGTATGTATGTATGTATGTATGTATGTATATATGTATTTATGTATGATGTATGTATGTATGCATGTATGTATAATGTATGTATGCATGTATGATGTATGTATGTATGTATGTATGTATGTATGTATGTATGTATGTATGCATGTATGTGTGATGTATGTATGTATGTATGTATGTATATGATGTATGTATGCATGTATGATGTATGTATGTATGCATGTATGATGTATGATGTTGTATGTATGCATGTATGTATGTATGTATGCATGTATGTATGCATGTATGTATGTATGTTATGTATGTATGTATGTATGTATGTATGCATGTATGCATGTATGTATGCATGTATGTATGATGTATGTATGTATGATGTATGTATGTATTCATGTATGTGTGTATGTATGTATGTATGTATGTATGTATGTATGTATGTATGTATGTATGTATGTATGTATGTATGTATGCGTGTATGCATGTATGTATGGATGATGTATGTATGGATGATGTATGATGTATGTATGTATGTATGTATGTATGTATGCATGTATATATGTATGTATGTATGTATGTATGTATGTATGTATGTATGTATGATCTATGTGTGTATGTATGTATGTATGTATGTATGTATGTATGTATGTATGTATGTATGTATGCATGGATGATGTATGATGTATGTATGTATGTATGTATGTTTGTATGTATGTATACATGTATGATGTATGTATGTATGTATGCATGTATGATGTATGTATGCATGTATGTATGCATGTATGTATGATGTATGAATGTATGTATGATGTATGTATGCATGTATGATGTATGTATGCATGTATGTATGCATGTATGTATGATGTATGAATGTATGTATGATGTATGTATGCATGTATGTATGATGTATGTATGATGTATGTTTGTATGTATGTATGTATGATGTATGAATGTTTGATTCTCATCTCTTCTCACGTGAGATCAGCCAATAGCAAACCACAGCCAGCCAATCAGATCCCCACACACACACTCAAGCCCCGCCCACATCTGTTCTTGTTTGAGAAGCGATTCACTCGATTTACGGCACAATAGAGAAGAAAAGACCAGATATTCTGAGAGCTAAACGTCATTGGTTGAAACAAACGCTGGAGATTTCACACAGTTAAACGATTCAATCCTATGTATGTGCATGTATGTATGTATGATGTATGTATGTATGTATGTATGTATGTATGTATTTATGTATGATGTATGTATGTATGATGTATGCATGTATTATGTATGTATGCATGTATGTATGTATGTATGTATACATGTATGTATGATGTATGTATGTATGTATGTATGCATGTATGTATGTCTGTATGTATGTATGTATGTATGTATGTATGTATGTATGTATGTATACATGTATGTATGATGTATGTATGCATGTATGTATGTATGTATGCATGATGTATGTCTGTATGTATGTATGTATGATGTATGTATGTTTGTATGTATGTATACATGTATGATGTATGTATGTATGCATGTATGTAAGTATGTATGTATGTATGATGTATGTATGCATGTATGTATGCATGCATGTATGATGTATGAATGTATGTATGATGTATGTATGCATGTATGTATGATGTATGTATGATGTTTGTTTGTATGTATGTATGTATGATGTATGAATGTATGTATGATGTATGTATGCATGCATGTATGTATGTATGTATGCATGTATGTATGCATGTATGTATGATGTATGTATGTATGCATGTATGTTTGCATGTATGTATGATGTATGTATGTATGATGTATGTATGTATGTATGTATGCATGAATGTATGATGTATGTATGTATGTATGTATGTATGCATGTATGTATGTATATGTATGATGTATGTATGCATGTATGTATGTATGTATGATGTATGTATGCATGTATGATGTATGCATGCATGTATGTATGTATGTATGTATGTATGTATGCATGTATGTATGTATGCATGTATGATGTATGTATGTATGCATGTATGTTTGCATGTATGATGTATGTATGTATGATGTATGTATGTATGTATATGTATGTATGCATGAATGTATGATGTATGTATGTATGTATGTATGTATGCATGTACTGTATGTATGTATGTATATATGTACTGTATGCATGTATGCATGTATGCAAGTAAATATGAATGTATGCATGTATGTATGTATGCATGTATGTATGTATGTATGTATGTATGTATATATGTATTTATGTATGATGTATGTATGTATGCATGTATGTATAATGTATGTATGCATGTATGATGTATGATGTATGTATATGTATGTATGTATGTATGTATGATGTATGTATGCATGTATGTGTGATGTATGTATGTATGCATGTATGATGTATGTATGCATGTATGATGTATGTATGTATGCATGTATGATATGATGTATGTATGTATGTATGTATGCATGTATGTATGTATGTATGCATGTATGTATGCATGTATGTATGTATGTATGTATGTATGTATGTATGTATGTATGTATGTATGTATGCATGTATGCATGTATGTATGTATGCATGTATGTATGATGTATGTATGTATTCATGTATGTGTGTATGTATGTATGTATGTATGTATGTATGTATGTATGTATGTATGTATGTATGTATGTATGTATGTATGTATGCGTGTATGCATGTATGTATGGATGATGTATGTATGGATGATGTATGATGTATGTATGTATGTATGTATGTATGTATGTATGCATGTATATATGTATGTATGTATGTATGTATGTATGTATGTATGTATGTATGTATGATCTATGTGTGTATGTATGTATGTATGTATGTATGTATGTATGTATGTATGCATGGATGATGTATGATGTATGTATGTATGTATGTTTGTATGTATGTATACATGTATGATGTATGTATGTATGTATGCATGTATGATGTATGTATGCATGTATGTATGCATGTATGTATGATGTATGGATGTATGTATGATGTATGTATGCATGTATGTATGATGTATGTATGATGTATGTTTGTATGTATGTATGTATGATGTATGAATGTTTGATTCTCATCTCTTCTCACGTGAGATCAGCCAATAGCAAACCACAGCCAGCCAATCAGATCCCCACACACACACTCAAGCCCCGCCCACATCTGTTCTTGTTTGAGAAGCGATTCACTCGACGGCACAATAGAGAAGAAAAGACCAGATATTCTGAGAGCTAAACGTCATTGGTTGAAACAAACGCTGGAGATTTCGTCACAGTTAAACGATTCAATCCTATGTATGCATGTATGTATGTATGATGTATGTATGTATGTATGTATGTATGTATGTATTTATGTATGATGTATGTATGTATGATGTATGCATGTATGTATGTATGCATGTATGTATGTATGTATGTATGTATACATGTATGTATGATGTATGTATGCATGTATGTATGTATGTATGCATGATGT
>CM040922.1:25313141-25318141 GCA_023029165.1 Gobiocypris rarus
AACTCACCTTTAGAAAATATAATGCATTAAAACACGACATGACAAGAAATCTGCGCATATTATAATGCGTTTTAACTTTGGTTATAATTATTTATGAAGAGATATAATGCATTATAATTTACATTGTGAATACCGTTTTATAATGCGTCTAGTTTTTAAGTATCATTGAAATTCTATTATATTTTCAATTAATATTTTATTTTATTTTATTTTTTATGTTTTCTGATTTCATTTTAAAGTGTAGTTTTATTTTGTGAATTTTGTGAAGTTTTGTCTAAATGTCTAAATTAATTTTATTTTCTATTATTTTATTTTAGTTATTTTAGTACATCAAGTTTAACTATATGAAACTGAAATAATGTATTGTTTTATTTCAAGCAACAAAAATGTTTTTTTATGGTATATTTTGTGAGGGGACAGTAATACAGACACTTCCTTGACTATTGTAAGAGTTTCATACCAGTATAGAGATCATCAGTGGGTGACTGGTGCTTGGTCTCAATCAGGTCCAGTGGCGAGAGGCTGTGCTTCAGCGGCTGAACCGTCAGACACTCGGCGAGTCCGTCCTGACTGCGTCTCAACTACATCACATGAAATACGGTCACAATCATGCATGACACTTTATCTCCTGCCCTAAAGGTCAACATGGGATGCAGAGAAACTGATTGAACTGTGAAAAGTGAGTGTGTACCAGTATGGAGCCAGAACTGAACGTGGGTTTGCTAAAACAAAGTGTAAATAGCTATTTTGCAGGCGAAAAAGGCAAATTATGTTTTGAGGACGAATTATAAAGAAAAACATCTGGAATAACATGTAATTCGGTAAAAAGTTCTGGAATTCGGGTATAGCGTGAATCTAGAATAGCGTGCACTCCGAACGACAACATCTGGAATAGCGCGCACTCCGAACGACAACATCTAGAATAGCGTGCACTCCGAACGACAACATCTGGAATAGCGCACTCCGAACGACAACGCCTGGAATAGCGCGCACCCAACGACAACGCCTGGAATAGCGCACTCGAACGACAACGCCTGGAATACCTGAATAGCGCAGACCGAACGACAACGCCTGGAATAGCGCGCACTCCGAACGCCAACGCCTGGAATAGCGCAATTCGAACGACAACGCCTGGAATAGCGCAGCACCAACGACAACGCCTGGAATAGCGAGCACCGAACCACAACGCCTGGAATAGCACGCACCAACCACAGCGCCTGGAATAGCGCAGCACCAACCACAACGCCTGGAATAGCGCACCGAACGACAACGCCTGGAATAGCGCAGACTAACGACAACGCCTGGAATAGTGCGCACTCCGAACGACAACGCCTGGAATAGCACGCACCAACCACAACGCCTGGAATAGCGCACCAACCACAACGCCTGGAATAGCGCACCAACCACAACGCCTGGAATAGCGCACTCGAACGACAACGCCTGGAATAGCGCACCAACGACAACGCCTGGAATAGCGCACTCAACGACAACGCCTGGAATAGCGTGCACTCAACCACAACGCCTGGAATAGCGCACTCCGAACCACAACGCCTGGAATAGCGCGCACTCAACCACAACGCCTGGAATAGCGCGCACTCAACCACAACGCCTGGAATAGCGAGCACCAACCACAACGCCTGCGAATAGCACTCCAACCACAACGCGCCTGGAATAGCGAGCACTCCGAACCACAACGCCTGGAATAGAGTGCACTCCGAACCACAACGCCTGGAATAGCGCACCGAACCACAACGCCTGGAATAGCGCACTCAACCACAACGCCTGGAATAGCGAGCACTCCGAACCACAACGCCTGGAATAGCGAGCACCGAACCACAACGCCTGGAATAGCGAGCACTCCGAACCACAACGCCTGGAATAGAGTGCACTCCGAACCACAACGCCTGGAATAGCGAGCACTCCGAACCACAACGCCTGGAATAGCGAGCACTCGAACCACAACGCCTGGAATAGCGAGCACTCCGAACCACAACGCCTGGAATAGCGAGCACTCCGAACCACAACGCCTGAATAGCGAGCACCAACCACAACGCCTGGAATAGCGTGCACTCCGAACCACAACGCCTGGAATAGCGAGCACTCCGAACCACAACGCCTGGAATAGCGCACTCCGAACGACAACGCCTGGAATAGCGAGCACTCGAACCACAACGCCTGGAATAGCGCGCACTCAACCACAACGCCTGGAATAGCGAGCACTCCAACCACAACGCCTGGAATAGCATGCACTCGAACCACAACGCCTGGAATAGCGCACTCAACCACAACGCCTGGAATAGCGTGCACTCCGAACCACAACGTCTGGAATAGCGCGACTCCGAACCACAACGCCTGGAATAGCGCACTCGAACGACAATGCCTGGAATAGCGTGCACTCCAACCACAACGCCTGGAATAGCGCACTCCGAACCACAACGCCTGGAATAGCATGCACTCCGAACCACAACATCTGGAATAGAATGCACTCGAACCACAACGCCTGGAATAGCGCGCACTCCGAACCACAACATCTGGAATAGCATGCACTCCGAACCACAACGCCTGGAATAGCGCACTCCGAACCACAACGCCTGGAATAGCGTGCACTCCGAACCACAACGCCTGGAATAGCGCGCACTCCGAACCACAACGCCTGGAATAGCGCCGCACTCGAACGACAATGTCTGGAATAGCGTGCACTCCAACCACAACGCCTGGAATAGCGTGCACTCAACCACAACGCCTGGAATAGCATGCACTCCGAACCACAACATCTGGAATAGAATGCACTCAACCACAACGCCTGGAATAGCGCGCACTCGAACCACAACATCTGGAATAGCATGCACTCCGAACCACAACGCCTGGAATAGCGCGCACTCGAACCACAACGCCTGGAATAGCGTGCACTCCGAACCACAACGCCCGAACCACAACGCCTGGAATAGCGCACCCGAACGACAATGTCTGGAATAGCGTGCACTCCGAACCACAACGCCTGGAATAGCGCACTCAACCACAACGCCTGGAATAGCATGCACTCGAACCACAACATCTGGAATAGCGCGCACCGAACCACAACGCCTGGAATAGCGTGCACTCAACCACAACGCCTGGAATAGCGCGCACTCCGAACCACAACATCTAGAATAGCATGCACTCCGAACCACAACATCTGGAATAGTGCACTCCGAACGACAACGTCTGGAATAGTGTGCACTCCGAACCACAACGCCTGGAATAGCGCACCAACCACAACGCCTGGAATAGTGTGCACTCGAACCACAACATCTGGAATAGTGCGCACCAACCACAACGCCTGGAATAGTGCGCACCAACCACAACGCCTGGAATAGTGTGCACTCCAACCACAACGCCTGGAATAGTGTGCACTCCGAACCACAACGCCTGGAATAGTGCGCACCAACCACAACGCCTGGAATAGTGTGCACTCAACCACAACGCCTGGAATAGTGTGCACTCCGAACCACAACGCCTGGAATAGTGTGCACCGAACCACAACATCTGGAATAGTGCGCACTCCGAACGACAACGCGTCTGGAATAGTGTGCACTCGAACCACAACGCCTGGAATAGTGCGCACTCAACGACAACGCCTGGAATAGTGTGCACTCGAACGACAACGCCTGGAATAGTGTGCACTCGAACCACAACGCCTGGAATAGTGTGCACTCCGAACCACAACGCCTGGAATAGTGCGCACCGAACGACAACGCCTGGAATAGTGTGCACTCCGAACCACAACGCCTGGAATAGCGTGCACTCCGAACCACAACATCTGGAATAGCGAGCACTCCGAACCACAACATCTGGAATAGTGCGCACTCAACCACAACATCTGGAATAGCGAGCACTCAACCACAACATCTGGAATAGTGCGCACTCCGAACCACAACGTCTGGAATAGCGTGCACTCCGAACCACAACGTCCTGGAATAGTGTGCACTCCAACCACAACGCCTGGAATAGTGTGCACTCCGAACCACAACGTCTGGAATAGTGTGCACTCCGAACCACAACGCCTGGAATAGTGTGCACCGAACCACAACGCCTGGAATAGTGTGCACTCGAACCACAACGCCTGGAATAGCGCACCAACCACAACGCCTGGAATAGTGTGCACTCCGAACCACAACGCCTGGAATAGTGTGCACTCCGAACCACAACGCCTGGAATAACGTGCACCCGAACCACAGCGCCTGGAATAGTGCACTCCGAACCACAACGCCTGGAATAGCGCGCACTCCGAACCACAACGTCTGGAATAGTGTGCACTCCGAACCACAACGCCTGGAATAGTGTGCACTCGAACCACAACGCGTCTGGAATAGTGCACTCGAACCACAACGCCTGGAATAGCGCACTCCGAACCACAACGCCTGGAATAGTGTGCACTCCGAACCACAACGCCTGGAATAGCGCGCACCAACCACAACGCGTCTGGAATAGTGTGCACTCCGAACCACAACGCCTGGAATAGTGCACTCCGAACCACAACGCCTGGAATAGTGCGACTCAACCACAACGCGTCTGGAATAGTGTGCACTCGAACCACAACATCTGGAATAGCGTGCACTCCGAACCACAGCGTCTGGAATAGCGTGCACTCCGAACCACAACGCCTGGAATAGCGTGCACTCAACCACAACGCCTGGAATAGCGTGCACTCCGAACCACAACGCCTGGAATAGCGCACTCCGAACCACAGCGCCTGGAATAGCGTGCACTCCGAACCACAACGCCTGGAATAGCGTGCACTCCGAACCACAACGCGTCTGGAATAGCGTGCACTCCGAACCACAACGCCTGGAATAGCGTGCACTCCGAACCACAACGCGTCTGGAATAGCGTGCACTCGAACCACAACATCTGGAATAGCGTGCACTCCGAACCACAGCGCCTGGAATAGCGTGCACTCCGAACCACAACGCCTGGAATAGCGTGCACTCCGAACCACAACGCCTGGAATAGCGTGCACT
>CM040922.1:25330641-25410641 GCA_023029165.1 Gobiocypris rarus
ATCAATGGAACGAAGTACAAGTTCCTCCCTGAAGGACTGCAGTGTTGCAAAAAATGAAACGCAAGAGCTCATGGAGGCTGCGGCTTCACCATGGCAACCACTGGGGGGTGTCGTTACCCAGCGATCAGATCCTCCTGGAGCTGCACACAGCCATTTGATAAAGTGCACTTCTCTTAATTACTCTAAATAAAGAAAGTTCCTTAATGGTTCTTTAATGATATTAAAAGTTCAACTGAGAAACATAACTACCTAAAGAAGCCCTTTTGTTCTAACATGCTTTGTTTTGGAATTGGAAACTCAACTGCAAATAGATTGTTGTTTTGAACGATGTATATATATCATGTGTGTGTGTGTGTGTGTGTGTTTATACACACACCGATCAGGCATAACATTATGACCTAATATTGTGTTGGTCCCCCTGACCCGTCGAGGCATGGAAGGTGTGCTGTGGTATCAGGCACCAAGATGTTAGCAGCAGATCCTTTTAAGTCCTGTAAGTTGCAGGATGGGGTCTCCATAGATCAAACTTGTTTGTTCAGCACATCCCACAGATGCTCGATTGGATTGAGATCTGGGGAATTTGGAGGTCAAGTCAACGCCTCAAACTCGTTGTTGTGCTCCTCAAACCATTCCTGAAGCATTTGTGCTTTGTGTCAGGAGCATTATCCTGCTGGAAGAGCCACAGCCACCAGGGAATACCGTTCCCATGAAAGGCTGTACATGGTCTCAGCAATGCTTAGGTAGGTGGGACGTGTCAAAGGAACATCCACATGGATGGCAGGACCCAAGGTTTCCCAGCAGAACATTGCCCAAAGCATCACCTCCGCCGGCTCGCCTTCTTCCCATAGTGCATCCTGGGGCCATGTGTTCCCCAGGTAAGCCACGCACACACACCCGGCCATCCACGTGATGTAAAAGAACACGTGATCATCAGACCAGGCCACCTTCTTCCATTGCTCCGTGGTCCAGTTCTGATGCTCACGTGCCACTGTTGGTGCTTTCGGCAGGGTCAGGGGTCAGCATGGGCACCCTGACTGGTCAGCGGCTATGCCGCCCCATACACAACAAACTGCGATGCTCTGTGTATTCTGACCCCTTTCTATCAGAACCAGCATTAACTTCTTGAGCAGTTTGAGCTCCAGTAGCTCGTCTGTTTGATCGACCACACGGGCCAGCCTTCGCTCCACACGTGCATCAATGAGCCTGGGCCGCCATGACCCTGTGGCCGGTTCTCCACTGTTCCTTCCTTGGAGCACTTTTGATAGATCCTGTGTGTGTGTGTGTGTGTGTGTGTGTGTGCTTTTTTTCTAAACTTTTCAAAATCATTTATAACTGTGTTTTATTTGCTTTGTGTTTGTTTTAGTTTGCCCTTGTCTATTTAGAGAGTTCAGACTGCATCTTAAAAACTGTTGTGACTCACCGAGCATTTGTTGGGCTTCTCCCCGGAGTGGACCCTCATGTGGATGAGGAGTTTGTAGCGGGCGTTGAAAGGCTTGTGTTTGCGTGGACATCCGGCCCAGAAACAGGTGAAGTCCTCACCCTTGCGCTGGTCAACGTGGACCTTCTCGATGTGCTTGACCAGCTCCTCTCGATGGGCATAAACTGCAGCACAGTCCAGCCAGCGGCAGCTGTGGCCTCCGCTCGCGTCTTCCTCTTCATCTTCCTCCAGCATCGGGCAGAGAGTCGACGGAAGGACCATTGGGTTCTGATGTGAGACGCCCGCAGGTGCTGATGGGCGCTATAGGGTGGCGGAGGACCTCTGGGCGGGCTGGGCGTCCGGAGTACGGCGGAAAACTGAAGCTGTATGGAAGGCGACAGGCTGTTGGATGTGTTTTTGGGTTGGATCTCCTGTCCGGGTAGAAGTTGGTGCTCCACCACTAGATTGGTGAATTGATCCTCTAGCGGCATTGCCTCCAAATGCTGCATGCGGAAACTCTCGAGTCAGTCTGACGCACACTCTTATTTGTGCTGAAGTGTTTCCCAGGGTTGGGATGAGGGATGCAGCTGCCTCTAACGCCAAGCAAGTGTCCGCAAACGTCCGACTGCAGAGGGGAAGGAGTCGGGCACGAGGCCGGGGAGCTTCGGGAACCGATGATATACGCCACCAGCGACGTGGGCGAGGTTCGGATGATGGAGTTGAGGTCGAGGCCGATGCCGTCTGAGAGAGGAGACAAGGACAGGGCTCTCTTCTTGGAGCGGGCCGAGAGCCGCGGACTGGTGCCATCCTCCTTGAAGAGGTAATGAGGAAGAGATGTGGGGTTGGAGACGCACTCAGACATGGAGGTCCCGGGAACGAGACTCAGATCCGCTGCTTCTGACGCCTGCTGAGGCCCCAGAGGAGGCAGAACCCGGTAACCGTAGGGCCAGTCCAGCTTACTGCTGCGGATCGACTGCGTCTCGGCGAGGCTCAGGGTGGTCGAGGCTAAAGATTCTCTGGACAGCAAACACCTGCAATAGATCAGGTGCAAATCACAGGTCTGCCCTCATTTACTCTCTA
This sequence comes from Gobiocypris rarus, assembly GCA_023029165.1. NCBI lineage: Eukaryota > Metazoa > Chordata > Actinopteri > Cypriniformes > Gobionidae > Gobiocypris > Gobiocypris rarus. The sequence continues at coordinate 25,333,139 of CM040922.1, forward strand.
ATGTCATTCCAAATCTGAGTGTGTGTGTAGACATATAATATATATATATATATATATATATATATATATATATATATATATATATATAAATAAAAATTCTTGGAAACCGAAAAAGAGGAAACCAAGGCGAAAGTCAAAACCAAACAAATAAATTAAGCCAATTATTAGTACCATTGCATTTATGGCTATGACTGTGTGACTATGACTATGAACTTTACTAAAAATCAAGGCATTGCAATTGCATAAATTAATATTAAAGTTTCAAATAATAAATAAATTGCAAATTATGCAAATATTTATTTAGCACATTGCAACAATGTACAGTATAAAATAAAATTCAACTGATTTTATACTATTGTACAGGCCTACTGGCCTGCAGAAAGGTACAGAAATTTATCAAACGTAAAATAACTGCATATTTAACTGTTTAAATTAAAGATGAATCCTTCTTAAACTTACAAAAGCTATTCAATCAAGAGCAATGAGTGATGTCCTTTAGTTGAGATTAAACAGTCCGCAGTAAAGGCGACTGCCCCTTTAAGAGCCAATGCACGGATATGCGTCGCCTTTCTCACTGTATACAGTATACAGGCATACAGACTGTCTGCAGGGATACTCATCAAGATGGACATGTTGACATACTTTTTGTGTGAGTTTGTCCGTTTAAGCGCAAGACTTGATAGAGAACTCAATATTTGCGCGCTGTGAGACGAGTGTGTGCTTTCGGATGAGTGCAGGGAGACAGATCTTCTCTCAGCGCTCGAGTTCTCATTCGCGTGTTCTGGCTCTTCACCCGGTGATGACGGAGGAAACGACTGCTCATATTTCAACATACGGCAGCACTCGCATGCATTGAACAAAGTTTACAAAGAGAGACCGTTTTGCCCACGTTGTTCTTTTATTATTGCTGTTGTTGTAGTGTATCACTGAGGAGCCAGCACGTGTGTTCATCAACAGAAACAGAAACAAAGCATTATTATCAAGTTACAACCCATAGATGCGTCATCAGATGTGAGATGAACCACATGCAGGTCGCGGTGTCTGTTTGCGTCATCATAAAAAAATTTCGGCTGTATTGTTTCGGTGATAAAAGTCTTTTGGCCGAAAACCGAAAATGCACTTTGGGGCCATTTTCAGCCGAAAAATTTCGTGGCTGAATATTCGTGCATCCCTAATATATATGTACTGCTAGAATACGCAGGCCACAAGAAGTAATTAGGTGGGTTTTTGTTTTTCTGGATAACTTTTACTCGGGACATGCTAGCTGGCAACATAGGATTCCATTCATTATGCTAAGCTAAGCTAGCGGCAACCCTGCCAAACTAAAACAATGCATGCACTGAGACAAAAATGCATTTGCCCACATATTTAAATGTAGGAAAGAAGTTGAATAAGCCCTATTTCTAAAAACGCTGGAGTGTTCCTTTAACACTTAAGTGTGTGTAATTTAATTCAATACCATCACAGATGCTTTAGCAATTATCATTTGATACGTCATGCCTATTCTGAAGTGCAATGATTGCTTTGACTTATATTGTTATTTATGGAAAAATCCTCTGATGAAGCTGTTAAAGGTTTGATGTTGATGACAGACTGTGGCATTTTGCATTAGTGTTGTTCATTTCTTGTCCACATGACTTTTGCAGTGCCTTTCAGATTCAGAGAAGAAATGGAACAACATGAATGGCAGGTTTGAGAGCTTTGATGGAGGGAAGAATAATGACTATATTGATCTATCTGGTCATATGGAGGTTAGATGAGTAGATGAAGGGTGAAGGATGTTTACCTGGGATCAGTGAAGGGAACAGCGAGTGAATGAGGTGGAGCGTTTTGGGCTGAAGTCTGTGGGACGGATGGAGAAACCGGACCCAGACTGTGGACCAGCATGGCGTTGCTCGTCACCTGCAGGTTTGAACTGCCATACGGCCCAAAAACGTTTCTGTTCATCCCCAAAGACAAATAACCTGGGAAAGAGTCACGTTTCATCAGACATTTATGACCCGTGACTGAATGGAGAAAATCCTGCATTACATAAAATCCACTGTAAGAGCTGCACAAAAAGCGCTTGAACTCCTGCTGCACGCTCACGTAATACTAAAGTTCAGACTGCCTGAATAAAATCTTCCCATTAAAGATATGAGCATAATATGCCTCAGAGATATGCTTATACAGATCCTGGACATGACCCAGCCAACAAACATGTCTCTGAAAACAAAACATTCCATGAGAATTTCCAAAATTTTTAGTTTTTTTGTAATCATTTTTTTTTTTCAAATTTTATGGAATCATTATGATAAATTCAATGATATATGAATGATGTATAGATAATTGTTTTGTGCTAACATTAGTGTACGTTGAGACATTTGTTGTATTAGTGTTACTGGAAGAATGTTCTTAGATGAAAGTTTTGATATATTTCCTTGTTGAGGAATAAACTGTTTTATTGTTTTTTCCTGGTGAAGATTAGAAGCAACTTCACCAGAACAGCTTATGTTTGCAAGTTACTCATAAGAATGCAGAAATCTCAAGATCTCATTATTAATAATGATGGCCTCTGCTGTTTTACACTATTAAATATTGCAAATTGTGCATGAAAGTTGGTATGAAATGGAAGTTGCGCTTGTCTTTTCTTCCCTATTGTGCCTTCTCAAACATGAACAGATGTGGGCGGGGCTTGTGTGTGTGTGGGGATCTGATTGGATGGCTGTTTTTGCTATTGGTGGATCTCATGTGAGTGACAGCTGGCCCGCCCTCGTCATCAGAGACGAGATGAAGTTATTAAGATTATTAACACAATAATGATGTGCACCAATAAATCATTCAGAATAGGGATGAGGATGAGTTCACTTCAAAATGATAATCTCCTGATAGTTTCCTCACCCCCATCTCATCCAAGATGTTCATGTCTTTCTTTCTTCATTGAAAAAGAAATTATTTTTTTGTGTATTTTTCTCCTCATAATGGACTTCAATGGGAACTGACGGCTGAAGGTCCAAATAACTGCAGTTTCAGAGGAAGGGCTTCAGAGGCTCTGCACGATCCCAGAGGAATAGGCTCTGATCCGGACAAACCATCGCTTAATGGTAGGTGAACAGACATGTGCTGAATTAGAGACGATAAAAGTGGGTGGGTCCATTATCATTGGTCGTAAAAAGTGGGGGGGTCTTGTCCCGCCCACACACAATAGTTCCGATGCCCATGGTTTAATGTAAATGGCATCTAACGTTACTATAAAAAATTCAGAGAGAGAGGACTCTCTCAGCAGCGCAACATGAGCATTTGAGATTAAAATGTATATCAATGTTTATGTTTATGAAAATGGTTTGTCCGGATCAGACCCTATTCCTCTGGGATCGTGCAGAGCCTCTAAAGCCCTTCCTCTGAAACTGCATTGATTTGGACCTTCAGCCGCTGGTTCCCATTGAAGTCCATTATGAGGAGAAAAATCCTGGAATGTGTTCCTCAAAAAACGACTGAAGAGAGAAAGACATGAACATCTGGGATGAGATGGGGGTGAGGAAACTATCAGGGAATTATCAGTCTAAAGTGAACTCATCCTTTAAACGACTGGAGCTTTCGTTCTCATGCGTGATATTTTCGTTCTCTATCAAACAGAAACACATGAATAGTCATGGAGTTCCTGTAAATCCAGGGAAGTGTTTCTGCTCTGTTAAGTACAGAGTTTCTCTCTCTGCTTCGGTTCCATGGCTCGTTTAGGTACAAGCTTTCTGCTTGGTTAATCATCACAAATATGAGAGCGGGAGATCATGGTCGGAGCTGCTGGACGGTGTTGATATGACTGCGTTTTTTAGGGAGGACGAGACAAGATGAGTCACTTGTGATCTTTAAATAAAACAAGGCATGTTTATGATTATGATGGCACTCATCAACTATATATCGGGCCTTGATGATCATTTCAGAGCACACCAGAAGTGTGAATTACGAAAGTAAATGGGTTTTTTTGATTTCATGTTGACTTGAACTGTATTATACACGTAGGGCTGATTCAAGTCTGTCGTTGCTTTGTTCCATCTGACAGTGTGAGAGGAAATGAAGGATGGAAGTGCTATTGAAATGTGAGTGGGGATGTTGGATTGTCCCTTATCTAATTCAAAGCATCATGTCTGGTGTTGTGGCTCACTGGGCTGAGCAGTACGAGCTCCGGGATGGAGACACGGCCTATTTCCTCCACACTGCTGACGTGTCCCTTTTAAATTATGAACATCGGCTGCACTTTCAAGCGGAAGCTTATTTCTGCCACAGAATACAAAAAATAAAAGGTAAATTGTGGTTGTATTCAAATTATAATTGTAACTTCCGGTCAAAATTCTGACTTTTTACACACAATTTAGACTTTCTCCATACAATTCTGAGAAAAAAAGTCTGAATTGTGAGAAATAAACTACAAAAATAGTCGCAACTACCCTTTTATTCCATGGCGAAACCAAAAAAGAAAACAGAATTGCTGGATGTAAACTCTAAATTAAGAGTTTATAACTTGCAGTTGCGAGATATAAACTTGCAAATTCTGAGGTAAAAGTCATAATTATCATTTTTATTCTGTTGCGGGAACAAAAAAAAGAATTGCAAGATGAACTTTCAATTATGAGTTTATATCTGGCAGTTGAGCGATATAAAGGTATATATTAAATTATATTATATATAGATATAGATATATTTTGTGTTGGACAGAATTGATGGATGTAAACTCACAAGTGCAAGAAAAAAGACACAATTACCAGTATTTTTTTTTTTATTCCATATTATTCCAAAATCATCTCTTTACACACACCTTGGCAATATTATCGCCATTGGCTAGTACATTTTTTTGTTTACTCGCTGATATACTGTTTTATTTATATTAGTGCTGTCAAATCGATTTATTGTGTAGTGTGTATAATTATCATGTGTATATAAATACACACACACAAAAAATATATATATACGTATGAATGCACGTTTGATATTTCAACTGAACTTAGGACTGGCTGTAGTGCTTAAGATATTAATGGTCATTCAGTGTTTCTGTAAAAAATACATGGCTGACACCGCCGTCGGTGTATGAATGAGTGAGTGAATGGGTGAATGTGAGGCAATAGCGCTTTGGATGGCCATTGGTCTGTTAAAAGCGCTATATAAATGCAGTCCATTTACCATTTAATTATTAAACGGCGGGAAGGTAAGAAATGGTTGAAAAACTTTTTTTCCAAATTTGTTTAAACTTTCCATATATATCAATACATAATTAAAATGTAAGTACTCTGAAAAAGAAAGTATAAAAATTGAGTGTCTGTAGACCTCTCACTCATGTTTTAAAGACAGCTCATTATTTCCATTCACTCCACCTTCACACTTCTGGGCTGTTTCCAAAGCCACGCCCCAGAACACATGAACGCTCCGCCGACCAATCAGCTGGAAGAGCATTATTCACCTGAGACTTCGCTGACTGCAAAACCCGGCACTGTGAATTTTGAATGCTCCATCATTTTGCTCTTCCTAGGTTTCGTGCCTCTTGAACTCCTCAAATCAAACGGGTGCGCGCATGTGGGCAGATCCTGTAGCAAAAGGGGTGGTCGCCATGGTAGCGAGAGAGAGTGACAGTCGCACAAGCCAATCACTTGTTTCGTCCCGGACGAAAATAATGAGCAGTGTTTATTGCAGATTAAAAAGTCTAGAGTCACTCGATTTGTATACTCTCTTTCAGAGTACTTACATTTGAATTATGTATTGACATATCAAGGAAGTTTAAACAAATTTGGACAAAAGAGTTTTAGATAATTCTTACCTACCCTACCTTTAATAAGATAATACTACTAATTCAACAATTAATAACAATATACGCACTAAAGCCTGATGAGCTGCTGGGTTCATGAATATTAATCACATTGTCACCGTTTGTCAAACTGATTTGCTGAAATCAAAACAGTGAAGGTAATAGATGAGCGCCAGCCAATGAGATGGCCGTTTGCGCTTTAGTCCCGCCCACTACCACATATCTTCTGCTTCTTCTTAAAAGCTGAATAATCCAAATGAACTCTATGGTTTTGACAGGAACATACAAGAAAGAATATGGTTTACATGTAGCGCGTCGATTCTGCGTGGTATGTAAGACTCTCTCTTTGCGTGTGTGTGTGTGAGAGAGAAACACAGCGCTCCTTCACACTAGAGTTTACGGTACGTCAGATACAGGTGTGCACGCATTCGTTGAGCGGAACTGAAATAAGCAGATCGCTTGACAGTTTCTCTGAGTGTTCAGCGAGTTAAAATATATCTATGCGAAACTTATTCTTAGCCTCTAACGCACACTGGCGAGTCAAATCTAAGCATTTATTAGCCAATGGCTAATGATAGATAGTGTTTAGTCACATTGTAGAGGGTTGAAAAAAAAGATGTAAACTTTCAATTGAGTTTATAACTTAGAATTGTGAGATATAAACTTGCAAATATGAGAAAAAAAGTTGCAACAACCTTTTATTCTGTTGTGAAACAAAAACTTTGAAATATGAGTGTGTATCTTGCAATTAAGAACTTACTGCCATTATGTTTATTCTTGTTTTATTACCTTTTGTACCATTGTCCATGCAGCTGGGTCGAACAGATTGCTTGGAAGAGGATGCTGGGAGCGAAAGCGACGGCGCTTGATGATGTGACGACTGCGGAAATCCCATCTTCCCATTGGTCAGCACCTGCCGGCGGAGACTCAGGGCTGAGCTTCCAGAAGTGGAGTCAGGATGGAGTGATGGGGAAGAGGAGTGACCCATGTGGATCCTCAGCTGAGGTACCTGAGCCATACCGCAGGGAGAAACCATCAGATTACAGCCTTTCCCGTTCATGTCAGTCACTGCTCCGATGGGGCGAGACAAATCATCATCTCCAGCCTTCAGAGTTATATCTCGGTCACCTGATGAACATAGTCAAACAGTTAAAGATCAGGTTACCAGAAAATGTGGCCTAAATCTAAATGAACCACTTTTATCCTAAATATTGTTTACATTAGGTTACATAGGTCATTCTTAAAGGTCAGATCAAGTACACAGAAAAAAAATGTTGGTGTAGAAACAATTTTACCTCAGAAAATGCTGGAACAATCAATTACTCAGAAATGATAAGTAGAAAATCAGTATTTTCTTGTAAAACATACTTTAATAATTTATTTACAAAAAAAATGTTTACAGTGTAGGAAGGAATAGTTCCTTATACTAATTTTACCACAGAAGGTCAAAACGTTTCCAAATGCACCATGGTATGATACCATTGTTGTAAGGGAAATACTTGAACTACAGCAAAGTTAATAAATAGTAGGGCTACTAGTCATTGTGACGCTTAGGATGAACTAAACAGCATCAAAAAATAATTGTAAATATAAGATGAATATGTTTAATGTTACTTTTAATGTTAGACAATATTGACTTTTAACGAAAAAATTAAATAATAATAAAATAGTATATTGTGTGTTCCCATTGGCTCAAATAGCAAAATAAAAACTCCATAATAGTGTTTTCACAACTTAAAAAAAAAAAATGTAAAGAGATTAGCATGCAGTCAAAAGATGTGAATTTTACCATTTGTAATTCGTTGCATAAAGGTAATATAATACAAAGTATAGTGCTATAAAGTTACACAAACGCTTTTTAAAAAAATGACAAACCGAATCATGTCCTGTGAGGGAATTAAAACTTCAACCGTCTCTCTTCGCGCGCAAAATAATTTGAATTTCCTTGATCTTATTTAGTTTTTAATTCAAATAAGTACATACAAATGTACATACATAATAAAAAATATCTATATAAAAAAAATGAAAATAAACTTTGCAGGATTTACGATGTTGATCACCCTTAAAACGCCAGAGTCTTTGAAAAGGAAGATTTCGTCATAAGCTTTTCGGTTTTCAATACATGTTATTATAGCCTACATTTATTACGATTACTTTTCTTACATTAATAGCCTAACAAAATCAATAAGTTCAATTAAACGCATTTTTATGACAAACCGAATCATGTTCGTCCCTGAGGGAATACAAGCTTCTACCTGACTCTTTTACCTCCGCGCAAAATAATTTGAAGTTCATTGATCTCATTTAGTTTTTACTTCGTATGAGAGACAAACTTTACATTTGTTGGTGAAACACGTCAGTTTAGCGTCACCTAACTCGCTCAGTGTTGGTCAACTCACCTGTTGAAGTCTCCTCATGACACCTTTATGAAATAAAACCGGTTCAGTCGAACTTCTGCCGCGGTGACGTCATCACCGGGCTCGGTCTCGGCGAGTTTCTGCAGAAGTTTGGCTGTTTAAAGCGCGTTTGGGTTCATGTTGAGTGAATGTGATTGTGATTGTGAGCTGTGGCTGCCGCTGTTGTGTGTGGGTTGGTGATGGTTGTCATGGGCGGGTAGATCAGTCTCATTTTGCCCTTTTGCCCCACAAAACCTCCATCATGTGAATGTTTGGCAGCATTACATCATGGCACGCTTTTTAAAGACCATATTTGGATTCGTTTGAGACCCACACGCGTTATTTATAAGCAATAATTAAGCAGGAGTTACTGTAACCTGTTTGATAACTTTTGTGAAGATAATGCAGTTTAACACCCATGCAATGCATGACAGAATTAAAATAGACTGATTTGAATGATTGTTTTCTTGATGTCAGTTTTGTAATGCATATCTCACCGGTGACCTTGTGTTTGTCTTTTGGCTTGAGTTGCTCCTTTTACAATTTATTGCAATAAAAAAAAGTATGAAAATTAATTGGTAACACTGCAATAAGGCCTCATTAGTTAATGCATTAGCTAATATAAACTTATGTTACCTATAGTAAAAATATAATGTTAGTGCATTGACTAATCAATTGTCAATACTGTAATTAACATGAACTAAGATTAAATAATGCCGTAGAAGTATTGTTAGGCCATATTTGGATTCGTTTGAGATCCACACGTGTTATTTATAAGCAATAATTAAGCAGGAGTTACTGTAACTTGTTTAATTAAGATTATGCCGTTTAACACTCATGCAATGCATAACAAAATTAAAATAGAGTGTATGACTGGTTTGAATGAAATGTTGATGTCAGTTTTGTAATGTATGTCTTTTGGCTTGAGTTGCTCATTTTACAATTTATTGCAATAAAAAATCATCTAAATAAATTGGTAACACTTTGCAATAAGGCCTCATTAGCTAACATAAACTTACAAAAGCAATATCTTTAAAAGCATCTGTTTTTTTTTAATGTTACCATACAGATATAATATTAGTGCATGTTAGTTCACAGTGCATTGACTAATTAGTAAATGTGATTAACATTAACTAAGATTAATGCTAGGGTTAACTAATTGTAAAGTGTTACCGAGTCACCCAGAGTTTGTCAATGACCAGTTCAACTTTTCCATTTGTTCGCCCAAGTCCATCTGAGCTGGTCTGATGTGGTTTTGCTCTGATGCCTGTGTGTTTTGGGTCCAGACTCCATTGTGCTGCACTTTCACTGGCACTTTGAGTGTTTGCACAGTGAGTTCTGCCGCTTGTTCTCATGGCAACATGCTTGTTTATTCTACAGGAGATTTGAGCGAACGCACCATGTCTAATAAAGCCCTGTATTATCACATGATTCATATGGAGATGCTGTCGGTCTGGATGCATTGAGGCCCGTCTCTGTGTGGAACTTCAGGGTGACCAAATGTGAATTAAATGCTGGCCTCTAGTGGAAATCACAGGGCACAAATGACTGAAGCTGAAAGATGTGAAAAATGTGTTTACGAGTCAGTGGCTCATAACAGGCTTGGAGTCGCTCCCTGCACTCATTGTGTTCTAATGAGGGGGTTTGTGTTGTGCTCTATAATAATCTGTTCACACTAATGCAGTGCGGAGACTGGATTGTTAAACAGTCATTAGGTGCCATAGACTTTTAAAAGGATTTTAATATAACTACTGTTGTGGTTAACCAACATGCATGGGCCGATACCAATGTAAACTAAAACTATATAATAAAGCTGAAATAAAATATAAATATCAGTTGAAAAATTAAAATAAATAAATCGTAATAAACATACGCTTTATGTTGAAGTACTAAAACTGAAATAAAAATAGAAATATAAAAACGCAAATAAAGCACACAAGAAAATTATTAACACTTTAAAGGTGTCCTATAATGCCCCTTTCTTTACAGTATGTGACCCTGGACCACAAAACCAGTCATAAGGGTCCATTTTTAAATTAATAAATCATCTCTCCATTGATGTTTGGTTTGTTAGGATCGGACAATATTTGGCAAATCTGGAATCTGAGGGTGAAAAACATCTAAATATTGAGAAAATCTCCTTTAAACTTCTCCAAGTGAAGTCCTTTGCAATGCATATTACTAATAATAGACATTAGCTAACACACAACTCTTCATGGAACATGATCTTAATGATTTTTGGCATTAAAGAAAAATGTATAATTTTGACCCTTATAATGCATTGTTGGCTATTGCCCCAGATATACCCGTGAGACACAGGACTGCTGTTGCGCTCCAGGGGCACAGATGTAAAATAAGTCTCTGATGAGTGTGTATTTGAAGTTTCAGCTTAAAATAGATAATTTTTATTCCATTTTAAAATGTTCCCTTTTGAGTGTGAGCTTAAACATGTAGTTTGTGTGTGTCCTTTAAATGCAAATGAGCTGCTGCTCCTGCCCCCTTTCAGGAAGAGGGCGGAGCTTCAAGATTACCTCTCACACACACACACACACTGAAACTGTTCAGCCTTTAATGATCAAACCGGAGTCGGACGATGATGGAGAGACTCCAGAAGGAGAGACAGCATGTAGAGTGAGACAGGAGCTCCTGAAGGGATAGAGGAGGAGTTTATGAGTTAACATCTTCAGTCATTGATTAGCATATTCTGTCATGATGATCTATAAACCGCTGTGAGATGAGCCAGAGAATATCTGCTGATGAAGAGAGAACAGGGATAGTTTAGTGTAATTACGCTTATAACTGATGATGTCATGTCGCTTTATGACACGGGCGTTTGTGTTATGTAAATGTTAGGTTAGTGATGTCCACATGTTCCCGGGGGCGGGGTTATGTAAATGATAGGGTTAGTGATGTCACATGTTCCCGGGCGGGTTATGTAAATATTAGGTTAGTGATGTCACATGTTCCCGGGGGCGGGGTTATGTAAATGTTAGGGTTAGTGATGTCACATGTTCCCGGGGGCGGGGTTATGTAAATGTTAGGTTAGTGATGTCACATGTTCCCGGGGGCGGGGTTATGTAAATATTAGGGTTAGTGATGTCACATGTTCCCGGGGGCGGGGTTATGTAAATATTAGGGTTAGTGATGTCACATGTTCCCGGGGCGGGGTTATGTAAATATTAGGTTAGTGATGTCACATGTTCCCGGGGGCGGGGTTATGTAAATGTTAGGGTTAGTGATGTCACATGTTCCCGGGGGCGGGGTTATGTAAATGTTAGGGTTAGTGATGTCACATGTTCCCGGGGGCGGGGTTATGTAAATGTTATGATGTCACTAACTCGTTGTAGTCCTTAAAGAGAGATTTCTGTGAGAGAAGATATCTCCCTTTGCTTTGAGCTCTGAGCGTCGTAACTCTGCACTGTTTCTGCTCAAACAGCGACACACACACACACACACACACACACACACTACAGTTAAACAAGTCAAATCATAATCAACCACACATTTAACTAAAACCGATATTAACCCTCTGGTACTGTTTTTTTAATATAAAATTATTATACTATATTTTAGTTAAATAGTGTTTTCATTTAATATCTTGTTTTAGGGGATTGCATGGTATTAAATTATATAGCTATAATCCATTTATTCACTTTTTGAGCATGGAGCTGAAAATTAATTTCCAACTTAAACTGTGATGAATCTTTGAAGTTTGAGCTCTTTTCAGAGACGACACTTGGCAGATTACTGCTGAAGTGAAAACAAATGACAAAAAGTGAATTTTAAAAAAAGTGCATTTTTAATGCACAAACATGCAATTTGTATATGAAATATATATTTCCCAAAACACTTTTTACTCTGAAACTGTGAGAAAATCAAAGCCAAAGCCAAAATGTGAGGTTGATCTCATAAAGTGATCTCTCTGTGAGTTTGACTGCAGTCCCAAACGCTTCCACTAGAGGAGATTCGGCTCACATCCGTTTCCACTGCGCTCGTTTCTGATGCCGAACAGAACAAGTGTGACTGTTTTCAGGACCGGTTAACCTTTTCCAATCATGTTTTTTGTGTGTTCACACTAGGGCTGAACGATACATCGAATTGTCATCGTCACCGCGATATGAACTCGCGCAATGAACACATCGCAACAGACAGCCTGACGCGATGAATAAGGGAAAACTGTTTATGACATGCGCCAAACGCATTTAATTGTCAGTTTAGTTGTGACACTGTGTCGTTAGCAAATATGATGGCGGAGGAAGGAGAGAAGAGTGAGGAAAATGTGGTGGCTGACGAAGTCCTTGTGGTGAAAAAGAGCAGCACTTCAGCTATATGGAATTATTTTGGATTTAGGAGAGATGACGCAACATGTAGGCTGTGTCCGAAACCTTGAAAATGTTCATTTCAAGGCACCGAATCGAATGTTAGCTTCACTTCCTGTTTCCTGAGAGACCTTCATCTGATCGATCTTCGAAGGCAGCATATATATATTTATCCGTCGCTGCTTTGATATCCCACAATCCTGTGCTCCCATTCTGTGACAGTTGAGCTGGGGAAAAGATGCCATCCGAAGTTGCGCTTATGGGTCAGTTTGTGTATAAATGTACGTTTTTTTACCAACATTTTCCACTTCTGATGTCATTTCTAGTGAGAAATTACTAATGTAGTAATTAAATATTTGTTTAGTTCTTACCAAAGCTCGCTCTATTTAGCTGTAGATCATTAAACTGTTTCACTGCCTCAGAAGTCTGTCCAAAGCCTCCCTGCAGAGTCATTAGGCGCGTTTACATTACATATTTGCGCAAAACTTTTGCGATATTTTCTTAATGTCGATAAAAAACTATTGTGAAATGATCAAGTTTCCATTAACAGATGTTATGCAACTAAAACCATTTTTGGTTGTTTGTGATAAGTCATTAAAAAAATGATGCCAGGTAAGTTGGAAGGTTTACGTGTATCCCAGCCACCGCAATAGCCATTATTTAATGGAAGGAGACATAGGCGTGTTATTCAAGCATTAATTAAAATTAAAAGAACGAAATGTGTGAATTAGCTTGGTGGCAACTCAAGTTTTTTAAAAAAAATTTTAAACCATTTCGTTATTTTGGCTTGAAATTTTTCGTTTGTTGAAAACATAAATTTAGAAATCCTTTTTAAATGAAAATCTTTGCGTTTAATAAACAAAATACATTTTTGAAATGAAGACGGCATTTGGACTTGGGGTGCAGTGCATGCAAATTAATCCGACCCTTAATCCACGGCCCTTGTTATTGTGAGTCTAGGCCTACACAAATAAAATTAGACAGTTTATAGTTTTTAATTATGTCTTGCATGGCTAAAAATGACGGAGCATTCTGAGTTGTTTCCGCTGTCATAAAGGAAAATATCCATGAGAACGCGTCGCGCCGGCGCCCTTCATCAGACTGAGGATTATAGAAAACGTAGCCTATATTGTTTTGTAGTTAGTTATGTTTAACTATTAGCCTATAATATTATGATTTTTTAAATATTATATGTTGATTATGAAACGTGAGCACAACCTTCTACGCAAACCACGGCAATAGAATCGCCATTGGCTAGTATTTTTTTCTGTTTAGTCGCCAGACTGATATAGGCTACTTTATATTATAGGCCTACTTTTATATTTTTTTGTTTTAATGTGAATAAAGGCTTATTTTTGTACACATCACTATACAACATATGTCCTTATTATGAGAGAATATATGTCGTTTTAACGAGAAAAATATGCCGTTTTTATGACATATCTCGTTATAACGAAAGAAAAAAAAAGATGATGTTACAACATAATTGAGTGGAAAAAATAATATATAGGCTAGGCCCTATGGAGTACCAGGGTTACGTACGCCAGATGACCTGTAAATGCGAAAAAAAATCTGTTTCCATTGCAGTTTTGCGGAAATGTCCTTTTTCGGATTGCCTGAAAAGCCACCACATGTGAGCGTAAAAACTGTTTTGCGATACATGGGAGTTTTTTTGCGAAATTGACATGTTTCCATTAAGCGTATTTTCAATTTTCAATTTCAATTTGCGCAATTTGAAGAGTAATGGAAACGCGGCCAGTGTCTGAAAAGGCAGCGGGCAACGAGTCAGCAGCCTAGGGTTTCAGACGCAGCCGTAATGCGCAACTGCATTACTCAACACAAGAGTATTGGAGTAAAAAGTACATTTACTTGTTTAACCCTTGTGCATCAATTTAAAAAAGTAACACATAGGTCCATAAATGTCGAAAAACTGTCATAAAAAAATAAAAATCTTAGCAGCTCAGGACTTAAGTTTAGTCTCATTTTAAAGAAGACCCATGGCAGATTATTGTTGAAGTTTGTTGAAAAATGTTTAAAAAGTGAAGAAAAAAGTTATAGAGGTTTAGGTTTATGAAAATGATTTAAATATTATATATTATATATATATTTTAAAACATGTTGAACTGTAAAACTGCTAGAAAACCCATAAATCAAAGCCATAAATCTAAAAAAAAACTGTATTCCCAATTTGAGGTTGATATCTCAAAAAATGAGCTCTTAGTCAGATTTAGTTTTCGCAGTGCCAGCGTTTCCCCGTGAGATGCCAACAGATCTCCACCGGTGCACAGCGGCTGGATTTGGGATTTGCAGTTGAGATTTTCTCTCTCAAATATTACAAGCACACACATTTTTTATCACATCCATACACAGCACACCCACACAGTTACAGCTGCATAACATATCAAATTGGCTTTATAATATGCATAAACAGAAAACAGGAATAAAGTGAGTATTTGCTTTAAACGCCAAACCTGAAAAAATGGCACCATCTGGTAAAAAATAGATACAATTAAAATTTTGAAGCCTTGCCAACGGAATAAAAGCCTATTAACAAAGATTGCATGATTTTTAAATGGCATTGGGATTAAACATAGCGATTTGAATGGGTTTCAATAGGGATGTTTTTGTCCAAAAGGGGCTGAGAGGAAGTATTATGTATACCTAATGCAAGGAAATATTAAAATTCCAATAAAAATACACACCTGTGCCAAATTGTATGCAGTTAGCAAAGTTATCAAAATAACAAAACTGAAAAAGCCAAAGTGTACTCAAGTATAAGTTGCTAATATCTTTGACACTCAGTACAACTAGCCTAAAAGATACTTAAGTATAGTAACTAATTACATTTACTCAAATACCACTGATATATAATGGCATGTTTACGGACACTATTTAGCCGTTTTTACTAAACAGTTGCAAAAGGTTTTTCACAGAACTGAAACTAAATAAGGGATTTGACAGCGATGCCTCAGAAGAGCCATGTTTGGTTCCCAAAAGAACCCCGGAGGCATCGATGCCAGTGAAGGTGCAAATATGATCAGATATCTTCCTCTTGCTTCTGATTTTCTGGAGATGTTGGTGCTTGTCCGTCCAGCAGAGGGCAGTAGAAGAACAGACACAGACCGGCGTGCTGAAAGAGGCCAAGAAACAGCAGGGTGTTATTATTGCTCCACTATACAATGATTTCATCAGAATTCATTTCCATGCTTAAAAAAAGCATCACCGTGTCAATCTGTGTGTGTGTGTTTCATGAGGAAGCAGTTTTGTAATGACAGCTGCTGTTGAACTGCGGTCTTTCAGCCTATGACCCGTTGTGATTAATGTCAAGCTCTACCAGATTCAACGCAGGGCAGGAATTATTGCAACATGAAGGCATTCAGTCGGCATGCACTCAGACACAGACGAGCCCTGCAGATGTGCATGAAAACCCTTACTCGATAAGTCATACACACGAAGGTGCTCGGCGCTGACCTCTCAGATCATGTGCCGCATCTAAAGGCTTCTTCATGAATATAATGCGTTTCTCCAGACACAGAGGAAACTGTCTCTCGTGCGATTCATCGAGAGCGCGGCACCCGTTTTAAAAAGGCTCTGAGAGCTCATTTCTGCTGGATAATGTCACACACGGTGTGAATGTCACATGAGAGACAGACAACCAGACGCCTTCACTTTATGGACTTAGTTTAACTCTTTCCCGGTAATTTTCCACCCTTTATAACACAACGCTGACGGAAAAGTCCAACATGAAAGCAATGCATATCCGTTTATTCATTCCTAGTGTATGTTGTGAGTTATAAAGCCTTCAAATCCATCAGACTCAAGGATACGAGAGCACTTAATGACCTTAAAATGCGAATAAATCCACGTTCAGGTAGATTATTTGTCATTTGCAAAGCTTATTGAAATGCTTATGGATCAAGGATCACAAAACAAAGATAGACTAAGTGAGGTATTCAAGAGATGTGGTGGTAATAGTAATGATAAAATATGTGTCATAATGAATACACTGCTGCATGTGGAATTAAATATGATATCGGTATATATATATAAATTACTACTCTCTATATTAGGGATGTCATAACTAGCAATAATTGTGCATTTTCAGCTAAATAAATAGGTAAGTGTTATTTTAGTATATCATAGGATTATAGTTTTTGTTAATATTTAGAATTTGGTTTCATTTTTTATATTTTTAATCTTAGAAAGAAATATTCTATTGTTATTTAAAAATAATTTTAATATTCTATATAATATTACTACATTTTTTGTGTGTAAATGTCTATATAGGCCTATATATATATATATATATATATATATATATATATATATATATATATATATATATATATATATATATATATATATATATATATATATATACACACAGATGTTTATTTTATAATATATATATTTATTACAGTTTAGATTTAGTTAGAAATATTGCCTATTGAATAAAAATATATAGTTTTGTTAATCTTTTGAATTTGGTTTTATTTTTATATTTTCTGTTTTAATCTATGTTTTAGACATTTTATTTTATTATTATTTAATATTTTTATTTAATATTTCTATTTTATTTTATAAAATATTATTTAATATCTATTTAATGTTTTATATATATATATATTTTTTTTACAGTTTAGATTTTGTTAGAAATATTGCCCTGGCATCTAGCTGAAATATATATTTTATAAAAATATATTTTATTTTATTTCAGGTCTTGTTTTTTTTATTTAAAAAATAACGAATCCTAATGAAAATGTTTTTTAATGGTTTTGTTGCGTGTGTTTATTATTATTATTTTTTTGTAAGTACGTCTCTATAGTTTTTAAAAAGTTTTAGTTTATTTAGTTTTAGTTTGAGAAACGTTGCCATGGCAACTGCCTGAAATAAAATAAGTTCAAGTAATGTTTATTTTATTTCTTTTTTTTTTTTAAATCCTTTGTTTTTTTCAGTTAGCAATAATAGCTAAAATGAACTACTTTATATAGGAACTGCTCTTTTGAGTTATTTATGGTTATTTGATTCTGAGGAGCATGGCGATTGATCAAAGCATATGATTTGATTATGTTTTGTTTGCTTTTTATTGTGGCGGTGAGAGCGGGGGAATCGACCCTGGGAAAACTGTGTTTGCGAGCACCGCCGTTGCACAAAACTCGCATTAAACATCCTATGAAATTCACCGTGTCAACATAGTTCTTCAAAATCCAATAAAATATGTCAGCACGGTTTTCATGAACCCAATAAAGTATCATTCTGAAGCGAGCAGATGTGTGTGTGCGTGTGTTCTTTCAGGTCCTCTCCTCCAGGGTTATTCCTCATGTTTTCCTAATTAAAAGCATTGAAAGCAACACTGTTAACAACTGACCGCTTTACTGTCGGAGATCTTTCTGTTTGTGTGTGTTTGTGACATTATCATCATCATCACACTGCAAAAAAACATGATTTTATCTGGCTTTCCAGCACAAGTATCTAAACATTGTTAAATCAGGATACATTTACTGGAGATGCAAAATGACTGAAGATATTGAGTGTTGTTTGCTGAAAAAAAAAAATCAAAATAAGTGAGTTTTGTGCTTAAAACAAGAACGAATATCTGCCAGCGGGGTCAGAAAAATCCACTTAATTCAAAGGGAAACCAAGACAATTAAATATTGGATAACTTCCAAATATTTATCCCCATGGAAAATTATGCATTGTACTAATCAGCTTAAGGACTTAACTTAAAATATATATAATATATATATATATATATATATATATATATATATATATATATATATATATATATATATATATATATATATATATATATACATACATTCAACGATCATATTTCAATCTATCAAATCGAAGTGACCCACAGCCTAACTGTATACGCATGCGCAAACCGCGCCTGAGGAAAACCGTTGGTGTGGAGAATTCAAATGCGAATGCGCGGGAGAGTGAGCGAGCGTAGCCGAACAGCCGGTGCTAAAACCCGAACCAAACGTTCCCGAGAGAAATACAGATATTCATCGTCACACGTCAAGAGATTATGGTGAGTATTGAAGTACTTCACTGAAAATAAACATCCAAAGTTTTGCTTTAGGACCCGGTATTTTAATCTCGAGTTCATGTTTATTTCATGGTCCTGTTTTCCGGTTACCCACCCTTACGAAAACAAACCATGCAAACAAATAAAAAAAAAAAAAAAACACGGTTATTGTAGTTAAACAAGGGTAAATTGGTCATTCAGGCTTATCTTTTTTTTCTTCTTTTTTTCGTTTTGTGAAGAGTGACATTACAAGGTTTGCCCCCGGTTTCACATACAAGGTTTAAGCTTAGGCTAAGCCCTGTCTTTGAAACCGGGCCTTGGTCTTTTAATGTCTTAAAGACTTGGTCTTAGTACATAAAGCACGTTAAGCGATTTCACGATTATCTTTTTTAAATGTTCCTATTATTAGCATTTCTACAGCAACGCTTGACAGATTTACAGGCAAATAAAGTCAGAAATATTGGTCTTTACCGATATTTTAAACCTTTACATTCGTCCTGCCTATTGTCCGTGGATTCACCTATATTTGGTGTTATTTTGCCGTATAAACGTATTTTAAATTTTCATAATATATTTTCATATGATATATATTTCGTGTTTACTTTTTCTTACATCATATTTAAAGTAGTGGTGGGCCGTTATCGGTGTTAACGTGCTGCGCTAACGTGAGACTCTTATCGGGCGATAAAAATAATATCGATGTTAATCTATTCTCAAAATTGGGTTGGGAGCTGGGTCTATACTAAGCTATGATGACTTTCACCGTGATATTTTAGCGCAGATGTATTCTAGCGAATTGCACTGTAGGGAGTGAGAACGAGTCTTCGAACCTGCGTGTATGCTGTGAAATTACCACATCAAGCGTGAACGCTGGCATCCGAACTCGAGTCCTGACGAGCGTGACTGACATACTGAAAGCAGAGAGCTGTAAATCTCATTTCTGCTCATCTTCAGCGTTCTTTAGAGCATTTGCAGTACATTCCCGGCAGATAGACGCAAGTGTCATTACGTACTGAAGCTTTGGTAACAAAACCAACGGTTCAAAAACAAAAATATGAAAAGTTAGGTGAACAACACTATTCATTTTGCCACCTTCTCGCCGCCTTTGTTGCTACAACGGGTAAACCGCTGCTGCTCTGATGACGCAACCGCACCCGGTTCAGACCCAAATAATATAATATGAACACGGTCCAGCAGGGGAGCAATCAAACTTGGGTTCGGTTCAGAAAGCACCAGTCATTATTTGAGTAGCACACATATTCTGAATGCTTTCGCAGAATTCAAATGAGCTATTTTAATCTAGATTAATTCCAAAATTAATCTAGGTTAAAAAAATTAATCTTTGCCCACCTCTAATTTAAAGCTATACATTTGCAATGATGTGCCCGAAGGTACGGGTCGAAGACCCAGTCAGTGACGTCACGATATGCTAATAAGTTTAAATTCATACCTACGTAAATCACCATCAACAAAATTGTACCTACCTACCCTTTTTTTTTTATTTTATTTTTTTTACTGTTACTGCAAACCAAAATATTTTTAAGGATGGCCTCATCTCGTCCTTCTAGTTCACTGATAAGCATCAACTAAACATGAATGATCACTAACAGAAATGTTGTTTCGACCGCGGAAAGACGAGTACACACCGTTTTTCAAGTTGAAGTCCACCAATGTTAATCTACTAACTCTCCTGACTGCGTTGTCGGACAAAACGGCAGATTCTGCGATGTGATTGGTCAGATCGCCTGTCAATCAAACTTGCGTGAAGGGTGAATTGATAACATTTAGGGATGCTAATTTCGGTTATTTTTCCCGACCGACAACCGATGCTCATTAATCGATTATTAACCGTTAACTGGTAAGATTATAATATTGAATTGACATCAAATAAAAATACAATTGATGAGTGTCTGTGATCCGTTAAAAATACTTTTTTCACAGGTTTATTTTACTGTGCAAACAGCAGCAAACACAACAGATCAACAACAGAACCTGGATTCACACATTATCACATTTACACACACCTGCAGCTTTTCTGACAACACAGAAAAACGGAATAAAATCATAGAAATAAAAAGCATAAAATAAATAGACGTACACTATTTTTTTTTTTTTTTAAATAATTACCAAATTAAGATAACAAAACGAAAATACACTGAATCCGTTTGAAGCTTTGAAGAACCGGAATAGTTTTTCCCGTCAAATCAAAATAGCAGGCCTACCTCAATCCACAGCTTGACTGGCTTTTATTTTAATAAATAAATAAATAAAATAACATGTCTAAATGATGTAAGTTAGCCTGTTGACAGTTAGACCTGCGGCAGAAAGCCTGGTTTATACGGTCTCCACAGTGCGAGCCTCCGCTGTCTCTCTGTTTGAGGAAGTGTTTCGATGTGCCTGACCGTTGGGCTGTTCTTTGAAACGACAGAGGGAAACTGAGTAATTGTTCAATAAACCATCAATACTTGACAATGTTTAGGCTACTTTAGTAAACTTGACCAAAACCACACGACAAAAAGCATTAAGGCTTCAGATGGCACTGGTTCCCGGGAATACAGAGATAACGCCTCGCTAGAGCGGCCAGCATTGGGAAGCGCCTTTTATTTGCTTTCCACCAGGCAAGAGCTTGTATTACTGCTTTATTTTAATACCGCGTAGCATAATTTGCAATTTGCAAGTAACTTCGTCGCCCTTTCTGCGAAATGATCCTACATAGTTTGGGAAATATGTCTGCAGAGACGTGTGGTTACTAGTGTCCATGCGCCCCGTGAGTTAACAAATACAGCATATTTTTCTTTAACCATACAGCAAAAAAAAACAACTTTAAACCGTTTAACTGATAGTATTAATCGGTCAATATTCTTACTATCGGTTAACGGTTAAACGGTCAAAATGAGCATCCCTAATAACATTCAATTCACAGAAATTCAATTAGGCCAATTGAAAAAGGTAGATGTGACCAGTCACTAGAAGTGTTTGAGTTGGAGACGTCTGATATTTTGTTCTTGTTTTAAGCACAAACTCACTGAGTTGTGAAAATCCTTTTTTTGCAGCGTGAAGTGGCGTCACTGGAGGAGCACCTGAGTGGATCCGGAGGAGCCCGTGAGTGTTTCTCCCATCAGTCACAGCGGGGTGGCAGGTTAGCAGCTGAAGGTGTGTCATTAGACCCCTGCCGACCGCCTCCTGGTCCGGCCCTCCTCACATTCGTCTTCATTAAAGAGCCGTTGACTGGGTCTCTCTGAGCAGATGGCCATTAATGTGGCCACCCTATCCACGGGGACTCTACCTGGAGGACGCGTCACCCCTCCGAACCGCTCCAAGAACGCCTGTTTGAATCACTTCCCAGACGAGGATATAAATGGCTGCCGGTGGGTGGCAAAGGTACACGACAATACGCCTAATGAAGCCATAAGTACACTCTATTTCAGTGGAAACATCAGCTCTAATGCCAATCACTCGCTCTGTTTCTAAACCAGTAGTTTAGCAGCGTGAACTGGATGTTAAAACTCTCTCTCTTCACATTTCTTTTGCCCTGTCAGTAGTTTATTATGCTGTTTAAAGCATTTAACTTTGAGTTAAAGGTGCAGTGTGTAGTATTTATGAGGCTCTATTAACAGAAATGCAATATAATATACATAACTATGTTTTCAGTGGAGAATAAAGACCTTACATAATGAACCGTTATGTTTTTATTACCTTAGAATGAGCTGTTTCTTACAGTGACATCACTGTCATGTTTCTACGGTGGTCCTAAAGGGACAAACTTATCTCGCTAGTCACTCTCTGCTGTCTCAGACGACATTTTTGTCCTGTGACAGCCACCGTAGCTTCTCCACGTGCTCTGAAAGGGAGGGGTGAGCGGTTGCAGTTCACAACCTCACCACTAGATGCTGCTAAACTTACACACTGCACCTTTAACTGGAAACAAAACCATAAAGATTTTGAAATAAATCGAAAGTTAAATAAAATAAACTCTGTAGACATTAAATAAAAAACTAATAAACAGAATTACTAAAACTGAGATTTTAAATATATTAATAAAACTACAGTAGTATATCGATGCTACTAAAATAACAGGATTATTTAAACATAAATTGGCGGTCGTGACGCTAAAATGGGGAATATACAATGTAAACAATGTTTAGTACTAGCATTAGTTTAGTGTTCGTCGCAACTTGATGATTTGATGGGTCAGCCGGGCTCGACCTGTTGTGATTAGTCTACTCTGCTCTGATTGGTCAGATGGCAGAGACGACTACAGTGTTTGAGGGCGGGGCAAAGAGACGCTGTTCAGCCAATGAGGACCAGAGGCGGGTTTTACACAAATGAGTTACAAACCTACGCAGGTTCAGCAGGAAGTGAGGCTGAATTACTGACGACTCGTTTCAGCAGAATCAATTCTTTCTTTTAGAAGGCAATAACTTAATTTGATCTTTGAAACCTTTTTGAGGTAAGAGTTGAGACTGGTTTGGCTGTCACATTTGGTTTGAGCATTTGCTGAGATTGCACAGCTTGGCCTTTGTAAATAATGAAACAGAACAGACTGTGCACAAGCATTTAGGAACATGTGAAATATTTACACTGAACTGCGGTCACGTCTGATTGTCAAACTCTTGTTTGACAGGATGCGACACAAAGCGAGCAGGTCCGTTTATGAGATGATCTGTTGCACAAGTTGAAGAATATGTGAAGTAATTTCAAGCTTCCCTGTGGTCTTGGATATTGCTAATGGAGAATCCTGAAGGTCTCGGAGAACACCTGCTGCCATCTTATATTTTCTTTAGAAATTCTTCAGCTCTCACATCTGACCCGTCCTGTCCTTCAGGGGTCAGAGGTCGGGCAGGTGTTCGGGGCAGCAGCTAAATTAAGAAAAGATGAGGCGCCCGAGGCTGTGCCACTTCACAACATTCATCTGAAAAAGATGCTACAGGAGCAAGACGAGGTTGCGTGACTCTAATGCTGAACACGTTCATTTTAAAGCTTAGTTATCATCTTTATAATCTGCTTAGAGGAAAAATGTATTGCTCAAATGTTCCTCCACATCTCAGGAGGCAAAATGGAGATCATTGGGGGAGTTAGTGTATAATGTTAATGGAAATTTTGCTTTCCATTTAATCATGTCTAAGAGAAACAATTGAAATATCAATGAGATCTCATACTTTATTTTCCTGTATAATCAAGTAAATTATAATCAAGGCAGTGGCAAAAATAAATCATGTTTAATGCCCCAATTTGCATAAGTGGAATTGTGGGCGGGACTTCGGGGTCCCACCCAATCAGATTGCAGTGCTCATAACGTCAAGGGTTACTTTATTCATTTTATTGATGTTCTCAAGAGATTAGTCTTTGCTAGAGCAATATATCAAAATTAAAATATGTTATTGAAATTTCACAGCAGAAGTGACTATAGCTGGTGGCATTTAAAGTCACCTGATGCACACGACGGATGAGTTATAAACGTGAAGTAAAGCTTTATGGAAGCAGATCTACACCGGCTGTTTTGTTCATTTTGCCCTGTGTTTATAATGATTCTGATGCTTTGATCTGCTTAAGATGATAACAGCAGTGAAATCTGATAAAACATCATCATCATCATTTAACACTCCTTTTCCAAAAAGGTTTGCATAAATATGAACAAACTGGATTAAAACAGTTGCGTGCAGCCTTTACTCCTAAGTACTTTAATGTCACTTTTCCTTTGTTTCCTTCAGACGGCAGCAGTGAATTAATTCATCCTACTATAGTGACGTGAGGTTCGTCCGGAGAGCATACGCCATTTACTGGCAGACACTGGTAAGCGCTCAATTAATGCATTTTTACTATGGTGAAAGTTTGACTCAAAATAATTACATCTTGTGACTGGAAAATCATATCAGCATGGCATAATTAAAATTCATGATATAAGCCTTTATAATCCTTATGAAGCTGCTGTATCACATGTAATACGGTCTCTAAATGATCAACATGAGCTGATAAACCGGTCGCACACAATCTACTAGCCTTAAAGGGGACATGTATAAGTATAAATCTGTGAAGTTTCAGCTTAAAATACCCCCAGATCATTTATTATATCTTGTCAAATTTGCCTTCTTAGGGTGTGAGCAAAAACGTGCCGTTTGTGTGTGTGTCCCTTTAAATGCAAATGAGCTGCTGCTCCCGCCCCCCTTCCAGAAGAGGGCGGAGCCTTTACACAAGCTACAGATACTCCGTCAACAACAAAACAAGCCAATCTCACTCAGACAAATATCAGAAATACATGTTTGAACCGGATGGACACAGATGAGAGACTCTGGAAGTGCTCCACACTTTTACACTGAACGCTTAGCGGATCATTTATGTAGCGTTAGCTGTTGTGGATTTACGCTGATTCGACTCATTGACTAGCATGTGCCGTCATGTTCAGCTATAGATTGTTGTATCGATGCTCGTGTGGGAACGTAACACGTCCGTCACCTGACTATACAACGCATAATAAACGTGTGTTTATGAATTACACAGACGGAACAAACTAACGGCACAGCTCTAGTCTCTGTGAATACAGTCAGAGACGATGCTAACTTTAGACTTCTGCATACGAAGAGCATGAAGTGTTGGCATTGACCTGTCCTTCAGAAACAACTTTTTCTCAAATTCATTGTTGTACTGACTCGCTGGTGAAGCAGTTGTGTGTAAAATGATTTGCGCAAATGTATAACATTTTCCTCATTCTTGGGCTCATTTCCTTCATAAATGAGCTTCCCCGGTGTCTCTGAGACTCGTGTGTTTGCTGGTTCATCAACACAACATTAGTGATGTTTGTGGCGCATACATTGTAATACTCGAGCACTGATACAGCGAGGAAACAGAAATGGCGTCTGTGCTTCTGCACTCAGGGGTGTGTCTATGCTAAACGGCCAATCAGAAACAGTTAAGGGCGGGGCTTCCCTACTCTTACGGAAATATGAGACATTGATGATGATTGATGGGGATTATATCAAACGTATTGGGTGGATTTTTACCATTATCGGCTGGTTGTTTACACACACATCTGTGTTTAAAAAGTGAATTTTGCATAAGTTCCCTTTAAAGTAAAAGTCTTTTAGTATAATTCTACAAACCTTCAGCTGGTGCTTCTTTTTGCTTTGAAATATTTATCAATTAAACGTGAGAATAACTTTGATATTGTTAGTAATATTTCATCTGGACTGAAGCAGGTTTACTTGATTATCCAGACATCATTTTATATATATTAAATCATGAGTATCAAATATGATCACCAGGCTTGAGGCTTATTTGTTCATCTCTCAATCATCATTGCATTGAATTATATGTTTTAAAACTACAGAGCTTTGATCATAAAACTAACATTTAAAGGGGTCCTATAATGCCAAATTGTAAAATAAGATGTAAAATAAGTCTGAGTGTGTGTGAAGTTTGAGCTCAAAATAGATAATTTTTATAGCATGTTAAAACTGTCACTTTTTGAGGGGGAGCAAAAACAGTTTTTGTGTGTCCCTTTAAATGCAAATGAGCTGCTGCTCCCCGCCCCCTTTCAGGAAGAGGGCGGAGCTTCAAGAGCTCGTGTTAACAGCTCTGATTACCTCTCACACACACACTGAAAATATCAAAACTGTTCAGCCTTTAATGATCAAACTGGAGTCGGACAATGATGGAGAGACTCCAGAAGGAGAGACAGCATGTAGAGTGAGACAGGAGCTCCTGAAGGGATAGAGGAGGAGTTTGAGTTAACCATCTTCAGTCATTGATTAGCATATTCTGTCATGATGATCTGTAAACCGCTGTGAGATGAGCCAGAGAATATCTGCTGATGATGAAGAGAGAACAGGGATAGTTTAGTGTAATTACGGTTATAACTGATGATGTCATGTCGCTTTATGACACGCGATTGCGTTTGTGTTCAGATCGTATCAATAAATGTGACAGACGGACGACAGCTCGAGCGACTCCAAACAACTCTTCCTCTTCTCCACGTGTTCCTGGGGGCGGGGTTATGTAAATGATAGGGTTAATGATGTCACATGTTCCCGGGGGCGGGGTTATGTAAATGATAGGGTTAGTGATGTCACATGTTCCCAGGGGCGGGTTATGTAAATGATAGGGTTAGTGATGTCACATGTTCCCGGGGCGGGGTTATGTAAATGATAGGGTTAGTGATGTCACATGTTCCCGGGCGGGTTATGTAAATGATAGGGTTAGTGATGTCACATGTTCCCGGGCGGGGTTATGTAAATGATAGGGTTAGTGATGTCACATGTTCCCAGGGGCGGGTTATGTAAATGATAGGGTTAGTGATGTCACATGTTCCCAGGGGCGGGGTTATGTAAATGTTAGGTTAGTGATGTCACATGTTCCCGGGGCGGGTTATGTAAATGATAGGGTTAGTGATGTCATATGTTCCCGGGCGGGTTATGTAAATGTTAGGGTTAGTGATGTCACTTGTTCCCGGGCGGGGTTATGTAAATGTTAGGGTTAGTGATGCAACATGTTCCTGGGGCGGGTTATGTAAATGTTAGGGTTAGTGATGTCACATGTTCCCGGGCGGGGTTATGTAAATGTTAGGTTAGTGATGTCACATGTTCCCGGGCGGGGTTATGTAAATGTTTGGTTAGTGATGTCACATGTTCCCGGGGCGGGGTTATGTAAATGTTAGGGTTAGTGATGCGACATGTTCCCGGGGCGGGGTTATGTAAATGTTAGGGTTAGTGATGTCACATGTTCCCGGGTGGGGTTATGTAAATGTTAGGGTTAGTGATGTCACATGTTCCCGGGCGGGTTATGTAAATGATAGGGTTAGTGATGTCACATGTTCATGGGGCGTGGTTATGTAAATGTTAGGGTTAGTGATGTCACTTGTTCCTGGGGGCGGGGTTATGTAAATGTTAGGGTTTGTGATGTCACTTGTTCCCGGGGCGGTTATGTAAATGTTAGGTTAGTGATGTCGCATGTTCCCGGGGCAGGGTTATGTAAATGTTTGGGTTAGTGATGTCACATGTTCCCGGGGCGGGTTATGTAAATGATAGGGTTAGTGATGTCACATGTTCCCGGGCGGGTTATGTAAATGTTGGGGTTAGTGATGTCACATGTTCCCGGGGCGGGTTATGTAAATGTTAGGTTAGTGATGTCACATGCTCCCGGGCGGGGTTATGTAAATGTTATGATGTCACTAACTCGTTGTAGTCCTTAAAGAGAGATTTCTGTGAGAGAAGATATCTCCTTTGCTTTGAGCTCTGAGCGTCATAACTCTGCAGTGTTTCTGCTCAAACAGCGACACACACACACACACACACTCACTACAGCTAAACAAGTCAAATCATAATCATCCGCCCCTTTAAATATCATCTTACTAAGACAATATTGGCAGATATTGATATTTATATCCATTTTATGTCAGCATCTTCTATACTGTTATAAAGATCTCAAGCATTAGAGTTTCATCACTTTTTGTCCATATAAATATCAGCATCTGCAGTAAAATCCATATTTATGCTCAGTTTGAGCCTCTGAATAAAATTTAGCTATTTTTCCTCCATATTCACACTATATGAGCAATAAAGGCCTGATCAAATATGATACTCACTAAATAGTTTTTTACGACAATTATTTCATTTGTCAAGCTTTACAGGTTAAGTCAGCGAGTAGGTCTTGATGCATATATTTGCTCGTCTGATAGAAATGAGACGGGTCTGTGATTATCGTCACTCATCACAAAGACAGCTGCACCTCTGTGAGAGCCGGTGTTATTTTATCTCCGTCTTTATTAAGTCATAAAGCCGCTATCAGTTCTCCGTCTCAATCATCTTCTCTGATAGTCTGTCGTTCGTCTGCATGAGATGGAGCGAGTGACACTGAGAGCTGTGAGGAGCCGACTGAGCATCATGAGGTCATTGGCAGCAGACGAGGCTTGTTAGGGCTCGGAGAGGCTTTGGCTCGCGCCGCGGGGGAACCGATATATTTCCTCATCGGCCGTCATTCTGTTGCTCTAATGGACGAGACACCCGTGACAGATTTGAGTGGTTGAGTGGATGCGACTGCTCCGCGTCGGAGGTCATTGGCACTGATGATTTTCTTGCAGGGACAAATCTTGCAACAACTGTAAGGTTACGGTGTCACAGACTCGCTCCGGCTAATGATCTGGTGTGTGCCGAGGTGAATGAGATGATAAACATCATCTGACTATGACTTAGAGCTGCACGATTAATCTTGAAATAATCAAACACAATGTAATTCCTAAATGACAATGATTCGCCTGTTATTCGCCAGCGAACATTCAGATCCGAGAGCAGTTGCCATGTATATGAAACGTTTTAAAGGAACACTCACCGCTTTTTAGAAATAGGGCTTATTCAACATCTTTCCTACATTTAGATATGTGGGCAAATGCATTTTGTCTCAGTGCATGTATTGTTTTAGTTTGGCAGGGTCGCGCTAGCTTAGCTTAGCATAATGAATGGAATCCTATGTTGCCAGCTAGCCCGAGTAAAAGTGATCCAAAAAAAAACACTGCTACTTGGGCGCTGAGATATCACGCAAAACATGCACAACATACTCCGGTAATTTGACGGATGTTTCTGTATTTCATGTGTTGTGTGATATCTCTGCAGTAGCAGTGCTTCGCCTGTGCTTCCCCATAATATAGTCCCAATATCTGTCTAGGAAATCGCCTAGTCTTAATCTGCATCGCTATTTGTACTCGTTGTGGCCACAAGAAGTAATTAGGTCTTTTTTTTCTTTTTTTTTGGATCACTCTTACTCGGGACATGCTAGCTGGCAACATAGGATTCCATTCATTATGCTAAGCTAAGCTAGCGGCGACCCTCAAAAACTAAAACAATGCATGCACTGAGACAAAAATGCATTTGCCCACATATCTAAATGTAGGAAAGAAGTTGAATAAGCCCTATTTCTAAAAACGCTGGAGTGTTCCTTTAAGGTAAAGATGATCTGAATGAGAAAAGTCATGATGTTTACTTAATATAAAAGTTGCCAAATTGCATGCCAAATTGCATTTTGACACATTTTAGTTTGCAACAAAGCATGATATCAAATTCACTGCAAAGAAAATGATTTCTGGCTTTGCATTTTTGTCTTGTTTTCCAGTACAAACATCTAAACATTCAAGTCAAGATATATTTAGGCCTACTTTGGTAGCAAAATGACTTGCGATGTAAGTCTAGTTTTCTGAGAAACGTGTCAAAATTAAGCAAGTTTGAGCTTAAAAGCTGAGAAAAAGTCAAATGCTATTTTTCTGTCCCCAATAGCAGATATTTGTTCAAAAGCACAAACTCTTCAGTCTTCAGTCATTTTGATTCGCCAGTAAATGTGTTTTGATTTAAGAATGTTTAGATGTTTGTGCTGGAAAACAAGAACATTTCTTTGCAGTGTTTGTGTAGTTAGAAGTGTTTGTCAGATCTAATTGTCACTCTTAAGGACTTAATATCAGGGTTTCCGCAGGTCTTAAAAATGTTTTAATTTGGAGCAGAACGTCTTAAAGGTGCACTATGTATTATTTTTGCAGTAAAATATCCAAAAACCATGAGGCCAGTGTTATATATTTTGTTCAGTTGAGTTCTTACAATATCCCAAATGTATCCAACTATTTGTAAATTGTGAGAAAATCGCTATTTTTATCAATGAACCGGACGTGTGAGCATAGCGTGTGAGGGAGTCATATTGCCATATCTGCGTTACCCACGCTTCGGTTTATTCTGCAGAAGCGCTTTACTCTTACTGGAGCGTGAACAAGTGTCACAGCAGCCGCAGAGCGAAAGCACATAGTAAAGACATCATTTAGGTGCATCATCACCCCTGAAGACCACATCAACGCTTTGTTATGAATAGGACAAAAAAGTTGCATAGTGCAGCTTTAAATTCAATATCATGGCATTAAATCAGGATTTCCATCATGCAGAAAATGTGGACGGAATTGCAAAATACATTCATAAAAATGTTATTTTACTGTGTAATGCAGAATGTAACAGAATTTGTCAAATTTTGGATGAATAAATCAAAAGTAGGTCAGGCACTTAGCATCTCTTTATGAGCTTTCTGAAGGCCAGTGGAAGTTGCTTAGACTGTCAATGGAGGACAGAAATCTCTCCGTTTCATTACAGATCTCTTCATGTGTGTTCAGAAGATGAGCGAGAGTCCGGCACATTTAATCTGACCACTAAAGCAGAGGCCAGAACGATTAAAACAGAATAAACTATAAAACTGATTTCACAAGGCCCATGCATACGCAGCAAAAAATGATGTTTTTTCTTCCGGATTTATGTTTTCCAGCACATAAAACATCCTTAAATCAAGACACATTTAATGACATGAAGACATGAAGTCTTGTTTTCTGAGAAATTTAACAAAATTAAGTGAATTTATGCTTAAAACAAGAACAAAGTGGGTATGAAAATGACTTCCATCTGAATGAGGTCGATGTTTATGAACACACTGGCAGATATTTGCTCTTGTTTTAATCATAAAATGACTTTTTACAAGATTTCTCATCTCAAACTTTGAGATTTTTTTTAAGTGATGGAGATCAGCTGGAAATTGTATTCTCAACATTTGAAGTGTCAGGAATACAACACATTTTTTGCATATCGATGTGTTCTCTTCAGTTATTCCTTACATTTAATTGGTCTTGAATTTACCTGTTATATGGTGTATTTAATGTGAATGAAAGGGAGACTGTGAGTGATAGACATACAGTGCAGTTTATGAGCTTTAGCCAATGGATTGTTGTTAAAAAGACAAATAACCAGTGTTTTATTGCCTCAATTATCAGCATCAATATTCAAAAGATTCTGGTCAATCAATCACAGCAAAACTTGTGTTAAACGAACATCTCCTTATATAATCCAGTGTGGCGTTCTGCATCCTGGCGACAGCGTTTACATCGAGCCACATAAAATAAATTACTTTGAATGAAACTCATTGACGTCTGACATCTGCTGATTTTAAATATCAAGCGACCTGTTGCAATTCAAAAATGTCATTGTGCGCCTCCAAATCTAGTTTGAGTTCATCTTGTAGCTCCGCCCCTTTCCCCGCCCCCAATCTAAAAAACATGCGTTTTTCTAATGCGTTCCGGGTGACTTTGTGTCCTGAAGCTAAAATGCGAATATTCCGGTGAAATTCCAAAGGCAATCACATTTTCTGTCTCGGTAAGCAGCGAGTGTAGCTCGGGGTCGTCTGCGGAGGTTGTTCCTCTTCCACGGGCGCTTTACATGAACCCCGAGGCTTACCTGTGTAATTAACTTTTTTTCCCCTTATCAGTCCGCAGTGGATTGATTCCCCGGCGGAGCCCGTACACTGTAATGACTCCTCTGTTCGCCTCTCATCTGCTAAACGCCTCCTGCTCCAGATTATGATTAGAAGAGGCTGTTGAGAGGCTCAGTGTTTGGTTTACTTTCAGGAGCCAGTGCTGATCAGGGAATATATACTGTTGTTTCTAACAAGGACACATTAAATTGATACAAATTAATAATGTCACGATAGATCCTATTTCAAATAAATGCTGTTCTTTTGAACTTTCTATGCATCGAAGAATCATGAAAAATAAAAATATGTACTGCGTTCAACACTGATAATAATCATAAATGTGTCTTGAGCAGGAAATCCTCATATGAGAGTGATTAGTAAAGGGTCATGTGACACTGAAGACTGGAGTAATGATGATAAATTCAGCTTTGATCACCGGAATAAATCACACTATACACCGATCAGGCATAACATTATCACCACCTTGCTAATATAACAGCCCTGATCCGTCTAGGCATGGACTCCACTAGACCCCTGAAGGTGTGCTGTGGTATGTGGCACCAAGATGTTAGCAGCAGATCCTTTAAGTCCTGTAAGTTGGATCGGACTTGTTTGTTCAGCACATCCCACAGATGCTCGATTGGATTGAGATCTGGGGAATTTGGAGGTCAAGTCAACACCTCAAACTCATTGTGCTCCTCAAACCATTCCTGAAGCATTTGTGCTGTGTGTCAGGAGCATTATCCTGCTGGAAGAGCCACAGCCACCAGGGAATACCGTTTCCATGAAAGGCTGAACATGGTCCTGCAACAATGCTTAGGTAGGTGGGACGAGTCAAAGGAACATCCACATGGATGGCAGGACCCAAGGTTTCCCAGCAGAACATTGCCCAAAGTCAGCGGCTATGCCGCCCCATACGCAACAAACTGCGATGCTCTGTGTATTCTGACACCTTTCTATCAGAACCAGCATTAACTTCTTGAGCAGTTTGAGCTCCAGTAGCTCGTCTGTTTGATCGGACCACACGGGCCAGCCTTCGCTCCACACGTGCATCAATGAGCCTGAGCCGCCCATGACCCTGTGGCCGGTTCTCCACTGTTCCTTCCTTGGAGCACTTTTGATAGATCCTGACCACTGCAGACCGGGAACACCCCACAAGAGCTGCAGTTTTGGAGATGCTCTGACCCAGTGCCTAGCCATCACAATTTGGCCCTTGTCAAACTCGCCAAATCCTTACGCTTGCCCATTTTTCCTGCTTCTAACACATCAACTCTGAGGACAAAATGTTCACTTGCTGCCTAATATATCCCACCCACTAACAAGTGATGAAGAGATCATCAATGCATTCAGCGTTCAGAGAACATTCAAAAGTAACATTCCCTTGATATTTACAAAATTGAAACGTTTGCAGAACATTCTGAGAGCATATTTTTGTTCTTACGAGTGTGTTAATGTGTCTGATTCCAGCATTAAACAGCCTTTATAATCTCAATCTGCTCGCCTGTAATGCAGCCATATTGTGCTGCTGTAGATAAACTCATGCCACAACAGTTGAAAGTGCAGACAGTTCAGAAATCATTTTGCCAGTGGGGTAAAACTAAAGCACTTACGAGCCGTCTGTGTGAAATGATAACATTGATTAAAGCCGAGAACAGACAGAGTTTGTGCTGAGACATCAGTGCTTGAGAAGCTGCTCTGCGATTCTGTGACTGTTATAGTGAATCAATGAACGCGCAAGCCATGTTTCTGAAGCTCGCATCTGTGCCGACCTTCCGTGTCAGAGCGTGAGTAGTTAGTTTGACGGAGGTGTTGGCTAGCGGCTCTCGTGGGACGGGAGGTTTAATTACCGTAATCTTGCGTCGGAGAGCAGCGCTGCTCTTGATCTGTGCGGTAATGATCTGCTTCTGAAGTCATGATTACAGGATCTCGTCTGCTCTCATAATCAATGTTTAATTCCATTATGAAATAATAAAAGTCTTGACACCGTTATGCATGTTAATTTTAGAAATGTGTGCTCGCTCACAGTGGGTTCAGCGTTGGATGGAAACTGTTTCTTCACAAACTACAGGCAAACTTTTCAGTATCACGCACAATCCTTATTTCTGTCCTAAAATAATTCATATTATCACAGTAGTACTGGGATAACAGTTTATAGTTCAGATATAAACACTGATGACTACGTAAGTTATCAAAATAGAGTAAATCTAGAAAATGACTTGATGCTTCAAAAAAACATTGTATTCATCCAGTAATGTAACAAGTGAAGTCTTTATGAGTGAGTCATTGAATCATTCATTCAAGAGATTTGTTCAAAAACACTGATTCATCCAGTAAAGAAACGAGTGAAGTCTTAGTGAGTGAGTCATTGAATCATTCACTCAAGAGATTAATTTAAAACCTGATTCATCTAGTAATGAAACAAGTGAAGTCTTTATGAGTGAGTAATTGAATCATTCATTCAAGAGATTTGTTCAAAAACACTGATTCATCCAGTAATGAAACAAGTGAAGTCTTTATGAGTGAGTCATTGAATCATTCAATCAAGAGATTTGTTCAAAAACACTGATTCATCCAGTAATGAAACAAGTGAAGTCTTTATGAGTGAGTCATTGAATCATTCATTCAAGAGATTCGTTCAAAAACACTGATTCATCCAGTAATGGAACAAGTGAAGTCTTTATGAGTGAGTCATTGAATCATTCATTCAAGAGATTTGTTCAAAAACACTGATTCATCCAGTAATGAAACAAGTGAAGTCTTTATGATTGAGTAATTGAATCATTCATTCAAGAGATTAATTTAAAAACACTGATTCATCTAGTAATGAAACAAGTGAAGTCTTTATGAGTGAGTCATTGAATCATTCACTCAAGAGATTTGTTCAAAAACACTGATTCATCCAGTAATGAAACAAGTGAAGTCTTTATGAGTGAGTCATTGAATCATTCATTCAAGAGATTTGTTCATAAACACTGATTCATCCAGTAATGAAACAAGTGAAGTCTTTATGAGTGAGTCATTGAATCATTCATTCAAGAGATTCGTTCAAAAACACTGATTCATCCAGTAATGAAACAAGTGAAGTCTTTATGAGTGAGTCATTGAATCATTCACTCAAGAGATTTGTTCAAAAACACTGATTCATCCAGTAATGGAAACAAGTGAAGTCTTTATGAGTGAGTCATTGAATCATTCATTCAAGAGATTTGTTCAAAAACACTGATTCATCCAGTAATGAAACAAGTGAAGTCTTTATGAGTGAGTCATTGAATCATTCATTCAAGAGATTTGTTCAAAAACACTGATTCATCCAGTAATGAAACAAGTGAAGTCTTTATGAGTGAGTCATTGAATCATTAATTCAAGAGATTTGTTAAAAACCCTGATTCATCCAGTAATGAAACAAGTGAAGTCTTTATGAGTGAGTCATTGAATCATTCACTCAAGAGATTTGTTCAAAAACACTGATTCATCCAGTAATGAAACAAGTGAAGTCTTTATGAGTGAGTCATTGAATCATTCATTCAAGAGATTAATTTAAAAACACTGATTCATCTAGTAATGAAACAAGTGAAGTTTTTATGAGTGAGTCATTGAATCATTCATTCAAGAGATTCGTTCAAAAACACTGATTCATCCAGTAATGAAACAAGTGAAGTATTTATGAGTGAGTCATTGAATCATTCATTCAAGAGATTATTTGAAAAAACACTGATACATCCAGTAATGAAACAAGTGAAGACTTTATGAGTGAGTCATTGATTCATTCATTCAAGAGATTCGTCAAAACACTGATTCATCCAGTAATGAAACAAGTGAAGTCTTTATGAGTGAGTCATTGAATCATTCATTCAAGAGATTTGTTCAAAAACACTGATTCATCCAGTAATGAAACAAGTGAAGTCTTTATGAGTGAGCCCATTGAATCATTCATTCAAGAGATTCGTTCAAAAACACTGATTCATCCAGTAATGAAACAAGTGAAGTCTTTATGAGTGAGCCATTGAATCATTCATTCAAGAGATTCGTTCAAAAACACTGATTCATCCAGTAATGAAACGAGTGAAGTCTTTATGAGTGAGTCATTGAATCATTCATTCAAGAGATTAATTCAAAAACACTGATTCATCCAGTAATGAAACAAGTGAATCATTCAATCCGGAGATTTGTTCAAAAACACTGATTCATCCAGTAATGAAAAAAGTGAAGTCTTTATGAGTGAGTCATTGAATCATTCATTCAAGAGATTTGTTCAAAAACACTGATTCATCCAGTAATGAAACAAGAAGTCTTTATGAGTGAGTAAGTGAATCATTCATTCAGGAGATTTGTTCAAAAACACTGATTCATCCAGTAATGAAACAAGTGAATCATTCAATCCGGAGATTTGTTCAAAAACACTGATTCATCCAGTAATGAAACAAGTGAAGTCTTTATGAGTGAGTCATTGAATCATTCATTCAAGAGATTTGTTCAAAAACACTGATTCATCCAGTAATGAAACAAGTGAATCATTCAATCCGGAGATTTGTTCAAAAACACTGATTCATCCAGTAATGAAAAAAGTGAAGTCTTTATGAGTGAGTCATTGAATCATTCATTCAAGAGATTTGTTCAAAAACACTGATTCATCCAGAAATGAAACAAGTGAAGTCTTTATGAGTGAGTCATTGAATCATTCATTCAAGAGATTTGTTAAAAACCCTGATTCATCCAGTAATGAAACAAGTGAAGTCTTCATGTTAGCAAAATGCTAATTAATGTTAGCAATGTGTTAAAACACGCTAGCAACATGCTAATTAATGTTAACGACATGCTAATTAATGCTAGCAATGTGTTAAAAAATGTAGCAACATGCTAGCTACACAGCTGGCTGGCTTTTAAAACTACCAAACTAAAAAAAACAATTAAAACTGAAAACCTTCAAACCTCAAGCTTTCTAAACTACTTGAAAAGTTTGTTCAACTTTACTCATCTAGTTAGAGTATGTTTTACAAGAAAATACTTCAGACTTTCTACTTCAAAATATCATGTTTGATTCAGTGTTACCGTTCTTTGTAATCATTGGTGAAACTGACTGGAAATATCAGACTGAAATATGGCAACTTTTTTCCAGCGCACATTCAAGCTGCGCAGTTCTGCATCCGAAGGGCGCCGTCGCTGCTGCATGCATGCACTTATAAACTTTATGGACTCCTTTGCCATGGTCTTTCTCAGAGCTGAGTTCAGATGAGTTCAGGGCTGTTGATAAGTCATGTTTCGATGGGACAAATGAATCTGTTTCGTTTCCATCAATGTCTCTTAAGGCGTCCGTCTACAATGCACTGTTGTTTCTCAGACCCTTTTAATCTAATTGGACATTAAACTGCTGTCATTATGCTGGTTGTTTATGGCATGTGAGCTTGCCTTTACCTTTTCATCACGGCAAACATTTCTAAATCAGCAGCCTAATTAAATAGAATGTATCAAACGAGAGGGCTGATGCACAGCGAAACGTGTCACTCAATAAATCTCCCTTATGATGCTTCCACACGACGCATCGTTTGTGTTGTTTATAGACCTCAGGAAAAGGTGGCCATGATGGATGGATGGTGGAGGAGGTTCCTCGCATTATTTGGCACAGGTTGGCGTTGTTCACTTCAACCGAGCTCCAGTTTTATTTGAGCGTATCATTCTACATGTCTAATGACTCAAAATGAAATATCGTTGGTCTTGTCTGATCTCGCTTTAATCCTTCATGCTGCTTGCTAATGCAATTATGGTTTTAATTATTTATTTTGTGGCTTTATAGCTCTTTTCAGGGTAGGTGGCATATTAAATTTGATGCAAATAAAAATAAGCTGTGCAGCACTTAGGCCAACTTTCCACTGTGTCTCAGGCAGTCGCATACGATTATAGCTCGGAACTTTCTGGTCGCTTATTCACCATTAATCTCTGCCATTTTATAGAAAAAGTGTTTAAAGCATGACGGTTTAGTGGATTAACACACCTTGCGCTCAGAGTTTTGATTGGAATACATCACATTTGGTTGGGCATCAAACTTCAAAAAGGTTCTAATATGTACCGTTTAGGTACTAAAACAGTGCATCACTTTTTCCACATTTTGTTATTCAAAATTGATTAAATGCATTATTTTCCTCAAACTTCTACAAACAACACCCCATAATGACAATGTGAAAGATTAAATAATCACATGTACATCAGTATCCACAGCCTTTGCCATGACACTCAACATTGAGCTCAGGTGCTCCAGTTTCCACTGATCATCCTTGAGATGTTTCTACAGCTTGATTGGAGTCAACTTGTGGGAAATTCAGTTGAGTGGACATGATTGGGAAAGGCCACACTTGTCTATCTAAGGTCCAACAGTTAACAGTGCATGTCCGAGCACAAACCAAGCCATGAGGTCCGAGGAATTGTCTGTAGACCTTTGAGACAGGATTGCATCGAGGCACAGATCTGGGGAAGGACATT
The DNA here is from genome assembly GCA_023029165.1 of Gobiocypris rarus. Taxonomy (NCBI): domain Eukaryota; kingdom Metazoa; phylum Chordata; class Actinopteri; order Cypriniformes; family Gobionidae; genus Gobiocypris; species Gobiocypris rarus. Next base: position 25,371,392 of record CM040922.1, read on the forward strand.
TTTCTGAAGCATTGAAGGTCCCATTGAGCACAGTGGCCTCCATTCATAAATGGAAGAAGTTTGGACCCACCAAAAGGCACCTGAAGGACTCTCACGCCATGAGGAACAAAATTCTGGTCTGATGAAACAAAAATTTAACTCTTTGGCCTGAATGGCAAGCGCCATGTCTGGAGGAAACCAGGCACCGCTCAACACCTGGCCAATACCTACAGTGAAGCATGGTGGTGGCAGCATCATGCTGTGGGGGTGTTTTCCAGCGGCAGGTTTTGGGAGACTAGTCAGGATCGAAGGAAAGATGAATGCAGCAATGTAAAGAGACATCCTTGATGAAAACCTGCTCCAGAGCGCTCTGGACCTCAGACTGGGGCGAAGGTTCATCTTCCAACAAGACAACGAACACAAGCACACAGCCAAGATAGGCCCAGCCAGACTTGAACCCGATTGAACATCTCTGGAGAGATATGAAAATGGCTGTGCACCGACGCTCCCCATCCAACCTGATGGAGCTTGAGAGGTCCTGCAAAGAAAAATGGGAGAAACTGCCCAAAAATAAGTGTGTCAAGCTTGGAGCATCAAACTCAAAAAGACTTGAGACTGTGATCGGTGCCAAAGGTGCTTCAACAGAGTACTGAGCAAAGAATGAATTTCAAAATCTACTTTCACGTTGTCATTATGGGGGGTTGTTTGTAGATTTTTTTGGAATTGAATGAATTTAATACATTTTGAAAAAAGGCTGTAACATAAAATGTGGAAAAAGTGAAGCACTGTGAATACTTCGTATGTACCCTTTTAGAACCAATGTACCATATACACTTTTTAAGTACACATGTGTACCTTTTGAAAAGGTACTGCCCCAGTGAAAGCTTTTGTACCTTTTTTTCTAAGTGTGTACGGTTGTAATGTGGGTGCAAATGATCAGGCAGGGCAGAGGATCTAAACGCAGGAATATTTTAATAAAACATGGATAAACATTAGGAACAGGTAAACGTGAGGAAAAGTCACACATAACATCCACATGTGCAAAACAAGACAAGACAGACATGTGACAACTTTATGACGCAGAAGCTCAAATTAAATCAGAAATCTCTGCAAACGCAGATAGTCGGAACGCCGTGCATTTCCTGTACTATTTTACATTGAAAATGAGTGATGTCCGGCCTGTCATTTGTATTTTGTTGGAGATAGTGGAAAGACACTCAATATTTTATACTGCTTTAAAGTCTTTTTCCAGCCAACAGGGGACGTTCTCAGAATGTCTATGTATCCAGATAGAAATGTGTTGCCCATTCTCAATGGGAAAGTGACCATAGCAACATCGCTTGGCAACATTGCCCGGCAACATTCCTCAAAAAGATGCCCTGTGTCTCATCACCATAACACTTTTTAAATGTTACTACTTGTTTAGGAATGTTCAGAGAACATTCAAATGTAACATTCCCATAATTTTTGCAAAATGGAATGTTTCTTTAACATTCACAGAACTAAGGAAACATTTCAGAGAACATTCAGAAATAAAGTTTACAGAACTTAATGGGAAACTCAATACTTCTCAGTACAGTAAGATCTATTAAAGTTTAATATTGAGAATTTTACTTTGGGAAAAAATGACATTTGAGTGTTGCAATATTCAATAACCAGTCGGTTATTAGCAGGTGGGAATTTAATTATGTATGTTCAAATTGGAATTTCTCACACTATAAATGGTGGAATACGGACTGAAGCGATGACTCAATGCTGCAGGGAGATAATATATATAATATACGGCTCCTGTCTTGAGGTTAACAAATTATATATACGTGTGCATGTGTGTGGGATGGTGTCGGCGCTCCGGAGAGTCAGCGACCGGCTTCTATCTTTAGGGAGAGACGCAGCATTAGCCGGCATTGTCTAAAGGTGCTGCGGGAAAAAGGTGATTTTCTTCTGGCCGGAGGCTCTTGAGAGATTCCCTTCATGCCCTTATGCACGGAGCGCCAGGGCGTCCCTCTTCATGGGTGTTTAAGCAAGCACTTTAAATGGAAATGCACTTGACATTTTAGGAGGAGATGCAATCATCAGACATTAGAATGCAGCTGACATCACACGGAATGAGTGGAATTCTTCCTCTCTCTCTCTCGTCTTCTCATTGTGAAGCTGACTGAAGATAACACTCGCAAATTTATAGAGCACAGATGCTGCGTTTTCTCAAAATAGGGCATATTGTATTAAACGAGTGTGTGTGTGTGAGAGAGAGAGAGAGAGAGAGATTGAGAGAACGAGGAGTCTGTATTCCAAATCAAATCTGTGCTTATTACTTCTGTGGAGAAACTTGTGTTCCTCTTTATTTAGGAGCCAAACCGACCGTGATGATGATGCAAAGCTGCTTCATCATGAGGAGCCTCAGCCGTTGCAGTCTAAACACATGAGACCTGCAGGTCATACGGACACAAACGAATCAAACAAACATTTCCACTGCATTATGATAATTATATAATGTCATTAAAGCATTTAGTGCACTGAAAAACAGGTGTGTTTTTAGACAATTTTCACAAATTTAAAATCACTAATTTTCATAGCAAATTTGAAGTAAAAGACTTGAGACTTTCTTGTAAATGTCCATGAAAGGCTGTACATGGTCTGCAACAATGCTTAGGTAGGTGGGACGTGTCAAAGGAACATCCACATGGATGGCAGGACCCAAGGTTTCCCAGCAGAACATTTCCCTAAAGCATCACCTCCGCCGGCTCGCCTTCTTCCCATAGTGCATCCTGGGGCCATGTGTTCCCCAGGTAAGCCACGCACACGCACCGCCATCCACGTGATGTAAAAGAACACGTGATCATCAGACCAGGCCACCTTCTTCCATTGCTCCGTGGTCCAGTTCTGATGCTCACGTGCCACTGTTGGTGCTTTCGGCGGGGTCAGGGGTCAGCATGGGCACCCTGACTGGTCAGCGGCTATGCCGCCCATACACAACAAACTGCGATGCTCTGTGTATTCTGACCCCTTTCTATCAGAACCAGCATTAACTTCTTGAGCAGTTTGAGCTCCAGTAGCTCGTCTGTTTGATCGACCACACGGGCCAGCCTTCGCTCCACACGTGCATCAATGAGCCTGGGCCGCCCATGACCCTGTGGCCGGTTCTCCACTGTTCCTTCCTTGGAGCACTTTTGATAGATCCTGACCACTGCAGACCGGGAACACCCCACAAGAGCTGCAGTTTTGGAGATGCTCTGACCCAGTCGTCTAGCCATCACAATCTGGCCCTTGTCAAACTCGCCTAAATCCTTACGCTTGCCCATTTTTCCTGCTTCTAACACATCAACTCTGAGGACAAAATGTTCACTTGCTGCCTGATATATCCCACCCACTAACAGGTGATGAAGAGATCATCAGTGTTATTAATTTCATAATGTTATGCCTGATTGGTGTAGATGTACAAGTTAGTTTGTGATCTTCAGCATCCACCAATGAAAACATCCCAGGCCCCTGACAGCAGATGAACAGAATGAGTTTAGTGTCTGTCTTTCTCTCGCTCTTTTTCTGCCTGGTTGCATGTGGCTTGTTTTTGCAGGCCTCCTCGAGGGAAGCACCCCCTTATTACTGCAATTACGATCTGTACACATTTCATTAAACTAATATGTGTGTGTCTGGGCTGCTGAGCGTGTGTGAACACATCTCCCAGCTGGAACCCATCCTCTGCCCGCAGCTTAACCGTGCCGGCGAGCCATCAGCGCTAAATAACAGGTGGCGAGAGCGCGCTTCATCCTCCCGACGCGATCACATGCAGATGCTCTCAGATTCCTCCATTTCTTTGTCTTCTGAATCTCATTGCAGTTTCTTTCATTGTGGGAGTCGTTCATTAGTGCTTTATTCACTGAAGAAATCGCCTCCCGGGTCAAGAGCGTTCGATTATTAGCGCCGCTTGACGGCTGTTATCGCTTTATTTATGCCGCTTCTTTTATTTGTGGTTTGCAGCCTGCTGTGTGTTTAATGAAATGTGTCCCAAATATTAGAGGAAAAGGACCGTAAATGATCCAAGTGAGCCTTACTGCAATAAAATATAATCACCTATGAGATTATACAATGAAAATGTCAAGCCTGGGAAATTAATGGACTCAAAACACACCGGAAAGTTGGAAAGTTGACTTCAAAATATCACTTGTTTCTCCAATTTAGCACAGGGATTAAATGAAAAGCAAATGGAGAAGTTGGCTAAAACTTATCGGTCAGATGAAAAGACTCAACTATGTCTACCGGATGGCAAAGGTTTGCAATGTGAACTCCATTATTTCTCTTCAAATATAGCTCTATGCACCTTTTTCTGTGAAACTGATTCATTAGCCGCTGAATAATAGAAGAATGACAAAGTGCAAATGGTAAAATTATTTGCGCTATACAAGTCATTGTGTTTATAGATTACATAAACATAATATAAGGAATACCAGTTTGCAATATTGAGCTGTTTTGCACAGCATATTGAATGGCCACGCCGCTCTCACGGAAATAATGTGGATATTCTTACTGTATGACAGCTTTGTGTTTTCATTTCTCCTGTGGGATTGTGAGTGAAACATCAGGGGAAGTTCTGGAACATAAAGATCTCCATTTACGTCCAATGAACTATAAAAGAGCAGCAACACGTTCGTGCATATGGAAACTCGCATGCATCGATACTTTAAATCACAGACTAGACCGTGAAATACTCGCGAAAAACTCTGAAGCGTCACCTTCCCCTTAATTTCAGACCTCCTCTGAGGACGAGAGCGTCTCTTTACTGTCTGTCTGAACACTTTCCCTGGGAAATTAATTCCATTAAACAAGTTTCACCTCAGAAATTTCCATTTATATGTCCAGCATGAGGAGAGAGAGACTGAGAAAATCAAGTTTTCCTGATCCCGCTGGTCTGGCCAGTGAGTAAGTCTGGGCACAGCTCGCCTGGTCAAACCGGGAGACCAGCTTACACCAGCCATGACCAGCAAACTGACTTTACAAAAAAGTAACATAACACATTACTTTCCAAAAAAAGTAACTAAGTAACGTAATTAGTTACTTTTGAAGGGACTCAAAAATAACAATGCATTCCATTCCATAAAAAGTAATGCAATTAAATACTTTTTAGCAACTTACATAAAGGTGATGGTAACATTATGGTAACATAAAGGGTAACATTATGGTAACATAAAGGTAACATTATTTTCTATTAAAAAATAACTTAGTAACGCAATTAGTTACTTTTTTTGGGGAGTAACAAAAAATAACACAACACATCACTTTCTATAAAAACTAATGCAATTTGTAACTTTTTTAAATGACTAATGCAAAAGCAGCATAATTCATTCCATTCCATCAAAAGTAACGCAATTAGTTACTTTTAAGGGACTAACAAAAGTTACGTAATATTACTTTACATAAAAGTAACTAAGTAACGAAATTAGTTACTTTTTAAGGGATTAACACAAGTAATAATACATTACTTTCCATAAAAGTAACCTAGTAACTCAATTAGTTACTTTTTGGGGGGGTAACACAAAAATAACACAACACATCACTTTCTATAAAAAGTAATGCAATTCGTTACTTTTTAAAATGACAGCTACTTTTAAGGGACTAACAAAAGTTACATAATATTACTTTACATAAAAGTAACTGAGTAACGTAATTAGTTACATTTAAGGGACTAACGCAAAAGTAATAATGCATTACTTTCCATAAATAGTAACTAAGTAATAGGGCTGGGTAAAAAATATAGATTTCTCGATTTTAAGCGATTCTCAATTTTACGAACTGATATCGATTCTTAAATCCCAAGAATTGATTAGTCTATCCTGTTTTCAGTTTATGAATAAACAGAACATTGTAGCGCTCCTCCCATCCAATAAAATGCAATAATTGTGCTTTGTTACTATTGATGTGAAACAAAGTCTCAGATTTCAAACGAAGTCCATTTTATTACAAAATTCAAAAACATAAATTGGGTTTTAACGCTGGCGTGAGATCGTTCTAGCACAGCTCAAGAGAAGATGAACAGATCTTCTCCAACGCCTTATTTCCAATTACAGTGCGAAATAAACAGGAATGAGCACCTGAAAGTGAGTTAAAAGTAGATTAAAGACTAAAACAGTAACGTCACATTTACCTCAGAAAAACCATATCCACTGTCCATAAACTCGTTAGTCAGCTAGAAAAATTAACTCATTTTGATAAATATATGCACCATATGACAGGCTATTCATTATAATTTTGAATTTTCTTGTGTGAATGTATGAATAAATCTGGCAAGTTTTTATGACAGCCACCATTTAAATGTTTATATTTAAAAAAACGAATTAGAGTAGAAATATGATTATGTAATTGTAAAGTTAATATTATAACATTATTTAAAAAAACATAATTGAGTGTAATTTAAGCGTTTGTATAGAAATCAGTTAATTTTTACCTTCAATATTATAGAAGGCTAATGTAGACTCAACTGACTCCCATAGTTTACAGCATTAGTTCAGAGATTTTTTTCCTTGAGAAAACTTGCCATGTATTGTACCTGATATATATCCAAAATAATCAATATTGAATCAAATCGTGAAATTTGAGCCCAGCTCTACTAAGTAACACAATTAAATACTTTTCAGGGACTAACGCAAAGTAACGCAACATTACTTTCCATAAAAGTTACTAAGTAACGCAATTAAATACTTTTCAGGGACTAACGCAAAATTAACGAAACATTACTTTCCATAAAATTTACTAAGTTACGCAATTAAATACTTTTCAGGGACTAACGCAAAAGTAACACAACATTACTTTCCATAAAAGTTACTAAGTAATGCAATTAAATACTTTTCAGGGACTAACGCAAAAGTAATGCAACATTACTTTCCATAAAAGTTACTAAGTAATGCAATTAAATACTTTTCAGGGACTAACGCAAAGTAACGCAACATTACTTTCCATAAAAGTTACTAAGTAACGCAATTAAATACTTTTCAGGGACTAACGCAAAATTAACGAAACATTACTTTCCATAAAATTTACTAAGTTACGCAATTAAATACTTTTCAGGGACTAACGCAAAAGTAATGCAACATTACTTTCCATAAAATTTACTAAGTTACGCAATTAAATACTTTTCAGGGACTAACGCAAAAGTAACGCAACATTACTTTCCATAAAAGTTACTAAGTAATGCAATTAAATACTTTTCAGGGACTAACGCAAAAGTAATGCAACATTACTTTCCATAAAATTTACTAAGTAACGCAATTAAATACTTTTCAGGGACTAACGCAAAAGTAACATAACTTTACTTTCCATAAAAGTTACTAAGTAACGCAATTAAATACTTTTCAGGGACTAACGCAAAAGTAACATAACTTTACTTTCATAAAATGTACTAAGTAACGCAATTAAAGACTTTTCAGGGACTAACGCAAAAGTAACATAACTTTACTTTCATAAAATTTACTAAGTAACGCAATTAAATACTATTCAGGGACTAACGCAAAAGTAATGTAACATTACTTTCCATAAAAGTTACTAAGTAACGCAATTAAAGACTTTTTAGGGACTAAAGCAAAAGTAATGTAACATTACTTTCCATAAAAGTAACTAAGTAACAAAATGAGTTACTTTATAGGGACTGACACAAAATGAACGTAACATTATTTTTAGTAAAAAGTAATTCAATTATTTATGTTTTAGGGACTAAAGCAAAAGGAACATAACATTTATTTCCATAAAACTAACTAACACAATAAGTAAATTTTTTGTTAGATAGTTACTTAAATTTTTTTCCCCAGCTCTGTTTCTATAGAGCTTTATACAACAAATAGTTTCAAAGCAGCTTAATAAATCAGTGACAATGTTGTAAAATGAATCAGTAATGAATTATGAATTAAATTCAGCGATAAAGCAGCTCTAGTGAAGACAACAATGCCATTATTCACTTAATTTTAGCTAATTGTTGATTTAATTAAATGTTGCAGAGATAGTGACATTATTCAGCTCAGTTTAGATGATAATTGATAATATTATTAAGTTGTCTTTTAAACCCCTTCTGTTCTGCGTGTTTCTGACCATGTTTCGTTTGTGTCTTGATTGTATAATGCTATAAAGGTTTCAGGACTTGAGTTAGAGATGGCATTTTATCTGGCATTGCTTCTCTCAGAGATAAATGTGTCTGCTGTAGAGAAACGTCTTGTTATTTTTGCGGTGGAGAGCAGAGGAGACTGACACGAGATCTCTAACTCAGATGTTGAGTGCCGTAATCGGCACAAATCCAAACGCTCCTCGGTGACCCATCTTCCCAAGTCTCCGTATTGTTTGGCATGATGTGTTGTCATAGCAACAGGCAGACAAAAGGAGCGCATGCAGGAAAAAGGGCTTTCTGTACTCGCTGTGATTTTTCTTTCTAATGGAGCTAATGTAGAAGCAGAAGGTAAAAGCATTCTTGTGTATTCCAGCAAATGGGCGGCTTTTGGCTCGGAGAGAAAATAGCACTTCACCATAGTAACTGCAGCGTGACTAAAGCCGCACATGCCACGCCGCGCGTCAAATCATGCTAATTGTAACATGTCACGGGTCGATTCAGGTGCCGCGAGGAAGAGGTGAAAGCTAACGGCGGAAAACAACATATTGCATTATGTTTTAATTATGCTAGATTATGATTCTTGAAGGATTATTCATCAGTCATCCCGGCAAGCTGTTGCCGTTCGGATCCGTACTGTAGGCTTCCAGGCGGCGATCCAGTTCTGGCTACATTTGGGCCAAACTCCTTCTTTAAAGACCTCGGTTTATTTTCAAAACTTCATTGAACAATGCATCTCGTCATCGTTTCTTTCTGGTTACAGTGATGCTTGGCTCAGCAAATGCCACTAATAAAGAGAAATATTACAAAATATGCATCCAGATGGGGAATATAGCTAATTTAGAAAAGTGCTCTTTGACCTTGCCAAAGCAAATAACACAGAACTCGTAAATGATACACGCTTTTTTATAATTAGACTCGTTCCCAAAAGAACACATCTTATTTGCTTAGCATGTATCGCCTCGTTTAAATTTGATCAATATCTTATTAAATGCCATACAGATTTGTCATGTAAAAAAAAGATGCATCGGAAAGCATTAAATCTGACCACACAGCATCCAAACATATTGCATTCAAGGTTACCTTTTTTGCATCCGCTGGGAAATTGCATAAAATATTCAGGATCATTTGAGTTTGTCCCACAGAGAATAAAACTCACCTTCGTTATTTTCTGCATTTTCCATCCCTTTAATATTTTGCAGACTTTCACACTATTTTCGGTTCATATTAAAAACGTCCCCTGCCGACACAGAGCCATGAGTCTGAGAGGAAAAAGGTCAAAGCAATACACACACACACACACACACACACACACACACACACACACACACACACACAGCGGTCCAGACACATGTGTTTCCTTGCATTCACTCGACAGAAGCAATCGGGCCGCATGCACACGGCTCCAGAGACGTCCTCGGATAGATGGCTTTCCAGCAAAGTGACCTGTAGCGGATGCGAGCCAGTCATCAATTCTGCATGCATCGAAATGAAATGTTCTGACATGCTGGCGTGCTCACGAGGGCAGGCGTGAATGAAAACACATACTCTTATGGAGCGGCGGAGGAGCTCTAATGAGAAGAGGTGGGGGCCCATGAGTGCTTATTTATGAAGCGCGAGACGCGGGGGTGGCGCCCATTGCCTTCCTGAATAACCATCATGGCAATTTCACAGTGATTTACGATAAAGCTCTCACAAGCACAGACGTATAACCTTGATACTGCTGTATCATGAAGGAAACGTCGCTATCACGTCTCGGCGTGGGTCCATCGGTCGCTCGGGGTTTGTGTTGCTGTAGGTGTGAGTGTGTTATTGGAGTGGAAGTGCCCTGTGGGCACGCCTGGCACGCTGACAGTAATGGATGAGCTGCTGGTTAGAAAGATGGTCCAAAAGTGACACGTGAAATTGCCTTCCTTTCTGCTCAAAATGATTTATAATCAACACTTCCATCCAAACACAGCCATCAGAAATATCTACCTCAATGACTCATGACTCACTATAAATATATGTAGAAATGTTGAATCATATGCACTTGAGCATCACTACTGCAAATGTGTTTCTTAAACACACTGTTACAAAGCAGACACAAATAAGAGCCCAACTAAAGCAAACACTAATCACCATAAATGAAAACATTAGCGTTTATAGACATATGACAGACATAAAATCTAATGAGTAAGTGGAGCTGGTAATGCATTTCTTAAAATGACAGATCATAGTGGTTTAAAGAGAACAACAACAAAAAAACACTCAAGTATTATAAGTTCTCCATGTGTGTGTTTTTGTGATCCATCAGGCTTTTATGGCTCATATAATCTGATACAGTGTGAATATGGAGGAAAAAGGAGCTAAATTTTACCCAAATATGCAATTTGCTGCGGATGCTGATATTTACACTTTATAGCCAAAAGTTTTGGGACGCCTGCCTTTACATGCACATCCCATTCTTAATCCGTAGGGTTTAATATGGAGTCGGCCCGCCCAGCTCTAACAGCTTCAGCTCTTCTGGGAAGGCTTTCCTCAAGGTTTAGGAGTGTGTTTATGGGAATTCTTCTAGAAGCGCATTTGTGAGGTCAGGCACTGATGTTGGACGAGAAGGCCTGGCTCGCAGTCTCCGCTCTAATTCATCCCAAAGGTGTTCTATCGGGATGAGCTCAGGACTCTGTGCAGGCCAGTCCAGTTCCTCCACACCAAACTCGCTCATCCATGTCTTTATGGAGCGACGCTTTGTGCACTGGAGCGCAGTCATGTTGGGACAGGAAGGGGCCGTCCCCAAACTGATCCCACAAAGTTGGGAGCATGAAATTGTCCAAAATGTCTTGGTGAAGCATTAAGAGTTCCTTTCACTGGAACTAAGGGGCCAACCCCTGAAAAACAACCCCACCCCATAATCCCCCCTCCACCAAACTTTACACTTGGCACAATGCAGTCAGGCAAGTCCTGCCTCTGGCAACCGCCAAACCCAGACTCGCCCATGGGATGGTCAGACAGAGAAGCGTGATTGGTCACTCAGAGAACACGTCTCACTGCTCTAGAGTCCAGTGGTGGCGTGCTTTACCCCACTGCATCCCACGCTTTGCATTGCTCTTGGTGATGTAAGGCTTGGATGAGCTGCTCGGCCATGGAAACCCATTCCATGAAGCTCTCTCCGCACTGTTCTTGAATAAATAATGTCTGGATAATCAATGCTTTACTCCAGTTGAAATATTAATAACACTATCAAAGTTATTCTTTTGTTTACTTGATAAAGATTTGACAGCAGAAAGAAGCACGAGCTGAAGATAAAGCAGTCTAAACTCTCAGCCGGTGTGCGAGAGGTCTGGAGTGAGCGGGAAACGATGGGCGATGTTGTTTTAGTGTGTACTGTTGCTTTAAGTTCGAATCCCGCAGACGGTGCTGATGAACTCCAGCTGAATTACACAGTTAATAGTGTCCGCACAGAGCCGCGACTCACCTTACAAACAAACAGACTGAATGTAGTCATGCAAAGCAGTCTAAAGCATATGCCATCTATCACCCTCTCCTGGAATAAGATGAGGGCGACTACGCCAGAGCGGGACTGTATTAAACTCTGCGGCGCGCAGCGGGCCGGAGACGAGGAGATGAGTAAAATCCCTCCGGGGAGAGAGGCGTGAAAGAACCAGGAGCGCGAGCCGCAATCCCACATCCTGCCTGTTTCTGCTTTAATAACTCTGAGCCAGTAATGCCCCGCCAGGCCGCTTGTAAACAGATGAACCTTCTCACCTGACACTGTTACCTGAGTAAAAGCAGACTCATCCGGACGGCTTCAGGGAGCTCGCAGGAAGGCTGGGCTCAAATGAGCTCTGGATCTCCTTATCCTCTTCGACTCAATATTTGAAGGCACTGCTTCTGTTGTAATCAAACCTTATTATACACAGAAACTGAAAGTGGCATCATACTGAAATACAACAGTTATGAATAATTACAATCCTGAAGATTCTTCAGGGTTTACACTTTCATTACAAATGACTTTTTCCACCTGTAAAAGTTTTTATGAATTCCCATGACTTCTTAACATTTTATTAAATTTGCCATTTTTAAAGTTGTCATTCAATTTAAGATTTGATTTATTTATATGACTTTTATTTCTACAACTTTCTAAGATTTTTAATAATTTTCATAATGTTTCAAAAGTTTATATTCCAAGACTTTATGATTTTATACATTTTCAAAACTTTTCACGTTTATTTTCCAAGACTTTACGGTTTTATTAATTTCCTTAACTTTTAAAGATTTAATTAATTTCCATAATTCTTCAAGATTATTGTTTTTCAAGCCTTTTAAGGTTTTATTAATTTCCATAATTTAATATTTCATTAATCTCCAAGCCTTTTTTAAGATTGTAATAATTTTCATAACTTTTTAAATATTTATTTTTCAAAACATTAAGATTTTGTTAATTTCCATAACTTAAAATGTAATTAATTTCCATAACTTTCCAGTCCTTTTAAAGTTTTATTAATTTCCATAATTTATGATTTTATTACTTTCCATAACTTAAAGATTTGATTAATGTCCATACATTTTCCAATTAATTTCCATAACTTAAGATTTTATCACATTTCAAGACTTTTAAGATTTTAATAATTCCATAATTTTTTTTAATATTTATTAAAATTTCTGTACATTTTTGAGAAGTTGTTAATTTCCATGATGTCTGGAAATCCCACATTTGGAATTCTCTCATATATCCAGGTTTTCCAAGGCCTTGAGACCCTGGTTCTTCAAGAAAAAATGACAATTAAGGGAATTGATTAAAATTAATAAATGTGAACATTTCGATTTTTAGCAGTTTTAGCTTTTCCACAAAACCGTACATCTGTTTTTGTCCAAAAGCATTGCATGTACAGCTCAATATCCACCCAGTATGATTCTTTTCAGTGAATCGATTCATTGTTTCATGACACTTTGTGTTGAAGAGAGCCACTGGTAAAGTAAATGTAGACACTAGCGCAAATCATTTGATGGTTTGATGAGAAATGCTCGAGTTCATATTGAGGTCTTGATTTCTTTTCTAGCTCCTGATATAAGATCTTTATGAAGTTCAGCCGGGTGAGCTCATGATTCCTGTCCGTCTCAGGCCTTAATCACGGAGATCTAGTCGTTTCCTGCTTGATCCGGTAACATGCGGCTGCGTTCATGTAATTGCAACACTGCGTTCACCTGAAATGCCAGAGCTCACATTGGTTTCATTTCCGAAGCAGCCGCTGCAGAACACAGGAGATGAGTGCGATTAACCTTTAGATGCGTGTACAGCGCATGTGTGTGATGATGGAATAAACAGCACATCTAGAGCTTTAATAAGGGACTGAACTACACGGCAGCTCAGATGTGCTTTTCCATTAAACATCACACCGGATTTTCTTTTGGTCACGGCTTTATGAATCTTTTCAGTGAATCGGTTCATCTGTTCGTCCATGTAAAGTAAACTGGTTCAGCGTTTATTTAAAGCAATTTATTTATTTATACTCTGGTGTTGTTCGGTCTAAAATTACTTTTAGCTTTAGGATTTTTTGGACTTCATCAGAATGGTAGAAAACTTGGCACTTGCTGTGTGAACACATAAACATGATTGGAAAAGGAACGTGATTCTGTTCGGCATCAGAAACGAGCGCAGTGGAAACGGATGTGAGCCGAATCTCCTCTAGTGGAAGCGTTTGGGACTGCAGTCAAACTCACAGAGAGATCACTTTATGAGATCAACCTCACATTCTGAACACAGATTTTAGGGTAAAACATATTTTGGAAAATATATTTTTCATATAAATTTTGTATTTTTGTGCATTTTTCATAACAATAAATGCAACTTTTTTGGAAAAATTCACTTTTTTACAATTTATTTTCAGTTCTATGCTCAAAAAGTAAATAAATGGATTATAACTACTGCATAAATGTAATTTAATACCATAAAATACCCTAAAAATATTAAATAAAAAACTAAAGTATAGTACAATATTTTAATTGAAATAATAAAAATAAAATAAATATGATGATTTTTGATAGACACGCGAACAGGGTGAAGATTAGGAGTGCATATCATTTTTTTTTTTTGGTTGACTAATCAAACGATTATTTTTCCAGATTAATTTGATTCTTTTTACAGATTATTGTATTTCAAAGAGGGTAGTGCTTTTTTAATATTATTTTAACATGAAATCTTTGAATGATGTATTTCAGGAAGGGCATAGTGTACTATTGTCATTTTATTATGAACTATATGAAGCATTTTAAACATGATGTATACCTAATGATACTATTCATCATAAAATGTACACAGAGTAGGCCTAATTAGGAAATGTTGTTTACTATAATAGGTTAATTACTGTAGTTAAGTATGATTTACTTATTGACATGTGTCAATAGTAAACAAAAATGCACGTGTTTTTATCTGCAAAAGGTTCTTACAACTGGCAAAGCGTCACTGCTAGACTAAAGCTGCCCAAACTTCAAAGACCCGTTTAAATGATTACAACTAGAGGCATATGTTAACTTTACTGTTACTTTAATCATGTAAACTACCTATACAGCATGTGTGTGTGTTTGGGGAACCCGTCGCATTTGCAGCAGATGCTGCCCATCATAAATCAAAGCACGAGACAGACGGGTCGGAGGAGAGCTGAGGGATGGACGATATTCGTCTGTATTTGCAATACACGAGCAGCGTTCAGCTGCGCGAGACAAACACGCGGCTCCGGCTCTTCACACGCACAGCTTCTGCTTGCACACGCGTGTGCAGTGTGAAACCGCGTCCCTGTGTGTGTAATAATCAGAGAGTGTGTGTGTGTTGCTGTGCGTCCCTGTGTGTGTGTGTGTGTTGCTGTGCGTCCCTGTGTGTGTAATAATCAGAGAGTGTGTGTGTGTGTGTGTGTTGCTGTGCGTCCCTGTGTGTGTAATAATCAGAGTGTGTGTGTGTGTGTGTTGCTGTGCGTCCCTGTGTGTGTAATAATCAGAGAGTGTGTGTGTGTTGCTGTGCGTCCCTGTGTGTGTAATAATCAGAGAGTGTGTGTGTGTGTGTGCTATGTCCCTGTGTGTGTAATAATCAGAGAGTGTGTGTGTGCTGCTGTGCGTCCCTGTGTGTGTGTGTGTGTGCTGCTGTGCGTCCCTTTGTGTGTAATAATCAGAGAGTGTGTGTGTGTTGCTGTGCGTCCCTGTGTGTGTAATAATCAGAGAGTGTGTGTGTGTGTGTGTGTGAGAGTGTGTGTGTGTTGCTGTGCGTCCCTGTGTGTGTAATAATCAGAGAGTGTGTGTGTGTGTGTGTGCTGAAAGGCCCTGTGTGTGTAATAATCAGAGAGTGTGTGTGTGCTGCTGTGTGTCCCTGTGTGTGTAATAATCAGAAAGTGTGTGTGTGTGTGTGTGTTGCTGTGCGTCCCTGTGTGTGTAATAATCAGAGAGTGTGTGTGTGTGTGTTGCTGTGCGTCCCTGTGTGTGTAATAATCAGAGTGTGTGTGTGTGTGTGTGTGTGTGTGTGTTGCTGTGCGTCCCTGTGTGTGTAATAATCAGAGTGTGTGTGTGTGTGTGTTGCTGTGCGTCCCTGTGTGTGTAATATTCAGAAAGTGTGTGTGTGTGTGTGTGTGTTGCTGTGCGTCCCTGTGTGTGTAATAATCAGAGAGTGTGTGTGTGTTTGTGCTGCTGTGCATCCCTGTGTGTGTAATAATCAGAGAGTGTGTGTGTGTTGCAAAGGCCCCTGTGTGTGTAATAATCAGAGAGTGTGTGTGTTGCTATGCGCCCCTGTGTGTGTAATAATCAGAGAGTGTGTGTGTGTGTGTGTGTGTGTGCTGTGCGTCCCTGTGTGTGTAATAATCAGAGAGTGTGTGTGTGTTGCTGTGCAAAGGCCCCTGTGTGTGTAATAATCAGAGAGTGTGTGTGTGTTGCTGTGCGTCCCTGTGTGTGTAATAATCAGAGAGTGTGTGTGTGTGTGTGCTGCTGTGGCCCTGTGTGTGTAATAATCAGAGAGTGTGTGTGTGTGTGTGTGTGCTGCTGTGCGTCCCTGTGTGTGTAATAATCAGAAAGTGTGTGTGTGCTGCTGTGTGTCCCTGTGTGTGTAATAATCAGAAAGTGTGTGTGTGTGTGTGTTGCTGTGCGTCCTGTGTGTGTAATAATCAGAGTGTGTGTGTGTGTGTGTGTGTGTTGCTGTGCGTCCCTGTGTGTGTAATAATCAGAGTGTGTGTGTGTGTGTGTGTGTGTGTGTTGCTGTGCGTCCCTGTGTGTGTAATAATCAGAGTGTGTGTGTGTGTGTGTGTGTTGCTGTGCGTCCCTGTGTGTGTAATATTCAGAAAGTGTGTGTGTGTGTGTGCTGTGCGTCCCTGTGTGTGTAATAATCAGAGAGTGTGTGTGTGTTTGTGCTGCTGTGCATCCCTGTGTGTGTGTTTGTGTGTAATAATCAGAGAGTGTGTGTGTGTTGCTGTGCGTCCCTGTGTGTGTAATAATCAGAGAGTGTGTGTGTGTTGCTATGCGTCCCTGTGTGTGTAATAATCAGAGAGAGTGTGTGTGTGTGTGTGTGTGTGTGCTGCTGTGCGTCCCTGTGTGTGTAATAATCAGAGAGTGTGTGTGTGTTGCTGTGCGTCCCTGTGTGTGTAATAATCAGAGAGTGTGTGTGTGTTGCTGTGCGTCCCTGTGTGTGTAATAATCAGAGAGTGTGTGTGTGTGTGTGTGCTGCTGTGCGTCCCTGTGTGTGTAATAATCAGAGAGTGTGTGTGTGTGTGTGTTGCTGTGCGTCCCTGTGTGTGTAATAATCAGAGTGTGTGTGTGTGTGTGTGTGTGTGTGTTGCTGTGCGTCCCTGTGTGTGTAATAATCAGAAAGTGTGTGTGTGTGTGTGTGTTGCTGTGCGTCCCTGTGTGTGTAATAATCAGAGAGTGTGTGTGTGTGTGTTGCTGTGCGTCCCTGTGTGTGTAATAATCAGAGTGTGTGTGTGTGTGTGTGTGTTGCTGTGCGTCCCTGTGTGTGTAATAATCAGAGAGTGTGTGTGTGAACATGAGAACTGCTGAGACTAGCAGAACACACTCGCGTCACACCTGGAGTGTGTGATAGGGTCCATCAAGAACAAAAGTTGTGTCTGCTAACATTAGTTAATTAGTTAACACGCCTTTTTATTAAGTAACATTAACAAAGGTTAATTAATGTTGTAAAAATATGTTCATTAATGTTAGTAAATGCATTAACTAATGTCAACAACAAATGAGTCTGAATGAATCAGCCGTTTGAACGAATCGAATGACTCACTGACTCACTGACTCACTGGATTAGACATTTACCGCCACCTACTGGCAGTTGTAGTTTCTTATTTAGAGTATAATTAAAATAATTTCATATTTCCATATTAATAAAAACAAACATTACATCACTCAAAATACTTTTTGTGATGTCTATTTGATTTCTTTTTGATCTTTCTGGGTAATTTCTCAGCCAAATTTGATGTGTGATTAATTGAGGGTCAGTGTAGTTAATCTTTTGCTTGAACAGTTTCACTTCTTTGAGTCATGAGCCCTTGATATCTGCTGTTCTAATGAAGCTCTTCTAACGAACTGAACTGAACTTACAGTCTTTACATGTTTGATACAGAGCTGGATCTAATTGGGCTCGTTCCACCCGCTGAATCCAGCAGATGTGGTAATATTGACTAGTGTCTGATCCAATAGTGTCATAGAGTTCGGCTTCAATCTACTTCAGCATTTTTATTCTTTATAATGGCATGGACTGCTGGTTAAAGTCTGCGTGCGACCCGCGGTTCACCACACCAATTACAGCAGACCATTTCTCCTAGATTTATTGCTAATAAGCATGAGACTTTTGGGGTTTCATTTAAGATGCACAGTATGGTAGTATTTTTCATCTAGTAATGTTTAGCAGTATGAGTACACCTTTCGGGATGATTTAATTACAAAGAGCATGGTAATAATCACAGATTCGCTGAATGATTGGCGTTTAACAGTGGACAGAAATCAAACGGCTCAGCCGAAGGGATGTTATTGAGCATCTGGAGTCGGTCGCCGGTTTCCTGGGAGCTGATGGATTCTCAGCAGGACGGCGCTAACTCCTCACATTTCCTGCAGTAGACGCGTGACAGCTGGATATAAAGTGTGTGAGATCGTATGCGCTATAGAAGAGCCATTAGCAACAGACGCTATTGAGCTTATTATAGGCAGCCGTAATGATGCAAACAATAACTCTGTTCCTAAATCATGCAAAACTTTATCTGCATCTTAAAAGAGTCATGGACTCTAATAAAAAAGGCATAAATATGGGGTTATTATAGCTAACTAAAACACAATAAAAATGTAGCTTGAAATAAAATGAATTTTAACTGAAATCAAATATAAAAAGCTTGTTTTTACTGTCAGATGTGAGATATGGCATAGCTCACATACACTCAAATAATCCATTTATGATGAGATGGTTCAATCAGACTGACAGATTTGTCTTTGCGCTGGTCTTTTCTCGTCCATTGTGCTGTATAACGAGTGAATCGCTTCTCAAACAAGAACAGATGTAGGGCGGGGCTTGAGTGTGTGTGTGGGGATCTGATTGGATGGTTGTGGTTTGCTATTGGTGGATCACATGTGAGTGACATGTGGCCCCGCCCCCTGGATTCAAAAATATCTTTCCCACATGCGCAGTGAGACGAAATATTTACTCAATACTAGGGGTGGGACAAAAAATCGATATGCCGATTTATCGCAATATTTCCGGCCGCGAGACGTTATCGATACGCTGTCTCCAAGTATCGATATTTTATTAGAATATTTAAATTTATAGATAAATTGTGGCTGTTTACCGCTTTGGCTTCCCGGAGTGGCATTCCCCCCAGACTTCCTGTGGTGGCGCTTCACCGAGCGTGAATACAGCGCCAACATCGCGTCTAGTTTGACGTGTGAACATTTTGAATCCATTTGAAGCGAAATAGACGTGCGTTCGAGGTGCTCCGAGAGAAAAATGTCATAAAAGACCACTCTTTTATGCATTAACAGCCACATAAATGTGGTTCAGCCAACGCACTACCTGGATTTTCTTCACTGCAAAGAAATATGTTTAAAGTTATGAAACTTCACTTTGCCCTCAGTCAAAATGACTTTGGTTGGCAACAATAGATTCATTAGACCAAAGATCGCCCATTAGATGTACTCAAGATGAATTAAATGTCATGTTTAACCGCTACAGAGACATCCGAGCCAGTGGCAAACGGCAGAAGCACTGGCTGAGGAGAGGCAGCTCTCGCTGGGGTTAATGAGCGCTGATCGCTCGGTGATCGCCTCACAACTCCAACAACACAAGATTATTATTTTTTTAAATTGCCGCTGACTTTATAAATAAACCACATTTGTTCGCTTTAAACAACTACATTATCAACTGAAAAGCATTAAAACTACATTTAGTGACAAAATATCAGTATTTTTAATTATGCAGGGTTTCTCATCACGTGACAGCAGCAAGCCGGCTCCGGATTGGTTAACGCTCTTGGTACTCAGATGTAACCATACTTTATTATATAAGGTTTTATACTGAGTGTTTTTCCAAATTTTTAGTAATGTGTGCATTCTGCAATTTCCAAATATGAAATGTTGCTGCTGTGAATAAGTTGGAGAAAGTTTTAGCTTTCTTTATTATAAATCATTTAGTCACAGAAAACTGTTCTCTCGTGGCTGTTTGATGGCTTCATATGCACTTACTGAACTTTAATGCTATATCTCAAAAAATATTAAATTATTTAGTTTTAATAATGAAATACATGATCATATGACTTTTTTTAATGCTTTTTTCCATTTACAAAATGATATCGTGATATATCGTGAGTGATTTTCTTGCAATATATCGTCTGTCACAGAATCGCTGGTATCGTGATACATCGTTATCGTGGGCAAAATATTGTGATATTATCGTATCGTGTGTTGACCTGTGATTCCCACCCCTACTCAATACTGTGTGTGCTAAAAAGATCTTCCGCTTTCATTTTAGAATTGATTTTTCCTGCTTGAATGTTGATTATTCCTCATATTCTCCATTGTTGCGGCTCCTCTCTTCCCAGTCTGTCAGTAACGCTGTTTAGTTCCTGTCTCTATGAAGCCCCGCCTTCTGTAAAGCACACCGTGCTCTGGTTGGTCGGATGGAGCAGTGGGTTGTGATTGGTGTTTGGGAAATGCTCCGCCCCTTACTATAACCACCAGTTTCAACACAACTACTAACTAACTCAACCAAGCTCCGCCCCTTTATTCTGTGTATAAATTATTATAATCAGGAATATTGTGATGTGTTGGTTCCCAGAAGAAAACTCAAGACAAGGCGTTTCAGGAGAAACCCTGACACTGATATAGAGGGTATGCATCAACGTCACTTTCCCTGTGGAACACGACCCCTCGGCCGGACTGAGTGGCAGAAGAGCTGCTGCATGAGTGGAGTTAATAGGGGAAACGTGAGTAAAACAAACATTTACCAGTTTAAACTAATAGTTAGACTCGATATAGTGTTCCTTGCAACTTACCAACGATCCAGTGATCCATCAATATTGACATGCAGCCAGGAATCGTGTTTCCTGACATTTATATGAGCCTGATTTCGACACATAAATATTTATCCCTGTCAGTCATCACAATTTAGAGAGATTCGCGTGTATATGCGGATGGGCCTATGCATTGAAGCGTGTATGTGACCGTTTTATTCAAATTCTGAATATATTATGAGCCTATTAATTATTTTCAGCACGCAAAGAGCGCTCCCTTTATAATCACTAAAAGCTGTCACTCAATTCAATGAATGCAATCTCACAAAGTTCTGTTATATTAATCAGTGATGAATCTCTTATTTACATCATGTCTACATTTAGAGAGGATTAGCACACATGCAAAACCCTGGACAAAAACTCCAGTGGTGAGTGGATTCTCACTTCAGCGTCTGTGATTGGCCATTGCGTTCAAGAGATCAACAGACATGTCTGTGAATGGCTATATTACTCACTGAAGCGAAAACACTTTGGAAATTGAATAATTTGTCGAGTGCATATAAAGATACACATTGGATCTGTTTTTGCTAATACTATGCTATTATTACAAATGGATTATGAGGATTACAGATCCTAGACCAGCAGTTATGGGCAGCTTCTCCTTCTAAAAGCAATCAGTAGCAGAAGCAGCTGTGGCAGTGGCTTGAGTGAGAAAATTACAGGCTATTATCAAGTCCGTCTCCCTCGGTCTGAAGAGTGGGACAGGGGTGTCCATGGGCTGGCATTCACGCTGTAAACCAATGCTGCCTCTCAGTCTTTTTGCCACTCAGTGGGTGTAACCACAGTCACTCCGGCTGATGGTGACGTCACGTGCATACTCTCTGTACTTTGCAGAGCTTTTTCATGCTCAAACAGCGGCATCACACACTAAAGACAGATGAACATGGACAAAAAGCATCATAGGTCATCTTTAAATATAGATTAAAGGTGTCATGAACTGGCTTTTTAAATTTTTTTATTCTGTAGTCTGAGGTCAACTTATGACGTTTGTGTGGTTTTTACTTTCAGAAGCATCATAATGAATCAGTAATAGGCTGTTTTCTACACTGGTTTTGAGGCTTTCTCCTGACCGCTGGGTTTTGATGGGCGTGCCGCACTGGAGACTCGGAAGTAACGCCCACGGCTGGGTTTGGATAAGATTTGCATATTTAATGAGCTTCAGCTCCCCTGTCAGTTCAGTTCACATTAGGGAGAGCAACCGGAATGATTCTCTCGATCACAGGCTCGTAAACGTCTTTATCAAACAAACACAATGATTTATTTCTCATCCACCCGAGATTGATTGGAATATTATTTCTGTATTACATGACCCGCCCGATCGGTTGATAAGCACGAACCGCACGCACACACACACACACACACACACAGACACACACACACGTGTGTGCGCGCCCAGATCAAGAAATGAATAGTATTTCACTATTTGAGATGCATTGGCCTGCCGATAGGCTTACGTTTTGGTAGCCCGTAGCCCCGGGACTACCATTACAATTAAAAAAGACGTTTTACTCACATACGTTTGTTGCACCACTTCTGTCGAATCCAGTATAGAAGGCACAACACTGTGTCTGCAAATCCAGCACCTGAGACTTGTGTACAAACGATTCCGCGCGAACACACGTACATGTCTTCCCCACGTGAGCTGGAACTTCATTAAAAATACAGTTCAACCACTCATTCCTAATAGTAGCATCCGAAGGAAGCTTATGCAGCGACTGTGTTCTTCCACAGCCTGGCACAGAGCGATATATTACTCTGCTGGCCCTGATCACTGCTCTGTAAACCTGTGGCGTCTCGACTCTGTGGGCGGGGCTTCAGAAGCACTCATGCATATTCATCAGCTGAGTTGTGTTTCTTCTTCCCATGACATCATTGGATTCCAGCTCTCATTTTCTGGGCCTGGTGCCTATAAAAGCTTTTCTTTGACTAACAAGGACGTTTTCAGCTCTGAAATTTACAGAATATTCTTATATCATGATGAACTTTGATATATCAAAGGTTCAAGGGAAAGTTGGTTTCTCAATTTATCACCCCTTTAATCCATATTAAAATGACAAAAGTTAACAGATCAAACAGTTTTGCCTGTATTTGCCCATCGAGTCTCAGGAAGAAGCGAAAGAGAACTTCAGTATTCGCACACTTCAGATGTTTGCGCACGTTATAGCGTTCAAATGGTTTAAAATCACTTGAATGTTTAAATTAGCGACACTTGAAAACACTTTCAAGTGACAAATGCAGCATCTTTCATTTTTCATCTTTCAATTTCATTTTAATTTGATCTCTGACCGCTCCTGTGGATGATAGTGATGATATAATCTAGACTGTGTATTAAACACAATAATTATCTCATTAAGCATAAACTCTGCTCTCTAGGGAAACAAACACAGCCTTTAGTTAAAGAAACGCTGACAAAAGAACATACATCTGGCTCATCTCACGACACGCGCCGCCAGCCGCACACATTCTGTTGTGTTACAGAAACAAGCCTCAGATTGCGATCCTTATTAATTTTGCCATGACAACATTAATAGAGTGCAATGGTCCGATTCATCGTTTCCTCGTCTCTCCGCCCTCTGGAGGCCTTTGACGAGCTCCTGTCAGTCTGGGGTGGGCGGAGTCTCGCTTCATTGATAACAGCCATCATTTACTTGATCTGTTCAGATGTCGTGAATATAAATGAGCTCATATGGAGTGAGACTCCAGACACAAATGACTTGTCCCTCACTATTGTCTGCTGAATTGTGTTTGACAGAAACACGAGTAGCCCCTCACCTTCTTATGAGTATATTAATCAATAAATATTAATGTTATGCTTTTTATGTAAATAGCTAGATATGCATAGAAACTATATTAATATTTTGTGCAGAATTTGTAAATGCAATGTTTTTTTGCATCTTATTTTTGTACTGCTGTGCATGTGAAGATGTCTAGATGGTTGGACGGATGCAAGCCTGAATATTCTATAAAAGTTATTTGAGGGTTTAATTTGAAGGCCCTGCGGGTCAAAGGTAACGTCACCTACAGGAGCCCGTCCTGGACCTTAGGGTTAGGGTTAGGTTAGGCTTGTAAGGTCCAGGAGACATTGCGAACCTGCTCCATCTCTTCCATCTCAGATAGGGGAACCCGAATTTAGAGAATCAGGCAGATAGGGATCTATTTATCACCATTTTTATTTTTATTTTTTAAATTCTGTTACAATTATCCTTGTTTTTATTTTTAATTCTTACACGATATTCTTATTTCTCATGTAAAGCACTTTGAATTGCCATTGTGTTTGAAATGTGCTATACAAATAAACTTGCCTTAAATTTCTATATTTTATAGTATTATTTTCTAGGACTATTTTATTATATACTGTATTTTAATATTATATTATAAAATTATACTTTCTATGTTGGTCTAAAATTTAATATATTCACATAAATATATTAAGCAGTAAATATTGATTTTATGCCTTTCATTTTTATAACCATCTATTCATTTCCAGAAAAGCAATATCAGTGTTTGTGCAGCATCAGTAAAGCCATGTTCAAGATACAGACAGACGCATAGATAGACAGACAGATGTATAGATAGATAGAGAGACGTATAGACAGACAGATTTATAGATGAACAGACAGACGTTTAGATTGACAGAGAAGTGTAGGCAGACAGACAGACAGACAGACAGACGTATCAATAGACAGACTTATAGATAAACAGACAGACGTATAGATTGACAGAGAAGTGTAGGCAGACAGACAGATAGACAGACAGACAGACGTATCAATAGACAGACTTATAGATAAACAGACAGACGTATAGATTGACAGAGAAGTGTAGGCAGACAGACAGATAGACAGACGTAGACAGTCAAACAGATGTATAGACAGACAGACAGACGTATCAATAGACAGACTTATAGATAAACAGACAGATAGATAGATAGATAGATAGATAGATAGAAGTTTAGGCAGACAGACAGACAGATAGACAGACGTAGACAGTCAAACAGATGTATAGACAGACAGACAGACGCATAGATTACCAGACAGACGTTTAGACAGACAGACTTATAGATAAATAGACAGACGTTTAGACAGACAGACTTATAGATAAACAGACAGACGTTTAGACAGACAGACTTATAGATAAACAGACAGACGTTTAGACAGACAGACTTATAGATAAACAGACAGACGTTTAGATTGACAGAGAAGTTTAGGCAGACAGACAGATAGACAGACAGACAGACGTATCAATAGACAGACTTATAGATAAACAGACAGACGTTTAGATTGACAGAGAAGTGTAGGCAGACAGACAGACAGACAGACAGACGTATCAATAGACAGACTTATAGATAAACAGACAGACGTATAGATTGACAGAGAAGTGTAGGCAGACAGACAGATAGACAGACAGACAGAGTCTGACAGATAGACAGACAGACAGACAGACAGATGGATGATAGATAGATAGACAGATAGTCAGACAGACAGATAGACAGACAGACAGATAGATAGATAGATAGATAGATAGATAGATAGATAGATAGATAGATAGATAGATAGATAGATAGATAGATAGATAGACAGATAGTCTGACAGATAGTCTGACAGACAGACAGACAGACAGATAGATGATAGATAGATAGATAGATAGATAGATAGATGATAGACAGACAGATAGATAGATAGATAGATAGATAGATAGATAGATATAGATAGACAGATAGTCTGACAGAAAGTCTGACAGATAGACAGACAGACAGACAGACAGATGGATGATAGATAGATAGACAGATAGTCAGACAGACAGACAGACAGATAGATAGATGATAGATAGATAGATAGATAGATAGATAGATAGATAGATAGATAGATAGATAGATAGACAGATAGTCTGACAGATAGTCTGACAGACAGACAGACAGACAGATAGATGATAGATAGATAGATAGATAGATAGATAGATAGATAGATAGATAGATAGATAGATAGATAGATAGATAGATAGATAGATAGATAGATAGATAGATAGATATACAGATAGTCTGACAGACAGATAGATGATAGATAGATAGACAGATAGTCTGACAGATAGATAGATAGATAGATAGATAGAGACAGACAGACAGATAGATAGATAGATAGATAGATAGACAGGCAGACAGACAGATAGATAGATAGACAGGCAGACAGACAGACAGATAGATACATAGATAGATAGACTGACAGACAGATAGATAGACAGATAGATAGATAAATAGATAGATAGATAGACAGACAGACAGACAGACAGACAGACAGACAGACAGACAGACAGCCAGACAGACAGACAGACAGACAGACAGACAGATAGATATAGATAGATAGATAGATAGATAGATAGATAGATAGATAGATAGATAGATAGACAGACAGACAGACATACAGATAGACAGACAGACAGACAGACAGACAGACAGACAGACAGACAGACAGATAGATAGATAGATAGATAGATAGATAGATAGATAGATAGATAGATAGATAGATAGATAGATAGAGCAGAATGTTTGAGGAATATTAATACAGAGCTGCTGCACAAGAACTGTAGTTGTACATTTGTATTTAATTTGCTTTCTAGGTTCCTCATGAATCACTGAATGTTTGGTAAGAGATGATCATCACCTTAGATCTGTTAGAGTTTGCGGAGGACTTTTAGACCTGATCCCTCCGCCGGTACGAGGTCAGATAGCACCGGAGTGGTGAGCGCGTGTGCGGCGTAAACACCGGAGCTGGAGTGTTTGCATGTCTGATGGCTTTGGGAGTACATTAACAGAAGAGCCCCAGCTGGGCGGCACCGTTCCACTCAACGGACCCGCTTCATTATCTCTCCATGTTCCTTGTGACCTGCAGAAAAATGACAACTGATTTACCTCAAGATCAATTTGTATGTAAATCAGAGAAGGACTGGAGCGCGGCGGAGTGGCTTAACGCGCTCATTTGCAGGTCTGCGACTGTCAGTTTGTGTCCGTCAGCGCTCCGGTCCGGACCGGAGAGGTTAATGGAGCTGATTTAGATAATGTGACCCCTGCAAAGGGACGGGCCCGTTCTGACCCGCTCTGACACGTCATGCTGAATAAAATCAACACTGTGCAGATATGAAAACTGCATGAGACTTTCTATTCAGGATTCATCCCAGGGTGTGCGATATTGACAAAATGATATCTCAATATTTTCTGGGATTTTGTTGATAACGATAATTAGAAAATATTTCACTGAGTGTGTTTTTCTGCTGAATTAGGCCTGTCATTTAATATTTTCATATGGTTCACAAATTAAGCCATGATATTTGCCACTTTAAATTGATTTCCAGGTGCATTTTTAACCCAATAAGAGCAATTGTTTTGGATTTGTGCATCATCTTTAATGTCAAATTCTTACAACAAAATCCATCTTCGCTAGTGTTTTAAAAACAATGAATATTGAGATATAAAATTATTTTCAAAAATGTAAGTATCGGAAGAGGAGCTTATTTAACTGTTAATTACACATGTACACTTCCGGTCAAAAGTGTCTTCTGCTACATTTATTTGATCCAAAATACAGCAAAAACACTAATCTTGTGGTATATTTTAAAATGCAATGTGTTTCTGTTGGCAAAGCTGAATTTATCATCATTACTATATTACTATTGAATTTTGAGGTCATAACTGCAGTGTACTAGTCTGCAACACTAGTGTGTTTTTGTGCATATAAATAAATGTCAGGTTCCACATCGTTAGAACAACAATTATGATTTAATTCAAGATTCAAGAGTTTTATTTGTCACATACACAATTATATACAGAATATATAACTGGCAGTGAAATGTAAACAGGTCCGCTCCATAGACAGTGCAAATAACAGTTACAAGAAACACAAGGAGGAAATTAAAAATAGAAATAGAATAAAAGTACTCAACATAGAATTATAAGTAATCAAGTAAAAGATAAAATAAATAACTAACTGGTTAACATAAAATATATATATATATATATATATATATATATATATATATAAGTAAAATGTGCAAACAATGGGTATAATGTAATGTGCAAATTGTAGATGATAATTGTAGATGATGCATAATTTCAGCCCTAATTTCTAATGTTCATTTCTCTTTTTTACACATGAATCCTCACAGTTCCACTAAATATTCTGCCCGCGTGGCTATCGCGCTTCAACATCTGACGGCCCAGTTTTCAAGCCCAGCGTGTTGTGGGACGTCCAGCTCTTTGCTCATCAGCGTGGTGCCGGCGGCCAGTGAAATGACCTTTTATCTGGGCTGATAAATGGATCCTCTGACTCACTGATAGTGCTGCCAATTTCCTTGCCTTTGATTGGCGAGACTGGCTGAGGTTTCCTTGAGCTTGTCGCGGGGAGCGCAGGCTGTGTGGCTCCACGCTGGGAGGTGGCAGACTCGTGCGGTGGCACAGATGTTCTGACAGCATCACCTCCCCGCGCCGCCTCTGAGGTTTCAAAGGCAGAAACTAGAGCATCTCACCTGATGTGTTTCTGATGTCTGTGTCAGACACTGTTTTTTTTGAGGATATAATCAGGATGTGACGCGTGTCAGAATGAGTCAAGATAAAAACATGTTGATATGTTGCAGTGTTTTATAAAAATAAAATATCTAATATTAATCGTATAATATTGTAATATTGTACATGTATAATGATGAAAACATTTCATCATTATTTTGTATATAATTTATAATATGAATGTATACAAATCTAATATCGTTTTATTACTAAACAGTATTATTATTATTGTAACACTGGAATAACATGAACAATGCCAAAGTAAAATGAAATTCATGATATTTTATCATTCACACATTTATATTTTTGAATAGCTAGTTTTACTATTATAATATATTGTATTAATATAATCATTATAATGCATGAGAATATATAATATATTGATTTTTGTAATGTCTAGTGTGTAGGTTCTGTTTCATGTACATGCGTCATGTTCTTATGTTTATTGTCATGTGATTCCATTGCGCCATCATGTGATCATGTGCTTCCCTAGTCTCTTGTGTCATGCTGTCATTGGTTGATCTAGTCATGTGGGTTCTAAGTTCAGT
The DNA here is from genome assembly GCA_023029165.1 of Gobiocypris rarus. Lineage (NCBI taxonomy): Eukaryota > Metazoa > Chordata > Actinopteri > Cypriniformes > Gobionidae > Gobiocypris > Gobiocypris rarus. The sequence goes on from CM040922.1 coordinate 25,400,060, forward strand.
TCTGTCCTTGGTTCTTTGTGTTGATTGTTCACAGGTGTGTGTTGTTAGTCATTAGTCTCTGTGTATTTAAGCTCTCATATTTGCCATGGGTCTTGGTCTTGTATTGTTTAAGTCACTGCTGTTGGTGAGTTCATGTCCAAAAGTCTGTCCAAAAGTCTGTCCAAAAGTCTGTCCAAGTCTGTCCAAAAGTCTAAGTCTGTCCAAAAGTCTTTCCAAGTCTGTCCAAAAGTCTGTCCAAGTCTGTCCAAAAGTCTTTCCAAGTCTGTCCAAAAGTCTGTCCAAGTCTGTTCAAGTCTGTCCAAAAGTCTAAGTCTGTCCAAAAGTCTTTTCAAGTTTGTCCAAGTCTGTCCAAAAGTCTTTCAAAGTCTGTCCAAGTCTGTCCAAAAGTCTGTCCAAGTCTGTTCAAGTCTGTCCAAAAGTCTAAGTCTGTCCAAAAGTCTTTCCAAGTCTGTTCAAGTTTGTCCAAAAGTCTGTCCAAGTCTGTCCAAAAATCTGTCCAAATCAGTCCAAAAGTCTAAGTCTGTCCAAAAGTCTTTCCAAGTCTGTTCAAGTTTGTCAAAAAGACTGTCCAAGGCTGTCCAAAAGTCTTTCCAAGTCTGTTCAAGTTTGTCGAAAAGTCTGTCCAAGTCTGTCCAAAAGTCTTTTCAAGTCTATCCAAGTCTGTCCAAAAGTCTGTCCAAGTCTGTCCAAAAGTATTTTCAAGGCTGTTCAAGTCTGTCCAAAAGTCTTTTCAAGGCTGTTCAAGTCTGTCCAAAAGTCTGTCCAAAAGTCTTTCCATGTCTGTCCAAGTCTGTCCTAAAGTCTTTCCAAGTCTGTCCAAAAGTCTGTCCAAGTCTGTCCAAAAGTCTTTTCAAGGATGTTCAAGTCTGTCCAAAAGTCTTTTCAAGGATGTTCAAGTCTGTCCAAAAGTCATTTCCAAGTCTTTCCAAAAGTCTGTCCAAAAGTCTTTCCATGTCTGTCCAAGTCTGTCCAAAAGTCTTTTCAAGTCTGTCCAAAAGTCTTTTCAAGTCTATCCAAGTCTGTTTAAGTCTGTCCAAAAGTTTATCCAAGTTTTTCCAAAAGTCTGTCCAAGTCTGTCCAAAAGTCTTTTCAAGGCTGTTCAAGTCTGTCCAAAAGTCTTTTCAAGGCTGTTCTACTCTGTCCAAAAGTCTTTCCAAGTCTTTCCAAAAGTCTGTCCAAAAGTCTTTCCAAGTCTATCCAAAAGTCTGTCCAAAAGTCTTTCCATGTCTGGCCAAGTCTGTCCAAAAGTCTTTCCATGTCTCTCCAAGTCTGTCCAAAAGTCTTTCCATGTCTGTCCAAGTTTGTCCAAAAGTCTGTCCAAGTCTGTCCAAAAGTCTGTCCAAAAGTCTGTCCAAAAGTCTGTCAAAGTCTGTCCAAAAGTCTGTCCAAGTTTGTCCAAAAGTCTGTCCAAGTCTGTCCAAAAGTCTGTCCAAGTCTGTCCAAAAGTCTTTTCAAGTCTATCCAAGTCTGTCCAAGTCTGTCCAAAAGTCTGTCCAAGTCTGTCCAAAAGTCTGTCCAAGTTTGTCCAAAAGTCTGTCCAAGTCTGTCCAAAAGTCTGTCCAAGTCTGTCCAAAAGTCTTTTCAAGTCTATCCAAGTCTGTCCAAAAGTCTGCCCAAAAGTCTTTCCAAAAGTCTTTCTATGTCTGGCCAAAAGTCTGGCCAAAAGTCTATCCAAGTCAAATCCTGGAATGTTTATCAAGCTTTCCTCCAGTGGATTTCACTATATTAATATATTAATAATTTAGAATGTTGTTATATTGAATGTTAATATTATATTTCAATACTACATTTTCTTTTAGTTTCAAAGATTAATTTTAATTAAAAATTCTTAAAAATAATTATATAAACTTCTAATGTGTTTTCTATGTGTGTGTGTGTGTGTGTGTGTGTATATATGTTTGTTGAAATGATCAAATAAACAATAATATTTGGAATAATAATCATCCATATAAAATGTTATTATTAATATAGTGTAACTACAATGTTATCTAAATTATATATATATTGTATTAAATATTTGACTTTATTTATAATGTGTTTGTTAATATTATGATTATATATATTATCAAAATATATTATATTTTAATAATAAAATGCTTTTAATTAGGGCTGCACGATTATGACAAAAATCATAATTGTCGATTATTCCCTTGAAATTGTAATTGCGATTATTAAATAAAATGATCAGAATTTACATTGAATTATGTTTTGAGTAGCTTTATACCATTGTCTGAAGTAACTGCATGCCATATTTGTATATATAAATAAAAAAACAAGCTGAAAACGTATTGCTTTTCTGTATCATTAATCCTCAAATGTCAACTATACATTGGTTTAGTTTCTTCTTTAAATAAAATAAAATAAAAATATGCATCCAATAATAGAGACAGAGAAATAATCTGAAAGCCACGCCAACGAACCAGCCGTCTCCATTGACTTTCTACTGCATGAAGCTGCCTCCGTGTCATTTCTGACTTATTACAAAAAAAACGAACAATGTCTAAGAGCTGATATGTGACAAGGTGTACAGAAAACAAGCAAACAAACCCAGAAGTGTTTATGAGCTGTTCACCCAAAAACCAAAAAACAAGCGTTTAAGGACACAAAAGTGGACGCAGGCAATTGAGACAGAGCGCGACATGTGATATTACACTGAGATCTACACACACTGGAGGGGAACGCAATCAGAGACAGGAAATATCATAAATAAAACTGACATATGGATATTTGACAAAATGTTTACTGCACGCGTAGTAGTGCTGCAACGACGCGTCGACGTCATCGACGACGTCGACTACGGAAATACGTCGGCGGCGTGAAATGCGCGCGCATCATACATTCATCTCGCGTAATGGCGGCTTCTGCTCCTGGGAATGGAGAGTTCCATTCTATCACAAAAACCTAGACCACGATTATCAAAAGTATGGGGATACTTTAAACAGAGGCCAACCAAAATGGTCCTTTGTTCCCTTTGCAAAGCCGAAATGGCGCACGTTACCACGGCAGCACTGCGATGCACGAGCTCCTCACACCGCTTCACACCGCACACGCTAGCAGTGTGTTGGCAGGGCAGAAGCGGTGCGTATGGAGAGCGGAGCCGCGCGCTGGCCAGTTGTACATTCACACTGGCTGCGCTCTCGCGCAGCTGAACCGCTGCTCGTATATTGCAAATACAGACGAATATCGAATTCTGTCACTTTCCCGGTTTTCCTCCGACCTCTGTCTGTCTCGTGCTTTGATTAATGATGGGCAGCATATCTTCTGCAAATGCGACTGTGTTCTCTCTTTCCCAAACACACATGCATAACATGCTGTATAAAGGTAGTTTACGTGATAAAAGTACTCTTAATGTTAATATAAGCCTTTCTAGTTTTAATCATTTAAACAGGCATTTGAAGTTTGAGCAAAACTGGCAGTGTGTTTTCCAGTATTTTATTTTTTTAAATCACAGCGCGATGTCATATGGTGTTTGTGAAACACACAGAACACTTCACTACATGATTTCAAGGTGAAATTAGTTATTTTGCATGTTAATCAGGTCAGTTTTGATCAGAACAATGCACTGTGGCTTTAATTCAGCGTGAGCAGCGCGTCAAAAATAGACCCTGCGCCGAAACGATCGCGCACTGACGCTTCTGCTCTGCTCCTGCTACGCGCGCGCGCTGCCTCTGCTGCCGGTGTGAATGCACTCATCTGTTAACATGAGCGTTGGTAAAAATATGCGCTGCTTACGCCCTGCTTACGCGTGCGGTGTGACATCCAGTGAACATGCTTAAGCTTCCATTTTCCACAACTGATGTGTGCGTTGATGAATGTTTATATGTGAATAAAAGCCTAAATTAAATCTGTTCATCATATAAAGTGATTGTGTCTCTTCAGAAAATGTGGACTAAACCACTCAATTAATTTGTATTAGTTTTACAATTTACGATAAACTATTTGAAGTGTCAAAGTGGTAGTTGCATTAGTGCTGCAATTATTGTGTTTGTTTTTTCTCAGGAAGAGGCAAAGCTTAGAAGAAGAATTCTTTCAAAATGTGTGTGAAATGCGTCGACGCGTCGCGTCATACATTCATCTTGCGTAATGGCCCCAGCTGGCCGTTACACTTACCGATAGCATACTCAACATGATTGTAAAAGATACTTTATGGCACTTTATTTTTGTATACTGTAAAAACTAACTTGCAGTACTTTTTGGTAAAAATTTAATAAAAGTTGAAATATTATATTAGAAGTAGTACTTATCATTTTTTGTATAGTTATCCAAAGGATTCATTAGCTAATCAAAAAAAGAACACTAGATTGGGAAAAATAATAATCGTTAGATTAGTCGACTAATCGAAAAAATAATCGTTAGATTAGTCGACAGAAAAAATAATCGTTAGTTGCAGCTCTAACGCGTAGGCATACAGGATCATAAAATGTACCCATTCTTCCTGCAGAAGCTTTACGTATTATTCCCTGTATCCACTTTTGTCTCCTTAAATGCTTGTTTTTTTGGGTCAACAGCTTATAACAACTTAGTTCTGTGTTTTTTAGCTTGTTTGCTGCACACCTTGTCACACATCAGCCCCCGTGTAGGCGTGGCCTTAATGCGCTCTGTCTCTATCCATAGTTTTCACGTGTCGTCACACGCTTATAGGAACGTCTATCTGGAGAGTGAAAAAATGCTTTCCTCATTGCCCGCCAGTCATTTTTACCAGGTCTGTAGTCAGCATTAATGCAGTAAGACAGTGATATTAAAATACCAATTTTAATATACACCTTATTGACATTGCATACTTTGTACCGGAAAAGCAGATAAACGCAGATTATTAATGCAACACCAGGTTTCTCGTTAGGCGTTTTTCCCATCGAAACCCATTATAAAGAAAACGTGTTGCGTTTATATTGGCTCTTCTACTCGCCTGTACATGATATGCATCATCAAAAAGGTGTAAACTGAATTTGATAATGTCACTGTTTTTTGTACATTACGGCACTTTAAGGGTTGGTTGCAGTAATAAGTCATCAGTTCACCCTCCGTCTGCTTGATCAGCTCTATAACACTTTTACTGCGTAATTAATCTGTGTTTAAAATGAAGTGGTGCAACAACTCGATTTAAAATAAACCCATATCAACAAATCCTAGATTAATGTTAAACTTTGCTCAATTGAATCCTTATTGGTGCAACTCACCCGATAGTTTTTCACATCAAGCGTTTTAAAAACGTCCCGCTGTTTATAGTGATTGAAATCAGGAGCTCTATATGGATCATAAGTGCCCAAAACGTGTGTCTTGTTCACATATTTTTGTTTTAAGATGGAAAATTGACAGGCTTGTGCTGCGGTTCAGTAGAGATCTATTGCGGGTTTCCCTCCAAGGCTCCACGACAGGCACGGGACTGAAAACTATGGAAAGGGACTTTCACACCGGGTAGGCATCAGGTGGTTCCCCGAGAACTCAATGTTCCCCTAGGGTCATTTTCCTGCTGGCGTTCGCCACTGAGAACGTCTTGACATCCTTACGTCTTGATTAGCTTACGAATGTAGACATTATATAAAATTATCGTTTGCCGTTGTGCCGATGGACGATATCATCGTGATGCCCGGCCCCCCGTTGCGAGTGCGACACACACTAATCCTCTTGTATAGTTAAACTAAAAACTTTGCAGGGATTGCTCTGTGAATTAAATTGAGAGTATAACTAAACCATATATGCTATTTTAAATACTGTAGTCTATGCCAGATATATAGCCTACATTTTTAAATAATCCATTTCATAATCATGCGTGTTTATTTTAGCACTTCTTTCAGTGAAACAACACACTACAGCCTGTAAAACATTTAAACGATTATCAGTTAATAATGGTAACATAAAGATGAAGACAATTAAATATTAGTTTTAAAAAAAAATGTTTTATTTCCCCACAAAGATGCGTCAGCTTTGAGATGAATGTGGGACACGAGCTGGAGATTCCTTCTGGAATATCTTCGTCTTCATGTTTTCTCCTGATGTTGGAAAGCAACACGTGTTGTAAAACGTCTGAAGAGCGAATTTTATCTTCCACAGGGTCAAGACATTTATGTTTGATTATGCACTGCCAGAGAAAACTAAATTAAAATCGCTGGTGTGTGTGTGTGTCCGCGTGAATTGCGCTATTCAAATAAACTTGACGCGCCAAGTCTAATAAGAACAAACTGTGTTAAATAAAATTGGAAGTAAAAAGGTATTCGTCCTACATTGTTTTTTTCTACTTCACCACAGTAAAGCATGTGAATGGGTAAAGGCTATAATAGACTTAATTATAAGCAAATGAAAGGAAGAAACGTTTACAATTCCCTGCGAAAATGAGTGTGGCAGTGAAGATTTATGAAAAGAAAGCAGAGATGTCCAGTGGGATAAAATGGACTAACTGTTAGCCTTTTGGTTATGCCTATTGTTAAAGTTCACGAAATCGGAAAATCGGGTACAAACATATTTGAAAAGCTGGCAAATCTTTAATTGGGCTCAGCCTCCCTCTCTCATTCGGCATGAATCCATATGTTTTCCTCTCATTCGGCATGAATCCATATGTTTTCCTCTCATTCGGCATGAATCCATATGTTTTCCTCTCATTCGGCATGAATCCATATGTTTTCATGGCTGCGATGTAACTGCGAATTTATTTCCTTTGAAAACAATGCTTTGTGCTTCTGTCCTGTGGTAATATATTCACGTAAAACAGCATTCACATACAAAACACGGGGATAATAACGAAATTATAGTTTAAAATAGAAAATAGTATTTAAGTAAGGAGGTATATTAAAATAAAAAGTGCACAACTCTTTACTTTGTTTCCCCTCACGTGCAACCTAGCGTGAGTCCTTATTTGGGTTAGCAAAATAACGAAATAGAAAATAGTATTCATGTAAAGAGATAGTAAAATACAGATATAGTAAATTATATTTTTTTATAAAAAAAATAAATAAAAAAAACGACGATATCATCGTCCATCGCGATGTTTTACTGTAAACATCGTCAACTGCCAATTTAGGGGACATCGCCCAACCCTAAATTGTGGTACTGTGAAGATCGATAGAAAATAACCATCAGCTTTTAATCAAACACATCTGACATTAAAGTCTTGAAACGTTGTAATCGTCGTATCGGTAATCGTGATTAGAAATTCAATTAATTGTGCAGCCCTACTTTTAATATACTATAATTAATATTATAATTTTAATAATAGTTGGTTAGTCACAATTTAGTCATAATAGTAATAATATTAATATAAAATCACATTTAATAAATATATATTAATATATAATCACTATAAAATCACATCACAAATTGATGTATTACTTTGTATCAGTCTGGTGTGTAAAATGACATGTTTCATACATGTTCCCGGAGTTATTATGAATGTTTTATCAGTGCATGGGTTTGGTTGAGCTGCGGGTCATCTTCATTAATGGTTCCTTCCCTTCAGGAATCATTTCTGATTCATTCTTTGCAGGAACATTTCCTTTGACTCTGGATCTGACTCTTATTGTACGTCTTTCTTTGGTCTGGACCGATCAATCTTCTCAATTAGATGGGGTTGGAGCTGAGGACGGTTGAGATGTTGATTTGGGACGCAGCCAGTCGTTTCAGAGCGGTTCAGAGGTCGAAGCTTCTCGCTGGTATCTGAAGAACAGGAAGTGACAGGCAGACGGACGGACATCTCTTTTGAAAGGAAACATGTCCATCACTTCCTCCGGTCTCTGGCGGTCCTGTCCCAATCTGACGGACAGATGAATCAAATCAAACTGGACTTCCTTTGTGTTTCAGGAATTCCTTCCCCAGTAAAAGCTGAAATGGCTTCATTCACTTGAAGAGAGATGAATAAGATTACCAGGCCATATTCTGCCGCTTGTTTTCTGGCTCTACTAGAGCAGGTTTTCCTGCTTGAATGTTGATTATTCCTCATATTCTCCATTGTTGCGGCTCCTCTCTTCCCAGTCTGTCAGTATCGCTCTGTTTAGTTCCTGTCTCTGTGAAGCCCCTCCTTCTCAACAGCACACTGTGCTCTGGTTGGTCAGCTGGAGCAGTGTGTTGTGATTGGTGTTTGGGAAATGCCCCGCCCCCTACCATTTCAACACACTATTAACTCTTTATTCTGTTGTTTCAAAGTGTGATTGTTTATTAAGGGGCGTCTAATGCTATTTCCTGCATTCTGCCTTATTCCCACTGTTCAAGAGTTGATCCTCATGATAAACACGGACAAAGTTTAAAAACACGAGTTGGACATGTGACGGAGTATTTCTGTGCCAAACACACTCCTTCAGGATTCACACAAGCTTCGGAAATTGTTTATCGAGTATGGCTCTGTATGACATCATAAAGGGTGGAACTCCTTATATGGGCACTTCTCCCAAATGAACACACACACACACACACACACACACTCACTCACTCACACACACACACACACACACACACTAACCAGAGCGAGGGCAACGAGCATTGTCGGGGTTACGGGAGCCGTCGGCGGTGCTGGCGTTGTGTTTTTAGACACGAGATCATCAATGTCACTAAAGAAGTGTGTTTCTGCTGTGAGGGAAAGATCCGCTTGTTTAGCTTCCCAAATAACCCAGCGTTAAGGGAAAAGTGGATGCAGTGTGTGTTTCCGGAGTTCTGCAAGTGTGTGTGTTTGTTCCCAATCATGAGTGGGATCATCAGGCGGAGAGTGAAACTGCAGCAAATGTGTGTGTTTTGTTGGCAATCGGCACGTAAGTGCATATAATGTGAACAACACCAACGTATAGTGTGTGTGTGTGTGTGTGTGAGTGTGTGTGTGTGTGTGTGTGTGTCTTTAGCTCCGCCCACTGCACGCCTCCACGAGCTCGGCTGTTTTCAGAAAGAATCGGTACAGTGTATTTTAGGGCTGTAATCTCCCAGTTGATTATTAGTCAATACGTTCTGTTTCGACCAAAATTCTGATCGGTCGATTTTATGGCGCGCTCATTTCATCAGGTGGAGAGCACTAACTGCTAATGGGGGTGTTTTCAGAACACCCCCCTGTTTTCACTTGTTTTGGATTAGCCCAACCCACTGGAGAAGAGACACAGATTGAAGTCGGCTATGCGCTGTGTTTTATTTAATTGAGAGAGCGTTTTCCTAGTCAGTCCTCTTCTACCATGTCAACAAAGACATCGGCAGTGTGGAACTGGCAGCATTTAAAAAAAATTGAAAATGGGAAAAAAGTCACATTTATTTGAAATACTTGTGGATTTAGTCATTTGATTATTACACTTTTTTTTGTATTTGTTCTGATTTTTTTCATTTAAAATGTGGCTGTAATGTTGTAGCCTACTTTTATTGTTCCCTTTTATTAGTGTGCAAACTGCACATTTATGATTATGATTGTATTTTTTATTTGGAGCCTAATGCAATGCACAGTGCCCACTGTTTGCATTAGTTTTGAGCCTATGTTTTATTTTTCAGTTATGCACTTTATATCGCTTCTGCTTGTTTAATAAATATTCCTTTTTTTAATAAAGTGGACGTGCCTTTTGTGTTTAAGAGTAAAAGCTTTAAGTTAATAGTCTATTCGTGTCTCAGCTGAGCTCCTCGAGCTGCACAGAGCGGCTGAAATGATAGTGTCTGTCAGTTATGACAAAAACAATTGTCTAAATTATGTTGCATATTCCTCAAAAGTTCTTGTGATGATATCACTAGTTGACAACATAGTACTATATATGATATTGCGCAGCTGCGCGTGATGCATCGCTATCAGAGCCGACAGACTTGTGTCAGACTCATTTCAGTGCAAAATAATCAGGTCAAAAACCATTTAATATACTGCAAATAGCTAACTAGTATTTTATGGTTAATGTTATTTATAATTCATTTAGACAACAAGGCTACCAAATACTGCGCACAGTGCACAGCTAATTAATGTAACGTTTTTTTTTCCTAACGTAATTTTTAGTAAAAAATTTCAGGACTTCAGTCGACCAAGATTTTCTTTGGTTGATTACAGCCCTAGTGTATCTGTCTTTTATAAATATGATAAACTAAAGACTCTTGTGAGATATGAAGGATCAACACTACTCTATAGAGACTCCAGATTAACACGAGACCGGCAGAAACTGTGTGTGTTATGAGCCCTTTAAGGATGTTAGAGAGAAACACACACACACACACACATATGTTTGTTTTTGTGAAATGTGGGGACATTCCATAGGCGTAATGCATTTTATACTGTACAAACCGTATTTTCTATCCCCCTACACTGCCCCTGCCCCTAAACCTACCCATCACACACACACACACACACACACACACACACACACACACACACACACACACACACACACACACACACACACACACACACACACACACTACCCATCACAGGAGACATGCTGCATTTTACTTTTCAAAAAACATCACTTAGTGTGATTTATAAGATGTTTTCCTCATGGGGACCAAAAAATGTCCCCACAAGGACAAAATTTGGATATTGCCATCTTTGTGGGGACATTTTGTCCCCATACCGTGAGGGATTACCAGTCCACTCACTCACACACACACACACACACACACACACACACACACACACACACACACACACACA
>CM040922.1:25415641-25485641 GCA_023029165.1 Gobiocypris rarus
TGAATCCAATCCTCCATCACGCATCCCAACAATCACATTATGGAATCTGAAGTCTGATAAGCGGATCATATAGTGCCGTGTGATTGCCTTCGCTTCCATTAACCCCCCGTGTGCTTTTATTCCTTCCCAGCATTCCAGAGGCTGTTGGGTTTATGACTCTGAAGTGCGTGCGCCATCACGCATCCTGCCGGAGGAGGAAAGAGGAATACTGATGACCAGTTACGTTTTTATTTCTTCCATAAATTACTCCATTAGGATCTCCATAAAGCGCTGCAGAAGGCGGCTAGCGCAGGAAGCAGCTAACAGCTGTTAGCCTGGATTGAGCTCGCCTGTGATTGGACACGGAGAACCGGCCCGAGCACTGCCAGAGTCATGTGACCTGAGGAGCGCCCGCCATCCATCCATCCATCCATCTGTCATTCTATCCATCCATCCATTATTCCATCCATCCATCTGTCATTCTATCTATCATCCATCCATCCATCCATCTGTCATTCTATCCATCCATCCTCCATCTGTCATTCTATCCATCCATCTGTCATTCTATCCATCCATCCATCCATCCATCTGTCATTCTATCATTCATCCATTATTCCATCCATCCATCTGTCATTCTATCTATCATCCATTATTCCATCCATCCATCTGTCATTCTATCTATCATCCATTATTCCATCCATCCATCCATCTGTCATTCTATCTATCATCCATTATTCCATCCATCCTTCTGTCATTCTATCTATCATCCATTATTCCATCCATCCATCTGTCATTCTATCTATCATCCATTATTCCATCCATCCATCCATCTGTCATTCTATCTATCATCCATTATTCCATCCATCCATCTGTCATTCTATCATTCATCCATTATTCCATCCATCCATCTGTCATTCTATCTATCATCCATTATTCCATCCATCCATCTGTCATTCTATCTATCATCCATTATTCCATCCATCCATCTGTCATTCTATCTATCATCCATTATTCCATCCATCCATCCATCTGTCATTCTATCTATCATCCATTATTCCATCCATCCATCTGTCATTCTATCATTCATCCATTATTCCATCCATCCATCTGTCATTCTATCTATCATCCATTATTCCATCCATCCATCTGTCATTCTATCTATCATCCATTATTCCATCCATCCATCTGTCATTCTATCTATCATCCATTATTCCATCCATCCATCTGTCATTCTATCCATCTGTCATTCTATCTATCATCCATTATTCCATCCATCCATCCATCTGTCATTCTATCTATCCATCCATTATTCCATCCATCCATCCTCCATCTGTCATTCTATCTATTCATCCATCCATCCGTCATTCTATCCATTATTCTATCCATCCATCCGTCATTCCATCCATCCATCCATCTATCCATCCATCCTCCATCTGTCATTCTATCTATTCATCCATCCATCATTCTATCCATCCATCCTCCATCTGTCATTCTATCTATTTATCCATCCATCCGTCATTCTATCCATCCATCTATCCATCCATCCTCCATCTGTCATTCTATCTATTCATCCATACATCCGTCATTGTATCCATCCGTTATTCTATCCATCTGTCCATCCATCCACCCAGCCATTCGTCATTTATTCTATCCATCCATCCATCCATTTGTCTGAACAGATAGATGGATTAAGAACCCCCTGCGCCCAATTAAGTATTTGCATAGTTGCATTTATTTATTTATTTATTTAGCATTTTCTTCGTTTTCCCTCCTGTCTTTGCCCCATCAGAAAAGATCTGGAGTCTGAACTCACGGTTTGACTGTTTCAGCTTGTGTATTATTTGAGAAAATCTGGTTTGTAATCAGTGAGATGAGGGGGGAAATCATTTAAACAAATTATAATAATGGAATGTTTAGTGATTAATTTTGATGTCATTTATCATAGCAGCAGAACAAATGCCTTCCATCGTCCGTGACAGATCGCCGCACATATACGGCTGAGAAAGCGAGCGTGTCGTCCAATTGTTGGGAGTGCTCTGATAGAATAGCATTTGTTAATCTGTCTGTCTAAGAGAACGGCTACAACTCGAAACATTTTCTCATTATTGGTTTTATCTTAAAAGCAGGAACGAGGCTGGAGAACGCCACAAAGACGGCTCCATCACAATAAGAAATGATGTTTTCTTTCATGTCCTGAGTGCAGCATGTGAATGGAAGTGTAATTTGGTGGATGTACAGCGACTGCATCATCTTTTAGGGTAACTACCCGAATAACATTGCTCACCGCCCGGATACGCTCAGACTGAAAGAATAATGGAGAAACGGGAGTGATAGAATGGCGCAGCGACACAAAAGCAGGACATGGACGCAAGGCTTCTCAAGCACTCAAAAGAATGAAAACCTCCAAATAATAATTTTGACAACCCCGGGGGGCAGTTAATGTTATGGCAGGGGACCCCATTATACAGACCCCCTCCTTCCTCAAACGCACTGATCTAATTATTGCATGTTAAATGGGCATCTGGTAAATGGTGCATATAATGATGCATTTCCAGTGATCTGCATTAAGTGCGCTCTTGTCCTGCTGCAGGCTTTGACACACAAATTGGCCCTCTCAGGCTCGGCCCGTCCTCCATCATGGCTCCGGGCTGCCGAATAACCCCACTTACGACATGCCCCGGGTCCTCCGCGCAATTAATGAAGTCAGGCCTTTGATTGATTTAGTCCATAACACGCCGCTCTCGGGGAATTGAGCGGAGATCATAGAGAAAATGAATTTGGAAAACACATGAGAACTTGTCCTCTCTTGCGGGTGAGTTTATTTGACATTCATATTTATGAAACTGCCAATTTATGATTATTTTCGAAGGCTAATTAACAAGCGAGACTCTCTCCAGCCGTTTGGAATGACCTCCGGTTGGTGGCTTTTCTAGTGCACTGTACTGATGGGATGCTTTCGCAGCCAAAATATTTAGGTTTCAGAATGAACTGTATTGTGGGTAGGGGTGTGCGAAATACATCTTCTGCGATAATACCGTAATTGTTGTTTTAACGATGTGTGATCTGACATTATTGAGTATATCGCTCACACCCAGAGAGTGCACATACACTTCATGATTTAGTCTTGTAGATTCGCTTTCACTGTGTTAGTCTAAATATCATCTATATAATTTAACATCGTTCATAAATATCACACAAAGAGTGCAGTTTTTCTCTGTGTATCAGCATGACAACAAATGTGATATTGATTTTATACAAGTTTATTAAACAAGTTAATATTAAGTGACTTACATTTTAGACTCCATAGTGCCTGTTTTTGCTCCATTAATCAACGAAAATAGTTCAAAACAAAGCCACGGCTGCAATTACGTCTTTGAGCAACACACAGAGGTATTTCCCTACTGGGTGAATCAGCCGTTTGGACAAATCAGTTGAATCAATGATTCAATGACTAAAATAGATTAAGAGAGTCAAATGATTTGTTCCTGAATGAATCAGCCATTTGAATGAATCAGTTGAATCAGTGATTAAAATAGATTAAGAGAGTCAAATGCTTTGTTCCTGAATGAATCAGCCATTTGAATGAATCAGTTGAATCTATGATTCAATTACTAAAATAGATTAAGAAAGTCAAATGATTTGTTCATGAATGAATCAGCCGCTTGAAAAATCAGTTGAATCAATGATTCAATGACTAAAATAGATTAAGAGAGTCAAATGATTTGTTCCTGAATGAATCAGCCATTTGAATGAATCAGTTGAATCAGTGATTAAAATAGATTAAGAGAGTCAAATGCTTTGTTCCTGAATGAATCAGCCATTTGAATGAATCAGTTGAATCTATGATTCAATTACTAAAATAGATTAAGAAAGTCAAATGATTTGTTCATGAATGAATCAGCCGCTTGAATAAATCAGTTGAATCAATGATTCAATGACTAAGATAGATTAAGAGAGTCAAATGATTTATTCTGGATGAATCAGCCGCTTTGAACAAATCAGTTGAATCAGTGATTAAAATAGATTAAGAGAGTCAAATGCTTTGTTCCTGAATGAATCAGCCATTTAAATGAATCAGTTGAATCTATGCTTCAATGACTAAAATAGATTAAGAGAGTCAAATGCTTCGTTCCTGAATGAATCAGCCATTTAAATGAATCAGTTGAATCAATGCTTCAATGACTAAAATAGATTAAGAGAGTCAAATGCTTCGTTCCTGAATGAATCAGCCGTTTAAATGAATCAGTTCAATCTATGATTCAATGACTAAAATAGATTAAGAGAGTCAAATGCTTTGTTCCTAAATGAATCAGCCATTTGAATGAATCACTTGAATCAGTGATTAAAATAGATTAAGAGAGTCAAATGCTTTGTTCCTGAATGAATCAGCCATTTAAATGAATCAGTTGAATCTATGATTCAATGACTAAAATAGATTAAGAGAGTCAAATGCTTCGTTCCTGAATGAATCAGCCATTTAAATGAATCAGTTGAATCAATGCTTCAATGACTAAAATAGATTAAGAGAGTCAAATGCTTCGTTCCTGAATGAATCAGCCGTTTAAATGAATCAGTTCAATCTATGATTCAATGACTAAAATAGATTAAGAGAGTCAAATGCTTTGTTCCTAAATGAATCAGCCATTTGAATGAATCACTTGAATCAGTGATTAAAATAGATTAAGAGAGTCAAATGCTTTGTTCCTGAATGAATCAGCCATTTAAATGAATCAGTTGAATCTATGATTCAATGACTAAAATAGATTAAGAAAGTCAAATGGTTTGTTCATGAATGAATCAGCCATTTGAATGAATCAGTTGAATCAGTGATTAAAATAGATTAAGAGAGTCAAATGGTTCGTTCCTGAATGAATCAGCCGTTTAAATGAATCGGTTGAATCTCAATGACTCACTCATTAACGGTGACTTGTTGCACCTTCTGGCGGTTTTAATGTCACATTTAAAGTATCTTTTCATGTTTTAAATAATTTCAATTATCAATATTTAACGTTTTATGTTTTAAACTTTAAAGCATTATTTATGCATAACTGCAGGTTATTAATGTGACCTTTGAGCTCATTAAACTGTAAATAATCTAAATGCCACTTCAGATACGGTTTCATCTCCATTGCAAAGATGAATTTTGTTGATACTTGATTAGCAACAGCCCTATTGTGTCTTATTATTGTACTTTAATTATATTACATTTATGAAATTGACACAAAAGATGATGCATGCATATAATTAGGTCTAAAAAATAAATGTATAAAGGTAAAAAGGCCCATAAAAGGTAAAAATCAATTTGAACTTTTTGGAAAAGATGGTTTCTGTTCCCATTAAATATCGAGTAATCATTTTTTGTCAATACTGCACACCCCTAATTGTGGGTATTTGAATGTCCGTGCTGATTGGCAGTCCTACGAGACTTATTAACATTGTAAATCAGGAAATATCAAACAAAAAGATGGAGTTTCTCCAATCTGAGCCCAACAGAAGTGGCAGCGGATATAAATAAGCCCATCTCTAAAGAAACGCAAATGAAAATGCTGCCATTTATTTACAGTCGCTCGAAACATCTCTGCTGTTGTTTTATCTGTGCAACACAAAGGGAACATGTTAAAGGATTGAGCTTTTTCCCATACTGTGACAGTGCCGACGTCTGTGAAGCTCCAGAAATGACAAAAAGCACTTAAAGTCTTCCATTAATGCCTTAAGTCCATTATGTTGCGTGTCTAGTCATGAAGGTTTCTGCTGATGTATAGCATCATTCATTTAAGAGCAGCACTTCACTTGCTGTCTTTTTAATGATATAATTCTCTGAAAAAAATAAAAATAATAATAATTTAAAGCTATTGCAAATGGGGAAATTAGTTTGTGGTCTCTGCTTTTATGTTTTGTGAAATGTATGTTTTTATAATTCATTTATTTGTTTAGCAAAAACTTAATGTTCCTGCAAAAGCCTGTGGGAAACGCATGGCAAACATTACCAATGATTTAAAGCAAATTTTGCTGCACATATAAATTTATAATCTACTGTTTCATTCTTTTGGGAGAAGCATAGAGCTGCACGGTTCTGGAGGAATTGAGAATCACAATCTTTGGTTTTTGTTTTGAGAGCTAAACAGATTATAAACAGACAAATAAAATAATATGTAATTTACTAGAGCTTCAGACAAAATATATATAATAATATACAGTATAATTTTTAATTGGTTTGAGTGAATGGATGAATCTCCGTATTAGAATGAATCTCTTGAGTGAATGATTCAATGACTCACTCATAAAGACTTCACTTCTTTCATTACTGGATGAATCAGTGTTTTTGAACAAATCTCTTGAGTGAATGATTCAATGACTCACTCATAAAGACTTCACTTCTTTCATTACTGGATGAATCAGTGCTTCTGAACAAATCTCTTGAGTGAATGATTCAATGACTCACTCATAAAGACTTCACTTGTTTCATTACTGGATGAATCAGCGTATTTGAAAAAATCTCTTGAATGAATGATTCAATGACTCACTCATAAAGACTTCACTTGTTTCATTACTGGATGAATCAGTTTGAAAAATCTCTTGAATGAATGATTCAATGACTCACTCATAAAGACTCACTTGTTTCATTACTGGATGAATCAGCGTATTTGAATGAATCTCTTGAGTGAATAATTCAATGACTCACTCGTAAAGACTTGTTTCATTACTGGATGAATCAGTGTTTTTGAACAAATCTCTTGAATGAATGATTCAATGACTCACTCATAAAGACTTGTTTCATTACTGGATGAATCAGTGTTTTTGAACAAATCTCTTGAATGAATGATTCAATGATTCACTCATAAAGACTTCACTCGTTTCATTACTGGATGAATCAGTGTTTTTGAACAAATCTCTTGAATGAATGATTCAATGATTCACTCATAAAGACTTCACTCGTTTCATTACTGGATGAATCAGTGTTTTTGAACAAATCTCTTGAATGAATGATACAATGACTCGCTACCGTAGTCATCAGTGTTTATATCAGAACTATAAACTTTTATCCCAGTACTTCTGTGATAATATGATTTATTGTAAGACTGTGTGGTTGAAGAGACTGTTTCATATCTATACATGACAATGGCTCTGTCCGGATCAGAACGCAGATCTGAATGTTTACTGTGATCGTACTAGTCAAAGGTTTAAAAGACAGAGACAAATTGTTATCAT
Source organism: Gobiocypris rarus (assembly GCA_023029165.1). Classification (NCBI taxonomy): domain Eukaryota; kingdom Metazoa; phylum Chordata; class Actinopteri; order Cypriniformes; family Gobionidae; genus Gobiocypris; species Gobiocypris rarus. The sequence continues at coordinate 25,422,830 of CM040922.1, forward strand.
TTAGGAATTAAATCGTGTGGGTGTTTGAATCGAGTTTGCGATCTTTTTATAATTAATCGTGCCGCTCTAGAGAAACATTTTTAAGGCGAGACGCCCCATGTTAAATATTAATACTGCTCTAGTTGATTGACTAAGCAATGCAACATTTTTTGTTTTACAAGTTTTCTGAAACGTTATGTTTAAAAATGCAAATGATGCAGTGTCTCATTAAATATGCTATAATTTGCATACATTTGGCGTGTCATACATACGCCATTTCATGAGATCAGTCTGTGGAGTCGGACGATGATGGAGAGACTCCAGAAGGAGAGACAGCATGTAGAGTGAGACAGGAGCTCCTGAAGGGATAGAGGAGGAGTTTATGAGTTAACATCTTCAGTCATTGATTAGCATATTCTGTCATGATAATCTGTAAACCGCTGTGAGATGAGCCAGAGAATATCTGCTGATGAAGAGAGAACAGGGATAGTTTAGTGTAATTACGGTTATAACTGATGATGTCATGTCGCTTTATGACACACGATTGCGTTTGTGTTCGTACTGTATCAATAAATGTGAACGACGGACGACAGCTCGGCGACTCCAAACAACTCCGGGGTGGGGTTATGTAAATGTTAGGGTTAGTGATGTCACTAACTCGTTGTAGTCCTTAAAGAGAGATTCCTGTGAAATAATATCTCCCTTTGCTTTGAGCTCTGAGCGTCGTAACTCTGCAGTGTTTCTGCTCAAACAGCGACACACACACTCACTACAGCTAAACAAGTTAAATCATAATCAAACGCACAACTATTTGAGACTGCGCCATGAAATTTCACAGTGGAAATGTTCTTGAAGCCCTTCTAAACGAGTGCTCCTCACTTCTGCATCCGTGTGTTTCAGATGAATATTGCTGAGGCGAGGTGTGGACGTCTCTTCTGCAGTGGAGTGAACTGACCTTTCCTCATATCATCGGCAATCATATTATTAACTTTATGAGCCTTGATTTACAGAACATGCCCTGCGCTGATATCCGCTCTAAATGTCGGGACAAGGACTCATTAAAAGACCTTTAAACGAGCCTTTAGAATGCGCCCTGTCTTTGTTTTATTTGTCTGCTGCTTAATTAGAGAGGATCATCCGACGCATAAAGAGCACGAACCAACAAATCCCATAATGCAGCTGGAGCCCATTCAGCTGAAACTCTCATATCCATCCATATATGATTGCATATGATCAGCCCACACACAGTCTGCGCTCACACACATCCACGGATTCGTTCTCCTGCTGCTTAAGTGTTTATGGAATATTTCTGCTGATTTGATTTTGTTTTGAGTTATCAATGAGAGTTTAATAGTGATGGATGCTGTTCACACAGTGTAAATAGAAGTCATATGGTAAAATTCTTCAGCAATGCTGGGTGGAGTTAGTGAAAATAGTCTTCATCATCTAGGTTGACTATTTGCACTCGGTGTAAACTTACTGAATTTGAATCTTTCTTCCTATTTCTGCCATGTCTTTATTAGAATAGTACGCTTAATCATATTTGATACGGCCTCTAAATGATCAACACGATCAGCTGTCGCACATAATCTCCTTCTGTGTTGGACTGATAGTTTAGACTCTTATCAAGTAAAAGTATTTTAGTATAGTTGTTCAAACGTCCTTCAGCTCGTGCTTCTTTCTGCTGTCAAATATCAATTAAACGTGAGAATAACTTTGATATTGTTAGTAATATTTCATTTGTCCTGAAGCAGGTTTACTTGATTATTCAGACATTATTTATTATAAAAATCATGATATCAAATATCTATGATCATCAGGTTTATTTGTCCATCTCTCAATCATCATTGTATTGCATTGTATTTAGTTTTAAAACTACAGAGATTTGATCACATAATCTAAGCATTTAAATATCATATTACTAACACACACTATATTGCCAAATATTTTGGGACGCCTGCCTTTACATGCACATCCCATTCTTGATCCGTAGGGTTTAATATGGAGTCGGCCACCCTTTTGCAGCTCTAACAGCTTCAGCTCTTCTGGGAAGGCTTTCCTCAAGGTTTAGGAGTGTGTTTATGGGAATTCTTCTGGAAGTGCATTTGTGAGGTCAGGCACTGATGTTGGACGAAGGCCTGGCTCGCAGTCTCCGCTCTAATTCATCCCAAAGGTGTTCTATCGGGATGAGGTCAGGACTCTGTGCAGGCCAGTCCAGTTCCTCCACACCAAACTCACTCATCCATGTCTTTATGGAGCGACGCTTTGTGCACTGGAGCGCAGTCATGTTGGGACAGGAAGGGGCCGTCCCCAAACTGATCCCACAAAGTTGGGAGCATGAAATTGTCCAAAAATGTCTTGGTGAAGCATTAAGAGTTCCTGTCACTAGAACCCTGAAAAACAACCCAACCCCATAATCCCCCCTCCACCAAACTTTACACTTGGCACAATGCAGTCAGGCGAGTCGGTTCTCCTGGCAAACCCAGACTTCCATGGGATGGTCAGACAGAGAAGCGTGATTGGTCACTCAGAGAACACGTCTCACTGCTCTAGAGTCCAGTGGTGGCGTGCTTTACCCCACTGCATCCCACGCTTTGCATTGCTCTTGGTGATGTAAGGCTTGGATGAGCTGCTCGCCATGGAAACCCATTCCATGAAGCTCTCTCCGCACTGTTCCTGAGCTCATCTGAAGGCCACAGGAGTTTGGAGGTCTGGAGCGATTGACTCTGCAGAAAGTTGGTGACTTCTGCGCACTGTGACCCTCAGCATGCGCTGACCCCGCTCTGGGATTTCACTTCATGGCTGAGTTGCTGTTGTTCCCAATCGCTTCCTCTTTGTTATAATCCCACTAACAGTTGAGCGTGGAATATTTAGTAGTGAGGAAATGTCAGGAATGGCCTTATTGCACAGGTGGCAACCTATCCCGGTCCCACGCTTGAGTTCACTGAGCTCCTGAGAGCGAGCCATTCTCTCACAAATGTGTGTAGAAGCGTCTGCATGCCTAGAGCTTGATTTATACACCTGTGGCCATGAAGGGATTCAACACCTGAACTCTGGGATTTGGAGGGGCGTCACAACCCTTTTGGAAATATAGTGTATTTTTGGCAGATATTTATATTTATATGCATTTTATGTCAGTTTCTTCTATACAGCATCATAAATTCATCAGTTTTTGTTTATATAGATACCAACATCTGCAGCAAATTGCATATTTTTCCTCAGTAAAAGCTGTTTTTCCTCCATATTCTCACTATAACAGACTATATGAGCCATAAAAGCACTCAACAACAAAAAATACACATGCAAACTTTTAAAATATTTTGTCTTAAGGTTCAGTAAACTGTTCCATAAAAATATATATATATATTATTTCATATTTAAGGCTTTACAGGGTTAAAGTTGCACTGCAAAACCTTCACCATCTGTGCACATGAAATTATTTTTTTAATTTTTAAATTTTTAAATCAGTTGTTCATCTGCGCTATTGCTTTTCTTACCAGATGAATCTGATTGGACTTGTTTGCCTGTGATCTCCATGAATGCCGATCTATGATCCACTCTAAGAAGAAAGTCCTTCACGATTTACATCTGAATAACATCACAGTTGAGTGAGTAAGTAGCATATCTAACCCTCCTAGTACTAGCCAGACCTTTATTTAAATGAATGAAATGTAAAATTGAGATTACCTGCCAAATGAGACCCAGCTGGCAAAAATATAAACTGTAATGATTATACTGTATATATATATATATATATATATATATATATATATATATATATATATATATATATATATATATATATATCTTCACTCACATAAGATCCACCAATAGCAAACCACAGCCATCCAATCAATTCCACACAGACACACTCAAGCCCGCCCACATCTGTTCTTGTTTGTAGGCGTTTGATATACAGCACAATAGAGGAGAAAGACTAGTGCATGTATAAGTCCAAGATTATATAATGTATTTTTATGGTCACTGCAGTATTTAATCAGATCTCTGCACTTAACAAAACACACATTTACACAAAATACAGATGATAAAGCTGGAAACATACTGTTTCTCTTGTATCTGAGAGACCAGGATCACTCCTGCTAACATCCACACATGAGCGTTTGCTGCATGCTGTCGTTTTTCTCAATGCTCTTGGCTTCATTTATCTTCCATGTGCCTTTAAAATCTGGAAAAGTGAATTCATGGCATAACAGATGGATGAGAGGGAGGCAGGAGAGGCCAGTGTCTCCTCCTCTTGATCTGTCTGTTTAATGAGACTCGACTGTAGGAGGCCGAACGCGGCACTCGTATGAAGGATAAAGCCGGTTTGATGCCCGCGTGGCTGTTTGTCTCTGAATTACTGATGGATTTCTCAGGCCAGATCTGCGTCTCCGTGCCGTGCCGTGGTTGGAGCTCTTTATTAGTGTGACTGTGACCTTTCTGCTCGGATCGGGCTGCTGGGATTCAGGCGCTCGTTGGGTTTTATCGGCCGCTGCAGAGCGACAGAAGCTTTCCTTTCCCTCCAAAAGCGATTAATGAGTCCCGGCGCTTTACAGAAACACACACAGAAAATACGCATGGAAATCATGGGTAATAATGTAGAAATAATTACATGAGCTGCCTTTGGGTGTCACCACATGAGGCAGCAGAGAGCTAGAAATGCTTAATTAAAAGATTATCCCTCACATTATTCACTCATTCCTGAATTCTTCAGGACTGTATACTCCAGTTCTGATGCTGTGTGTGAGGATCAGACCTCAGTCATTCACTGATTATCTCCTTTTGGAGTTTCAAATGTTCAGTTATGAACCGTACGAGATCCAATGACTGTTTTATTTTGAATGCTTGAAGACTACAGAAGATGCACTTTCTGCTTTTGTGTTTCACAGTTAAAAAACCAACACATGTCGGGCCGGTTTGGACCGATGTGACGGTGTGTGAATAATAACAATCTTTATGTTTGTTTGAACTGTGTGTGTGTGTGTGTGTGTGTGTGTTCCTGAAGGGACCTTCATCCGTCTCGACAGTACCAGTATGTGCGGTTTCACTCCCCGACAGCAATTTGGCACAGTTCGTTTTCCCCCCATTGAACGGGAATGTCTTCACACGTCTGTGTGAGGATCATCAGCACAATGATCTCGATGCGATTGATTAATGGCGGACATGTCGTCAGAGCGCAGGCGCTCATTGTGCCTCTAATGGATGTATCAGTCACACGTCTGCTGTTCAAATTAGACGTCATTAATTGTGACAGGCGCGGTGACGGTGTCGTGGTGAAGGGCCAAACTGATTAAATGCTTAATTTTGTAGGGACACAAGAAGCAAGAGGCTTTGTTTTGTTTGTGTAGTTTGGTGAGCTCATGCATATTCATGTAGGGTCACCTAAAGCCTCTAATCTGGGACGTTTGGCATGCTGCTTCTGATATGACAAGCTTAAGCGTTAACCCACAATGCTTTGCTGTCTGAAAATCATGATGGCATTTTAAACTGTTAGAAAGAGGAGCTAGTGAAGAGATCTCACATGTGAAAGTCACGATGATGCAGATGTAAACACCTCACCCCAGAGGAGAACATCATTGCTCATTTGCGTCTCAGATGTTTCGGCTGAAATGAAAGTAGTTGTCATCTAGTGTAAGTAACACGCTGAACGATGAGTGTAGAGCAGCTCAGATCACTGATGGGAAATATTTGAGTTCATATTGAGACTTTAAAACTCTTTCCCATTGGCGAGTTCCTCTGGCAATCCATGTTTTTAATGCCAAAATATACTCAGGTTGTTCTCTTTCGGGCAGCCATGTTTAATGCCCAAATTCCATTTTAATGGTTAAATTAAATTTTAGTCATCATAAAGCATGTCTAATTAACTGAAATCATGAAACTTTAACAATTTAATATCAATTTATTAAAAGTTTAACAAAAATTAGATGTTTATGGAATATGTACCCTATGAAATATGTTTTTTTATTTTATTTTTTTCACATATTCTGTTTTTTCTGTTTTAAGCTTTATGGATTAAATTTTAATGGTTTAATTAAATTGTAATAATCAAAAAGAATGCACTCTTAAAAATGCTGGGTAAAAAACAACTCAAGCTGGCTTGAAAATGGACTAACCCAGTGATTGGGTTGTTTTAACCCTGCGGTTGGGTTAAATAATTGCTTAAGACAACCCAATCGCTGGGTTAGTCCATTTTCAACCCAGCTTGGGTTGTTTTTTACCCAGCTTTTTTTGGAGTGTGTCTAATTAACTGAATAAAAAACAACACTTTTTTTTTTTTTTTTAATATATATTTTTTTTTTCTGAAATGTGTGTATTTAAATTTTTCTGGCAATCAAATGTAGGCCCAAAACATTAATTTAATAAATGTTTTAATCAAATTAAATTAAACTTTTGTTGTCAAACAAAGTACTACACAACATGGAAGAAAATTGTGATTATTCCTTAACAAAATAAAGTGTAACACTTTAGAATAATGGTCATAATGTATTAACTGACATGAACTAACCATGAGCAGTCCTTTTGTTACTGTATTTGTTCAATAAAAATAAAATAAAAATCCAGCTGTTCATGGTTTGTTCATGTTAGTTCACAGTGCATTAACTGATGTTAACAAGATCTTAATAATGCATTAGTAAATGTTGAAATTAACATTAACAAAGATAAATAAATGCTTTATAAGTGCAGTTCATTATTAGTTCATGTTAACTAATGAACATTATTCTAAAGTGTTACCAAACAAAGTTTTAATAACAATTTATTATTATTAGTGTTAGTATTATTATTATTAGACTGACGTATCTGGATTCTACTGTGCAACTGTAAAATATTTCTGCCGCAATTTCAAGTTAAACCGAGCTTTTATTTGGCCGGGTTGTCGTGAAGAGCTTTGAGTTTCTGTGTGTTTATGATATGACGGTAGTTTTTCTCAAATGAAATGATAAAATGCTCGTGAAGTGACTCTCAGAGCGGCTCTGGAGGTGAAGTTCATGCGTTCACGTCCTCATATAGAGGCTGAAAACACTGCGCGCGCGTGTGTGTGTGTGTGTGTGTGTGTGTGTGTGTGTGGGGGAAATTAAACCATTCATTAACACAGAGACACGCAGAACATGCAGAATGTGCTGTGCAAAAGTCTTAGGCTTGCTAGTATTTTTACACAGTGTGTTTAAGCCAGTTCTTTATATATTTTGCTGTCAGTAGGAAATATCAGTTTACATGTACAAACATTCATTTTGCAATTAATTTTAATAATCCAGAGAGATTTTTATATTTATGCACAAGAAGTCTGACAGCAGCTGGTGTGATCTCAGCATCATCGAGTCCGTCTGTGATTACATGAAGAAACTGAGACGGACTAAATCCAGAAGAAATGAGGAACGTCTCCTAGACACTCGAGGAACCCTTCCTGCAAAACTACAGCACTGGGAACAGTTCAGGCACTGTCAGAATGCTTTAAAGTGAGAATGCTGTCAGAAATAATAACACAAAGAGCTTTTATTGATGAATGAACTTCTATGAACTAAATCAAATGGATATTTGGGGTGAGCACCCTTTGCGTTTCAAACGGTTTTGGACTCCTGCATCTCTTCCTGTTCCTGTAGTTCTGTTCCTCAAGTGTCCGGGAGACGTTCCTCAGTTCTTCTGTTTCTTCATGTAATCACAGACAGACTCGATGATGCTGAGATCAGATGTAGAGCAGAGAGACTATCGTCAGACTCTTTATGCTCACAGAAATCTGAATCCAAAATTAATGATTATTAAAATGAATGGCAATTTATAAATGTAAACTGATATTTCCTACTAACACACTACAGCAAAAGGTATAAAGAACTGGCTTAAACACACTTTCTGAAAATACTAGCGAGCCTAAGACTTTTGCACAGTACTGTATATTTGTCTTCTCGCGGTTTAATATTCACAGACACTAGACTATATCAAGATGTGATTTAAGTTTACTGACAAATTCTGCTAAATTCTGCATCATGCATAGGGTTGGGTATGTTTTTTTTTTATTTTTGTTACCGGTGCCAAACCGATACTTTTAGAAAAAGAGCCACAACATGAGGTGGATGAGATTAAAGAATGGCTTTTTATTTAATTATTTAAATTAAAGTATACTTAAATATATAAATAAATACAAAACACAATTGACTTAATTGACAGTAAAACTAAAGCCAGCTAACCCGACTACAACAGGCCTGATTTAACTCTTAATAACAGTTACAGTAATAACAGCAGTCGTCTGTATTCTCGCTCTGCTCCAAACCAGCTCAAGCTTCAGCTTTATTCTGCAGAAACATCACCATATTCTCTGGATGAATATTGGAGAACGCGTGGCTTTATTGTTTCCATGGAGACGCGTCACACACGGCAGCCGCACCAGCGCTGGATGACCGCTCGGCTGGATCGGGTTTATTCCGGTTTTATTGAAAATATTCACAAACTTGCTAACTATGTCATGAACTATCAGATATTGTGATGTTGAAATATGTGTGAGTGAATGTGTGTTAGTTGATCTATACTGCGCGATGGGCGGCGCCTCACACAATCGGATCTCGGATTTACATCACATTCATTTATCTTCGTCTCACGAAACACATGAAAGTAAGTGAGCGCTGCTGAACTGGAGAAGAATAGAGTAAACTATACAGTCACTATATAATGTGTGTCTGATGTGAATAAAACACGGAGTCACGTTATCTTAACTGTCTGAAGGGATTGTTTTCGCCGCGTCCATCATCAGTGTGTGTTTTCTGCTAGTACTCTTTACAGCGTTTACATGAAACCTGAAATAAACATGATGTGGTTGAAACACTGAATAGTTGTGATAAGTGACGAGCGCTGAGCGTGTGTGTCTCTGGCTCGGCTCCAGCCAAAGCGCCAAAGCACGTTTGAATTTAAGTGGCACCGAAATCTGCGCTCTGATTGGGTCCGGTGCATACCGGGTTTCGGTACCCAACCCTAGTCATGCAGTAAATCAGACTGGATTCTGTGATTCTGTCCGGGGCCATGAATGATGCTGGCGGTGAAAGAGTTAAATGGTATCTTGGCAAATATGAGATCTCTTTTTTCAGGAAATGTCTCTCTTTAAGTGAGAAATAACCGAGCTCGTAAAGAAGTCCGGTTTACTCGCTGTAGGAGCGCATTGTGTATATTTGTCCTCCGTTTGGCTCGTCCGCCCACAAACACAAAGGCCAGTCAGCCGGCCTGATTGTTGAACAAAAGCGCGAGCCGGATGGCAGGAACGGAGCCTCTCGCTGGGGCTCGGCTCGTTCCGGTCCCGTCCGCGGCAGACTGGAGCTGCACACTTCAGTGGCTCCGCTCGCTGATGGCAGCTGACACATGCTGTTATTAAGACACATCAACAGTTGGAGCCGGAGTCCACACGCGGAGGGGGTGTGGAGATGAGGCGACAATCCTGTTTCTAAACCCCGTCGGGTCCCTCACCTGTCTCTCTGGTGCGGGGCCAAAGCGCCCAGCGCGGGGCCCGTTCTCATCCTAGAGCCGGTCGGCTCCGGCACGCTCCAGTGCACAGGGAGGTGCGGCTCTGGAACGGGTCTGGAGACAGCAGGACCGGCAGCTCGTCTCTCCGTCCCGCCTAGAGCGCTGCACATGCCGTCCCAGCAGCGGGCATGAGCCGGAGCGAGATGCTGATCCGTGCATCCGACCTCAAAAACACAGCAGAAAATCAAAGCGGTTTTTATGTTATCGTCACAGCTTTGGTAGCAGTCATCAGTTTGTCCGGCACTCGGTCAGCAGAATATTTAGTTTTCCGCTTGGAGTGAATCCAAAGCTGTTTTGTTAAAGTGCCGTCTGAAGGAGCAGATGCTTGTATCTCGGCAGCCGTCGCTCCCAAAATGATGCCTATTTCCCCTCTCAAGTGCCATAAATTATCCTGCATGTAAACAACTGCTCTTATCGCATCCGTAATGAGGATGAGACACGCTACGGAGTCTGCCGGCATCAATAACCAGGATTAAAATGCATAAATCTATGGAACAGGGATGTTAATATGATCAATCAAACGCTTTGTTCCTGTGATCAGAGTGCACGTGTCACGCTAACATGAGCAGCGCTGTCAGAATGGCCTTGTGGGATGTTTCAGATCATCTCTCTTTCTGAAGATGTTAGTGAAGTGTACATGATCAGTTTAAGGAAGTCTTTTAGTTTTTTATTACTAGCTTTAATGCTTTTGACAGTCTCTTCTGCTCACCAAAGCTGTGTTTATCTGATCATAACTCCAGTATCAGTGTAATATTCCTCCAGTGTAGATCAGCTGTTCTCTGTGTGAATATATAGCGCTTCTGTTCATTATCTGATCATAACTCCAGTATCAGTGTAATATTCCTCCAGTGTAGATCAGCTGTTCTCTGTGTGAATATATAGTGCTTCTGTTCATTATCTGATCATAACTCCAGTATCAGTGTAATATTCCTCCAGTGTAGATCAGCTGTTCTCTGTGTGAATATATAGTGCTTCTGTTCATTATCTGATCATAACTCCAGTATCAGTGTAATATTCCTCCAGTGTAGATCAGCTGTTCTCTGTGTGAATATATAGTGCTTCTGTTCATTATCTGATCATAACTCCAGTATCAGTGTAATATTCCTCCAGTGTAGATCAGCTGTTCTCTGTGTGAATATATAGTGCTTCTGTTCATTATCTGATCATAACTCCAGTATCAGTGTAATATTCCTCAGTGTAGATCAGCTGTTCTCTGTGTGAATATATAGCGCTTCTGTTCATTATCTGATCATAACTCCAGTATCAGTGTAATATTCCTCCAGTGTAGATCAGCTGTTCTCTGTGTGAATATATAGCGCTTCTGTTCATTATCTGATCATAACTCCAGTATCAGTGTAATATTCCTCCAGTGTAGATCAGCTGTTCTCTGTGTGAATATATAGTGCTTCTGTTCATTATCTGATCATAACTCCAGTATCAGTGTAATATTCCTCCAGTGTGGATCAGCTGTTCTCTGTGTGAATATATAGTGCTTCTGTTCATTATCTGATCATAACTCCAGTATCAGTGTAATATTCCTCCAGTGTAGATCAGCTGTTCTCTGTGTGAATATATAGTGCTTCTGTTCATTATCTGATCATAACTCCAGTATCAGTGTAATATTCCTCCAGTGTGGATCAGCTGTTCTCTGTGTGAATATATAGTGCTTCTGTTCATTATCTGATCATAACTCCAGTATCAGTGTAATATTCCTCCAGTGTAGATCAGCTGTTCTCTGTGTGAATATATAGCGCTTCTGTTCATTATCTGATTATAACTCCAGTATCAGTGTAATATTCCTCAGTATAGATCAGCTGTTCTCTGTGTGAATATATAGTGCTTCTGTTCATTATCTGATCATAACTCCAGTATCAGTGTAATATTCCTCCAGTGTAGATCAGCTGTTCTCTGTGTGAATATATAGCGCTTCTGTTCATTATCTGATCATAACTCCAGTATCAGTGTAATATTCCTCCAGTGTAGATCAGCTGTTCTCTGTGAATATATAGTGCTTCTGCTCATTATCTGATCATAACTCCAGTATCAGTGTAATATTCCTCCAGTGTAGATCAGCTGTTCTCTGTGTGAATATATAGCGCTTCTGTTCATTATCTGATCATAACTCCAGTATCAGTGTAATATTCCTCCAGTGTAGATCAGCTGTTCTCTGTGTGAATATATAGTGCTTCTGTTCATTATCTGATCATAACTCCAGTATCAGTGTAATATTCCTCAGTGTAGATCAGCTGTTCTCTGTGTGAATATATAGTGCTTCTGTTCATTATCTGATCATAACTCCAGTATCAGTGTAATATTCCTCAGTGTAGATCAGCTGTTCTCTGTGTGAATATATAGTGCTTCTGCTCATTATCTGATCATAACTCCAGTATCAGTGTAATATTCCTCAGTGTAGATCAGCTGTTCTCTGTGTGAATATATAGTGCAGTGTGATTTATTCCTGTGATCAAAGCTGAATTTATCATCATTACTCCAGTCTTCAGTGTCACATGATCCTTCACTAATCATTTTCATATGAGGATCTCATGATCAACACACATTTATGATTATTATCAGTGATGAAAGCGGTATTTGTGTGAAAACTGATCAATTAGATTTTTTTAGGATTCTTTGATCAATAGAAAGTTCAAAAGGACAGCATTTATTTGAAATATAATCTTTTGTAACATTTTGGGCCCTATTGTACCGATCTGCGCTCTTATGGTGTGTCCAAATCCACTTTTGCGAGTTTAACGACGGGAAAGACAGTCAGTGCATCCGGCTCATGGTCCATAAGGGTCGTCCCTCGTCTCTTAATGAGTCATGGGTGTGTTTAACGTGCAATAAACCAATCAGAGGCTCATCTCCCTTTCCCTTTAAAAGCCAGTTGTGCCGCACCATGAGCCGATTCACTATTGACATGAGGAGAGACTGAACGCTTCTCCAGAGAGGAATCCTTTTAGTGTGTGTGTGTGTGTAACAGCTGATCTACACATTGTTTTTTTATGTATATTTTTGATCAGATAAACGCAGCCTTGATGAGCAGAAGAGACTCTTTCAAAAACATAAAAAATCAAAAATTGCCTGCTTATGTTTGCCATTGATAGACTAAAGGTGAAAAAATGTAATTATGTCTGCAGCTCTATGCCTAGGTGTTTATACAGAAAACAAGACGCTGCAATCTGATTGGACCGTGCAAATGTTGTGCATGCGTGTGTGTTTTCCTGGATTCATATTGAAAAGTAATTAGCTGAAGATCTCTAAATTCACACAATGAATATCAAAAGGGGAATATTCCCGTGTGTTTGTTTTTATCAGTGACGCACAGCAGACGGCATGTGAATGCATTTCAATTAGATCAACCTATGAGTGAGAAGAGAAGCGTGACGTTATCATGATGGTGACGTCCTGCTCACTTCACAGCGGATCTCGGCCTTATCTCTCCCAGCAAACAAACATAGTTGACACGGATTTCAGTCCATCCGCTGGGAATGGTTTGGGAAGAGCTGTGTGCTGAAGGTCACCTCTGAAGTACCTGAACCTCTCGGGTACAGCCGAATCCATCACCTGGCATTGCAATGGAAACGGGAAGCTTTTTTTCCCCTCCCGCTGTCCGACACTACATCAGCCGGAGCCGCTTGGGACTCAGGTGTGCTTCCCTCACGGTGAATAATTGACCTGACGCCAGAGGAACGGGGAGGTCGTCTCCTCCAATGACAGAGAGGACGCCCCGAAACCTGCTTCCTCAGTCCCGATCCGGAGAGCAGGAATCACAGCGCTGGAGCGCCGCAGAGTTCAGAGGCTTGTTTTGCATATTGCATATCTAAACACCAGATCCCATAAATCTGGTTAGCTCTGAAACACGAGAGATGAGAGTTATGAACACGCCATTACCTAATGGTCACTCTCAACAGAGCCGTAAATATAGTCCAGGGCGTCTGACTTCGCAAATCTGCTCTCGTTCAACTCGTCACACTTTTTCCTGGGGAGCAACATGGCATTATGACTTTGCGTAAACATACACGCCACTTTCTGAAGCCAAGAATGGCGTGTTATCTGTACGCATTTTGAGCTATCCGCGTGTACGTCTACGCTGTGTGATTTTGCGTGTACGTCGTGTGATTTTGCGTATATCTCTACGTCGTGTGATTTTGCGTGTATGTCTACGCCGTGTGATTTTGTGTGTATGTCTACGCTGTGTGATTTTGTGTGTATGTCTACGCTGTGTGATTTTGCGTGTATGTCTACGCTGTGTGATTTTGCGTGTATGTCTACGTCGTGTGATTTTGTGTGTATGTCTACGTCGTGTGATTTTGTGTGTATGTCTACGCCGTGTGATTTTGCGTGTATGTCTACGCTGTGTGATTTTGCGTATATCTCTACGTCGTGTGATTTTGCGTGTATGTCTACGTCGTGTGATTTTGTGTGTATGTCTACGCTGTGTGATTTTGCGTGTATGTCTACGCTGTGTGATTTTGCGTGTATGTCTACGTCGTGTGATTTTGTGTGTATGTCTCACGCTGTGATTTTGTGTGTATGTTCACGCTGTGTGATTTTGCGTGTATGTCTACGCTGTGTGATTTTGCGTATATCTCTACGTCGTGTGATTTTGCGTGTATGTCTCACGTGTGATTTTGTGTGTATGTTCACGCCGTGTGATTTTGTGTGTATGTCTACGCCGTGTGATTTTGTGTGTATGTCTACGCTGTGTGATTTTGCGTGTATGTTCACGCTGTGATTTTGGCGTGTATGTTCACGCCGTGTGATTTTGCGTGTATGTTCACGGCGTGTGATTTTGCGTGTATGTCTACGCCGTGTGATTTTGTGTGTATGTCTACGCCCGTGTGATTTTGTGTGTATGACTACGCCCGTGTGATTTTGCGTGTATGTCTCACGCCGTGATTTTGCGTGTATGTTCACGCCGTGTGATTTTGCGTGTATGTCTACGCCGTGTGATTTTGTGTGTATGTTCACGCCGGGTGATTTTGGCGTGTATGTCTCACGCCGGGTGATTTTGTGTGTATGTCTCACGCCGTGTGATTTTGTGTGTATGTCTCACGCCGTGTGATTTTGTGTGTATGTCTACGCCCGTGTGATTTTGCGTGTATGTTCACGCTCGGGTGATTTTGTGTGTATGTCACGCCCGTGTGATTTTGTGTGTATGTCTACGCCAGGTGATTTTGCGTGTATGTCTACGCTCGGGTGATTTTGTGTGTATGTCTACGTTGTGTGATTTTGTGTGTATGTCTACGCCGTGTGATTTTGCATGTATGTCTACGTCGTGTGATTTTGCGTGTATGTTCACGCCGTGTGATTTTGTGTGTATGTTCACGCCTGCAGATTTTGGCGTGTATGTCACGCCGTGTGATTTTGGCGTGTATGTCTCGCCGTGATTTTGGCGTGTATGTCACGCCGGGTGATTTTGTGTGTATGTCTACGCCGTGTGATTTTGTGTGTATGTTCACGCCGTGTGATTTTGGCGTGTATGTCACGCCGGGTGATTTTGTGTGTATGTCTACGTTGTGTGATTTTGTGTGTATGTTCACGCTGCGTGTGATTTTGCATGTATGTTCACGTCGTGTGATTTTGCGTGTATGTCTCACGCCGTGTGATTTTGTGTGTATGTCTACGCCTGTGATTTTGCGTGTATGTCACGTCGTGTGATTTTGTGTGTATGTTCACGCCCGTGTGATTTTGGCGTGTATGTCACGTCGTGTGATTTTTGCGTGTATGTCTACGCCGGGTGATTTTGTGGGTATGTCTACGCCGTGTGATTTTGTGTGTATTTCTACGCCGTGTGATTTTGGCGTGTATGTCACGCCCGTGGTGATTTTGGCGTGTATGTCACGCCCGTGTGATTTTTGCGTGTATGTTCACGCCGTGTGATTTTTGTGTGTATTTCTACGCCGTGTGATTTTGTGTGTATTTCACGTCGTGTGATTTTGCGTGTATGTCTCACGCCGTGTGATTTTGGCGTGTATGTCACGCCCGTGTGATTTTGCGTGTATGTTCACGCCGGGTGATTTTGTGGGTATGTCTACGCCGTGTGATTTTGTGTGTATTTCTACGTCGTGTGATTTTGCGTGTATGTTCACGCCGTGTGATTTTGGCGTGTATGTCTACGCCGGGTGATTTTGTGTGTATGTCTACGCCGTGTGATTTTGTGTGTATTTCACGCCGTGGTGATTTTGTGTGTATGACTACGCTGCAGTGATTTTGTGTATGTTCACGCCGTGTGATTTTGCGTGTATGTCACGCCCGTGTGATTTTGTGTGTATGTCTACGCTGTGTGATTTTGCGTGTATGTCTACGTCGTGTGATTTTGCGTGTATGTCTACGCCGTGTGATTTTGCGTGTATGTTCACGCCGTGTGATTTTGTGTGTATGTCACGCCGTGTGATTTTGTGTGTATGACTACGCCGTGATTTTGGCGTGTATGTTCACGCCCGTGTGATTTTGTGTGTATGTGTGTACGCCGTGTGATTTTGGCGTGTATGTCTCACGCCGGGTGATTTTGTGTGTATGTTCACGCCGTGTGATTTTGTGTGTATGTCACGCCCGTGTGATTTTGTGTGTATGTCTACGCCGTGTGATTTTGTGTGTATGTTCACGCTCGGGTGATTTTGTGTGTATGTCTACGCTGCGTGTGATTTTGCGTGTATGTCTCACGCCGTGTGATTTTGCGTGTATGTTCACGCCGTGTGATTTTGGCGTGTATGTCTACACCGTGTGATTTTGTGTGTATGTCTACGCCGTGTGATTTTGTGTGTATGTCTCACGCCGGGTGATTTTGTGTGTGATTTTGCGTGTATGTTCACGCCGTGTGATTTTGTGTGTATGTCTCACGCCGTGTGATTTTGTGTGTATGTCTCACGCTGTGATTTTGTGTGTATGTCTACGCCTGTGATTTTGTGTGTATGTCTACGCCGTGTGATGTGATTTTGTGTGTATGTTCACGTTGGTGATTTTGTGTGTATGTCACGCCGTGTGATTTTGCATGTATGTTCACGCTGTGATTTTGCGTGTATGTCACGCCCGGTGATTTTGTGTGTATGTCTCACGCCTGTGATTTTGCGTGTATGTCTCGCCGTGTGATTTTGCGTGTATGTCTACGCCGTGATTTTGGCGTGTATGTCTACGCCGGGTGATTTTGTGTGTATGTCACGCCGTGTGATTTTGTGTGTATTTCTACGCCGTGTGATTTTGGCGTGTATGTTCACGCCGTGTGATTTTTCGTGTATGTCTACGCCGGGTGATTTTGTGTGTATGTCACGCCGTGTGATTTTGTGTGTATTTCTACGCCGTGTGATTTTGTGTGTATGTCTACGCCGTGTGATTTTGGCGTGTATGTCTACGCCGTGATTTTGTGTGTATGTCTACGCCGGGTGATTTTGTGTGTATGTCACGCTGCGTGTGATTTTTGTGTGTGTCACGCCGGTGATTTTGTGTGTATGTCACGCCTGTGATTTTGTGTGTATGTCTACGCCGTGTGATTTTGTGTGTATGTCTACGCTGTGATTTTGTGTGTATGTCACGCCGTGTGATTTTGCATGTATGTCACGCTGGTGATTTTGTGTGTATGTCTACGCCGTGATTTTGTGTGTATGTCTACGCTTTGTGATTTTGTGTGTATGTTCACGCCGTGTGATTTTGCGTGTATGTCTCACGCCGTGTGATTTTGGCGTGTATGTCTCACGCCGGGTGATTTTGTGTGTATGTTCACGCTGCGATTCTGCGTGTATGTTCACGCGGGGTGATTTTGTGTGTGTATGTCTACGCTGTGTGATTTTGCGTGTATGTCACGCCCGTGTGATTTTGTGTGTATGTCTACGCTGTGTGATTTTGTGTATGTCTACGCCTGTGTGATTTTGTGTGTATGTCTACGCCGTGTGATTTTGTGTGTATGTCTACGCTGTGTGATTTTTGCGTGTATGTCTACGCCGTGTGATTTTGTGTGTATGTCTACGCCGGGTGATTTTGTGTGTATGTCTACGCCGTGTGATTTTGTGTGTATGTCTCACGCCGTGTGATTTTGTGTGTATGTCTCACGCCGTGTGATTTTGTGTGTATGTCTACGCTGTGATTTTGTGTGTATGTCTACGCCGTGTGATTTTGTGTGTATGTTCACGCCGTGTGATTTTGTGTGTATGTCTACGCTGTGTGATTTTGGCGGTATGTCTACGCCCGTGTGATTTTGCGTGTATGTCACGCCGTGTGATTTTGTGTGTATGTCTACGCGTGGTGATTTTGTGTGTATGTCTCACGTGTGATTTTGCGTGTATGTCTACGTCGTGTGATTTTGTGTGTATGTCTACGTGTGATTTTGCGTGTATGTCACGCTGTGTGATTTTTGTGTATGACTACGCTGTGATTTTGTGTGTATGTCACGCTGTGTGATTTTGCGTGTATGTCTACGCCGTGTGATTTTGTGTGTATGTCTCGCCGTGTGATTTTGCGTGTATGTCTCACGCCGGGTGATTTTGTGTGTATGTCTCACGCCGGGTGATTTTGTGTGTATGTCTACGCTGCAGTGTGATTTTGGCGTGTATGTTCACGCCGTGTGATTTTGCGTGTATGTTCACGCCGGGTGATTTTGCGTGTATGTCTCACGCCCGTGTGATTTTGCCTGTATGTCTCACGCCGTGTGATTTTGCGTGTATGTCTCACGTCGTGTGATTTTGTGTGTATGTCACGCCGTGTGATTTTGCGTGTATGTCTCGTCGTGTGATTTTGTGTGTATGTCTCACGGGCGTGTGATTTTGCGTGTTTGTCACGCCGTGTGATTTTGTGTGTATGTCTATGCCGTGTGATTTTGCGTGTATGTCTCGCCCGTGTGATTTTTGGCGTGTATGTCTCACGTCGTGTGATTTTGTGTGTATGTCTACGGCGCGTGATTTTGGCGTGTATGTCACGCTGTGTGATTTTGTGTGTATGTCTCACGCCCGTGTGATTTTGGCGTGTATGTCTCGCGTGTGATTTTGGCGTGTATGTCTACGCCGTGTGATTTTGGCGTGTATGTCTCGCCGGGTGATTTTGTGTGTATGTCACGCTGTGTGATTTTGCGTGTATGTCACGCCGTGTGATTTTGTGTGTATGTCTACGCCGTGTGATTTTGCGTGTATGTCTACGCCGTGTGATTTTGTGTGTATGTCTACGCCGTGTGATTTTGTGTGTATGTCTACGCCGTGTGATTTTGCGTGTATGTCTACGCCGTGTGATTTTGTGTGTATGTCTACGCCGTGTGATTTTGCGTGTATGTCTCGCCGTGTGATTTTGTGTGTATGTCTCACGCCAGTGTGATTTTGGCGTGTATGTCTACGCCGTGTGATTTTGTGTGTATGTCTACGCGTGTGATTTTGCGTGTATGTCTACGTTGTGTGATTTTGTGTGTATGTCTACGCCGTGTGATTTTGTGTGTATGTCACGTTGTGTGATTTTGTGTGTATGTCTCGTTGTGTGATTTTGTGTGTATGTCTCGCCGTGTGATTTTGTGTGTATGTCTACGCTGTGTGATTTTGTGTGTATGTCTCACGTGCAGTGATTTTGTGTGTATGTCTACGCCGTGTGATTTTGCGTGTATGTCACGTCGTGTGATTTTGTGTGTATGTTCACGCCGTGTGATTTTGGCGTGTATGTTCACGCCGTGTGATTTTGCGTGTATGTCACGCCGTGTGATTTTGCGTGTATGTTCACGGCGTGTGATTTTGTGTGTATGTCTACGCCGTGTGATTTTGTGTGTATGTCTCGCCGTGTGATTTTGCGTGTATGTTCACGCTGCGTGTGATTTTGGCGTGTATGTTCACGCCCGGGTGATTTTGGCGTGTATGTCTCACGTCGTGTGATTTTTGTGTATGACTACGCCCGTGTGATTTTGCGTGTATGTTCACGCCGTGTGATTTTGCGTGAATATCTACGCCCGTGTGATTTTGGCGTGTATGTTCACGTTGTGTGATTTTGTGTGTATGTTCACGCTGTGTGATTTTGTGTGTATGTCACGCCGTGTGATTTTGCGTGTATGTCACGCCTGTGATTTTGTGTGTATGTTCACGCGGTGATTTTGCGTGTATGTCAGGTCGTGTGATTTTGGCGTGTATGTCTACGCTGTGATTTTGCGTGTATGTTCACGGCGTGTGATTTTGGCGTGTATGTCAGGTCGTGTGATTTTGGCGTGTATGTTCACGCCGTGTGATTTTGGCGGTATGTCTACGTCGTGTGATTTTGGCGGTATGTTCACGTCGTGTGGTTTTGCGGTATGTTCACGCCGTGTGATTTTGGCGTGTATGTTCACGCCGTGTGATTTTGGCGTGTATGTCACGCCGTGGTGATTTTATGTCGTGATTTTGCGTGTATGTCTCCATTATGTGTGTGTGTGTCCACAATGTAAATGGATTTATAAACATACTAAATTATGTGTTTTTTTTTATGTAAAAATGCTAAATGTTTCTTGTGATGGATAGGTTTAGGGGCAGTGTGTGTGTGTGTGTGTGTGTGTGTGTGTGTGTGTGTGTGTGTGTGTGTGATGGGTAGGTTTAGGACAGGGCAGTGTAGGGGATAGAAAATACGGTTTGTACAGTATAAAATGCATTACGCCTATGGAATGTCCCCACAAAACATGGAAACACAACATGTGTGTGTGTGTGTGTGTGTGTGTGTGTGTGTGTGTGTGTGTGTGTGTTTGTGTGTGTGTGTGATTGGTAGGTTTAAGGGTAGGGGCAGTGTAGGTGGATAGAATGAAACGGCGTAGATAAACACGCAAAAAAAACGATTATGCGTCTTAGCACGCCAAAATGGCATATGAATTTGCGTGTCATACATACGCCATTTCATGAGATCAGTCTGTGGGGAGGGCGTTTGAGCACGACCTGCTGCGAATCATATTGCTTTTAGTCATTTAGCAGACGCTTTTATCCAAAGCGACTTACAAATGAGAGTAATAGAAGCAACCAAGAACATTCAAGGGCAACAATATGCAAACGCTGTAATAAGTCTCATGTAATCTAGCACAGAACACATAGGACTTTATTTACTTTTATAAATAACAAACAGAAACGAATATAGTGATAAGTGCTATTCTTTATTGGTCAGGTGCTGCTGGAAAAGAAGTTTCTTAAGATGTTTTTTTGAAAATGGCTACAGACTCGGCTGCTCGAACTGAGACAGACAGGTCATTCCACCAGGTGACCCAGTCTGTTGTGATTGGTCTACTCTGCTCTGATTGGTCAGATGGCCCAGTCTGTTATGATTGGTCTACTCTGCTCTGATTGGTCAGATGGCCCAGTCTGTTGGGATTGGTCTACTCTGCTCTGATTGGTCAGATGGTCCAGTCTGTTGGGATTAGTCTACTCTGCTCTGATTGGTCAGATGGTCCAGTCTGTTATGATTGGTCTACTCTGCTCTGATTGGTCAGATGACCCAGTCTGTTATGATTGGTCTACTCTGCTCTGATTGGTCAGATGGTCCAGTCTGTTGGGATTAGTCTACTCTGCTCTGATTGGTCAGATGGTCCAGTCTGTTGGGATTGGTCTACTCTGCTCTGATTGGTCAGATGGTCCAGTCTGTTGTGATTGGTCTACTCTGCTCTGATTGGTCAGATGGTCCAGTCTGTTATGATTGGTCTACTCTGCTCTGATTGGTCAGATGGTCCAGTCTGTTGTGATTGGTCTACTCTGCTCTGATTGGTCAGATGGTCCAGTCTGTTGGGATTGGTCTACTCTGCTCTGATTGGTCAGATGGTCCAGTCTGTTATGATTGGTCTACTCTGCTCTGATTGGTCAGATGGTCCAGTCTGTTGGGATTGGTCTACTCTGCTCTGATTGGTCAGATGGTCCAGTCTGTTGGGATTGGTCTACTCTGCTCTGATTGGTCAGATGGTCCAGTCTGTTGGGATTGGTCTACTCTGCTCTGATTGGTCAGATGGTCCAGTCTGTTATGATTGGTCTACTGCTCTGATTGGTCAGATGACCCAGTCTGTTAT
The DNA here is from genome assembly GCA_023029165.1 of Gobiocypris rarus. Lineage (NCBI taxonomy): Eukaryota > Metazoa > Chordata > Actinopteri > Cypriniformes > Gobionidae > Gobiocypris > Gobiocypris rarus. The sequence goes on from CM040922.1 coordinate 25,444,281, forward strand.
GATTGGTCTACTCTGCTCTGATTGGTCAGATGGTCCAGTCTGTTGGGATTAGTCTACTCTGCTCTGATTGGTCAGATGGTCCAGTCTGTTGGGATTGGTCTACTCTGCTCTGATTGGTCAGATGGTCCAGTCTGTTGTGATTGGTCTACTCTGCTCTGATTGGTCAGATGGTCCAGTCTGTTATGATTGGTCTACTCTGCTCTGATTGGTCAGATGGTCCAGTCTGTTGTGATTGGTCTACTCTGCTCTGATTGGTCAGATGGTCCAGTCTGTTGGGATTGGTCTACTCTGCTCTGATTGGTCAGATGGTCCAGTCTGTTATGATTGGTCTACTCTGCTCTGATTGGTCAGATGGTCCAGTCTGTTGGGATTGGTCTACTCTGCTCTGATTGGTCAGATGGTCCAGTCTGTTATGATTGGTCTACTGCTCTGATTGGTCAGATGGCTCAGTCTGTTGGGATTGGTCTACTCTGCTCTGATTGGTCAGATGGTCCAGTCTGTTGTGATTGGTCTACTCTGCCTCATTGGTCAGATGGTCCAGTCTGTTGTGATTGGTCTACTCTGCTCTGATTGGTCAGATGGTCCAGTCTGTTATGATTGGTCTACTCTGCTCTGATTGGTCAGATGGTCCAGTCTGTTGTGATTGGTCTACTCTGCTCTGATTGGTCAGATGGCTCAGTCAGTTGTGATTGGTCTACTCTGCTCTGATTGGTCAGATGGTCCAGTCTGTTGTGATTGGTCCTCTCTGCTCTGATTGGTCAGGTGGTCCAGTCAGTTGTGATTGGTCTACTCTGCTCTGATTGGTCAGATGGCTCAGTCAGTTGTGATTGGTCTACTCTGCTCTGATTGGTCAGATGGTCCAGTCTGTTGTGATTGGTCCACTCTGCTGATTGGTCAGATGGCTCAGTCAGTTGTGATTGGTCTACTCTGCTCTGATTGGTCAGATGGTCCAGTCTGTTGTGATTGGTCCACTCTGCTCTGATTGGTCAGATGGTCCAGTCTGTTGTGATTGGTCTACTCTGCTCTGATTGGTCAGATGGCTCAGTCAGTTGTGATTGGTCTACTCTGCTCTGATTGGTCAGATGGTCCAGTCTGTTGTGATTGGTCTACTCTGCTCTGATTGGTCAGATGGCTCAGTCAGTTGTGATTGGTCCACTCTGCTCTGATTGGTCAGATGGCTCAGTCAGTTGTGATTGGTCTACTCTGCTCTGATTGGTCAGATGGTCCAGTCTGTTGTGATTGGTCTACTGCTCTGATTGGTCAGATGGTCCAGTCTGTTGTGATTGATCTACTCTGCTCTGATTGGTCAGATGGCTCAGTCTGTTGTGATTGGTCTACTCTGCTCTGATTGGTCAGATGGTCCAGTCTGTTGTGATTGGTCCTGCTCTGATTGGTCAGATGGCTCAGTCTGTTGTGATTGGTCTATTCTGCTCTGATTGGTCAGATGGCTCAGTCAGTTGTGATTGGTCTACTCTGCTCTCATTGGTCAGATGGCTCAGTCAGTTGTGATTGGTCTACTCTGCTCTGATTGGTCAGATGGCTCAGTCAGTTGTGATTGGTCCTCTCTGCTCTCATTGGTCAGATGGCTCAGTCAGTTGTGATTGGTCCTCTCTGCTCTCATTGGTCAGATGGCTCAGTCAGTTGTGATTGGTCCACTCTGCTCTGATTGGTCAGATGGCTCAGTCAGTTGTGATTGGTCTCTGCTCTGATTGGTCAGATGGTCCAGTCTGTTGTGATTGGTCTACTCTGCTCTGATTGGTCAGATGGTCCAGTCTGTTGTGATTGGTCTACTCTGCTCTGATTGGTCAGATGGTCCAGTCTGTTGTGATTGGTCTACTCTGCTCTGATTGGTCAGATGACCCAGTCTGTTGTGATTGGTCTACTCTGCTCTGATTGGTCAGATGGCTCAGTCAGTTGTGATTGGTCTACTCTGCTCTGATTGGTCAGATGGTCCAGTCTCTTGTGATTGGTCCTCTCTGCTCTGATTGGTCAGGTGGTCCAGTCTGCTGTGATTGGTCTAACTTGTTACAGTGTTTGATGTTAAAGACCATCAAAATATGCTGTTTTATTTTTGTGGACCTCAGGTTTTCCCTCAGGTAAGTTCCTCTAGTTTGCGTGTGTAGTTTATGTTCTCTAGCGTTTCTGTTTAAAGATCTTCATTCTGAAGGTGGTTAGCAAATGTTTTTGTTTATAGAGGATGATGTTGACCCAGTTTTTTTTTACTTTATAGCACATACAAATCACAGATATAACTGTCTTTATGAAACAGAGAAATATTCCCAACTTCTGAGCGGTATATCATCAGTACAGCTGGCGTCCCACAGAAGCCCAGCGTCCGGCTGAGAGAGGGTGTCATTCACGCCCCGTCACTTGTGATCCGACAGAGAGAGACAGATCATATTAGCTGGCTTTCTCTGCACAGACATGCTAATTAGCTTGAAAATAGGATTGGTGTTAAAACTGAGGCCTTTTCATTTCCCAGCTATTTTTCCCATGAGAAAACAACGTCATGTGCTGTAAAAATCGGGAGAATAATAAACATTACATTAGTTAACATGAACTAACAATGAACAATCCTATACAGTATTTATAAATCTTTATGAATTTTAATCTCAACATTTACTAAAACATTTTAACATCACATATTGTAACATAAGGTAATGAACTGTATACTAAAACATGACAAATGAGCAATGCTGTGAAGCTATATTGCCATTGTTAGTTCATGTTAATTAATAAAACCTTCTTGTGAAGTCTTATCAAATATCCATGGTTATCCGGTCATTGGAGATGCTTAGGAAAGATGAGCAGCGTAATCAGGTTCTGTGGCCCAGGAGTTTTGATAAGTGGCCCAAAGATGATTATCCAGGCCTCTCTGATGATTTTATGCAGCTTTATGATGTTTAATAACGTGTGTCACGTTTACTGCTGGAATGTTTCAGTCACATGTTCATTATAATACACAATACATGACTTTTGTGTATTACAACCTAAATCAATGTTCATGTTTGGAGTAATATAAAATATTAATATATATTAAAGGAACACTCCAGCGTTTTTAGAAATAGGGCTTATTCAACTTCTTTCCTACATTTAGATATGTGGGCAAATGCATTTTTGTCTCAGTGCATGCATTGTTTTAGTTTGGCAGGGTCGCCACTAGCTTAGCTTAGCATAATGAATGGAATCCTATGTTGCCAGCTAACATGTCCCGAGTAAGAGTGATCCAAAAAAAAACCCCACCTAATTACTTCTTGTGACCTGCGTATTCACAATGAATACATATAGTACAAATTATCACGCAAAATCCCATGGGAGAGTCTGGGTTTGGCGGTCGCCAGGGAAACGGGACTTGCCTGACTGCATTGTGCCAAGTGTAAAGTTTGGTGGAGGGGGGATTATGGGGTGGGGTTGTTTTTCAGGGGTTGGGCCCTTAGTTCCAGTGAAAGGAACTCTTAATGCTTCACCACGACATTTTTGGACAATTTCATGCTCCCAACTTTGTGGGCTCAGTTTGGGGACGGCCCCTTCCTGTCCCAACATGACTGCGCTCCAGTGCACAAAGCGTCGCTCCATAAAGACATGGATGAGCGAGTTTGGTGAGGAGGAACTGGACTGGCCTGCACAGAGTCCTGACCTCATCCCGATAGAACACCTTTGGGATGAATTAGAGCGGAGACTGCGAGCCAGGCCTTCCCGTCCAACATCAGTGCCTGACCTCACAAATGTGCTTCTAGAAGAATTCCCATAAACACACTCCTAAACCTTGAGGAAAGCCTTCCCAGAAGAGCTGAAGCTGTTAGAGCTGCAAAAGGGTGGGCCAACTCCATATTAAACTCTACGGATCAAGAATGGGATGTGCATGTAAAGGCAGGCATTCCAAAACGTATAGTGTATATTCAGTATATATAGAAACATTTCCTTATATAATGTATATCTTCACAAGATTTTGCTTGCTTCTGGGGACAAACACAAAAGCATTTCAATAGGGAATACATATATTAGTACAGTATATATGCTGCTTATACTATATATATATATATATATATATATATATATATATATATATATATATATATATATATATATATACTGTAGATGCATTTCCTATTAAAAGTCTGAGTAAAAAATAGTGATTCTCCAGCCTTACGTCACACCTGTGAAGCATCATCAACAGACGATATATCTATAAAACATAATATAAGCTGAAAGCTTACAAAACTTTCACATTAGGTCAAGTCAACAAACTTTCCTTTTAGAGTCAAAGGCTTATAAATCACAAAACTACTTCATCTGAAACATTAATAATCCTGATGTTTTACTCACAATTATTAATCTGTAGTGTTCAGGTCGCAGTATTAATATCCGTCTGATGTCACTCGCTCTTCTGCGGAGGGCGGCCAACTCTCCAATCACAGCTAATGAGTCTCGATCAGCGAGAGCACGGCCTTCATCCTGCGGTCAGTGATGAAGAAACGCTCTGATTGAGCAGATGGGCGGGAAAATTACATTTAGGTTCTGTGGAGCGAGACCGATGTTCACTTGTGCTGGTCCATTAGGTGTGAAACACTGAGAGCGTGACGCTTGATCCCAGATCCCAGACGCTGGTGTGAAATCAAACACAACCTTCAGCTCAACGGACGCTAGACAACATTAAACACACACACAAGCTAGAGGAGCTTAGCTGAGAGAAAACCTGAGGTCCACAGGAGTATGGAAACTCAAACACGCAGACGATGATGGTTTTCGACATCAACAGTGAAGGAGAATCTGCACGTCACCTTCCAGAGATTTGTTCCTGTTCTGTCTCTGTTCTGTATTTGATTTAGTCAAATATTATAGAATATTTCAGACATTTATCATCTTATTTACACTGTGCAAATAGCGATATATGCTGTTAAAAAACCATGTACAGGGGATGAAACTATTATTTTATGAATCCAGAAGCGGAAATGAAGCTGAAACACAAAACATAAATATCAGATGAAAACTCAAACCTTAACTGAAATTAAGCCTTATGGAAATATGTTTATAAGGAAATCTTGTAACAAGCATATATTTAATTAAAATGCTAACTTTAAATATTAATGAATCAATAATAACAAATACTATAATAAAAATGGAGCTGAAATAAAATAAAGCATAAATATGAAAAATTTAAATGTAAAATAGAAGCACTGTTTCAGTACTAAAATTACAAAAATGTTTAAAAAAATTAAATGTTAAAAAATTAATAATGACAAAAGCACATATTGAAATTACTAAAACCTAAACGAATTAATTTATTAAAATCTGAACATTTAAAAATAAATGCTGATTCAAACTATTAATAAATCTAAATCAAAATAATATTACAAAAAAATGAAAATGACAAAAGCACGTAACAAAATTACTATTTACTAAATTAAAAAATAAAAGCTCATTCAAAATATGAAAACATAAATATGAACAAATACAATAATGTAAATGAAGCTTAAATAAAGAAACACAAATATTTGATTAAATGTAAAGTAGACGGCAACAAATCAAAATAAAATAAGTTTAAAAGTACTAAAATTACTAAAATGTGATATATATATATATAAAACAATCACAAAAGCACATAATAAAATTACTAAAACCTAAACTAAAATAAAAATAAAGAAACAACATTTAAAAAGTCTAACTATTAATAAAAATATTAACAAACCAAAACAACAAATTAAAGCTATGAATAAATAACTGACAAAAGCATTTAACAAAATGACTTAAACTAAAACGACTAATTGCTCAATTTAAAAGCTGAACGTTTAAACATAAAACATAATTCAAACTATTAATAAATAGATATGAACAAATGCCATAATGTAAATTAAGCCTTTTATGATGAAATGTAGAAATGTTGCTATGGCAACAAACCAAAATAAAATAAGTTTAAGTACTAAAATTACTAAAACTGAAATTAAAATGACAGAAATGTTTAAAACACAACTAATAGTGACAAAAGCACATAACAAAATTGCTCAAATTTATAAAAATTAAAAATAAAATAAACATGTAAAAATAAAAGTGATTTCAAAATATGAATAAATAAGAAATATTAACAAATACTATACACTTCCCGGGCATATTGTACTGTATTGTATATCATTTTTGTAATTCTAGTACTGATTTTATGTTAGTTGCCATGGGAACATTTAATAGTTATGCTTTCTTTTATATTGTATACAGTGTATATAAATGAAAATAAGAGGATAAAAGATTTTTCCCGGTGTCTCTCCTGATGTGGAATCATGGGGAAAATGACACGTGTCATCATCAGTCGTCTGGAGATCAGCGGGGTCGATGGGAACGATGTTACGTTACCCATGGTGCTTTTCAAGGGGAGCGTAATTGGAGGCGATTGTGATTGTGACGGATGATCCGGCGGAGCATTCCTGACCCCTGATGATGTGTGGCCACATTCACAGATGTTCTCCATCACGAGTCCGGCGCTCCACCTACAGCTTCTGCTCTTCATCCTCACTGACTCCTTCACGCGTTTGCATTGATGTATTCTGACATGCTAAAGCAGAACCACTGGAGACCCGAGATCGTTATTAGAGCTGGCCAAACACCAGCAGATCTGTGCAGTTATTCAGCTTTATCTCCTCCAGAGCCGGGTCCTTTCTGACGGAGACCGCTTACGGTTTACGACAAACGTTTCAACAATAAGACTTAGAGCATTAAAGCTGTCGCTAGCAAAGCTTCATGACTGTCAAAATGCTAACAACATGCTTGCATCATGGTTTAACATGTTGCTATCATGAATAAGCATTTTGCTAACATGTTTTAGCATTTTGCTATCATGAATAAGCATTTTGCTAACATGTTTTAGCATTTTGCTATCATGAATAAGCATTTTGCTAACATATTTTAACATTTTGCTAACATGTTTTAACATTTTGTTAACATGTTTTAGCATTTTGCTAACATGTTTTAGCATTTTGCTAACATGTTTTAACATTTTGCTAACATGTTTTAGCATTTTGATAACATGTTTTAACATTTTGTTAGCATTATTTTACATTTTTGTTGATCAAAATTTTTTTCATGAATTAGCATGATCTAACAAATTTGCTATCATTGCAATTCAAAATAATGCTAGCAGCATGCTTAGTCATGACAGAAACATGTTAAATCATGATTACAACATGCTTAAAGATGCTGAAACATGTTGCCAAATGTAAAATCAAATCATGATAGCAAAACGTCTCGGTTACGTATGTAACCCTAGTTCCCTGAGGGGAACGAGACGCTGCGTCGAAACGCTGTGAGAACGCCCCTGCGTGATCGCGTCATGAAGCGCGTGTAGAACCAATCCAATCAGGAGATAGAACGTCATCGGCTGGGTGACGTCATCGACCGGAAACTATAAAACACCCGTGAAAACAAACAGGAACTAGCTTCTGAAAAAGCCTGAAGTAAGTGATCACGGGCATGCCGGGAGTATGGCAGAGCGACGCAGCGTCTCGTTCCCCTCAGGGAACTAGGGTTACATACGTAACCGAGACGTTCCCTATCTGGGAACTCGAGCTGCGCCGAACGCTGTGAGAACGCTTATACCCACATCGCCATAGGACCAAGTGCTTCAGTATGTGTGAAACCGTAGCGCACACGATAACACCTGTGCCCCAACTGTAGATGCTACGTCAAGTTCGTAGAACCTAACAAAGGTCAGCGGCGGACCAACCGCGCGTTACAAATATCTTGGAGGAAGCCCCGACAGAAGTGCTTTAGAAGCAGCCATACCCCTAGTAGAATGCGCCCGGACAGCCAGAGGAGACGGCTGTCCGACCGCTTCATAAGCAAGAGAGATGGCCTCGACCAACCACTTGCTCATTCTCTGCTTAGACACTGGCGCCCCCTTTTTTGGGGCTCCGAAACAGACAAATAATTGATCCGTCTTTCTCCACAGGGCAGCTCTGTGGACATAGGCATCAAGCGCCCTAACCGGGCAAAGCAGATTTAATTTTTCCTGGTCTGACGTCACGAAAGGAGGAGGACAGAAGGCTTGCAGAGTAATAGGACCCCTCGGGCTCGAATGAACCTTGGGGATATATCCTGGTCTGGAGTGAAGAAAAGCCTTCACCATGCCAGGCGCAAACTCTAGACATGAGGGCCCTACCGACAGGGACTGCATGTCCCCTACTCTTTTGAGGGACGAAATGGCCAATAAAAAGATGGTCTTAAGTGTCAGAAATTTATCTGGCACTTCTTCCAATGGTTCAAAAGGTGCCTCAGACAGGCCCCCCCGCAGAACAATAGCCAAATCCCATGTCGGGACCCTTGAATGCACCACCGGCCTCAACCTCAAAGTGCCACGGAGGAAACGTGTAACTAAAGGGTGTCTTCCCAAAGACACTCCACCCAAAGGAGTGTGGAAGGCAGCTAAGGCCGCCACATACACCTTTATTGTGGAGGGTCAACCCTGCTGAGAATCTCGCCTGCAGGAACTCCAGCACTGTACCAACCGGGCAGTTAACTGGGTCCAACTGGCGTTCTCTACACCACACTGAGAACAATCTCCATTTTAGTGCGTACAGCTTCCTCGTGGACGGAGCTCTGGAGTGAAGAATGGTCTCTACGACCTCAGTCGAGAGACCCTCTTCTAGGAGCCTAGCCCCCTCAGAGGCCAGGCCCACAGTTTCCACAACTCCGGGCAGGGATGAAGGAATCTCCCGCCCGCTTGGGAAAGGAGGTCCCTCCTGGTTGGAATCTCCATGGGAGAGCCTTCCAGGAGAGATATCAGGTCCGAAAACCAGATCCTGGTCGGCCAGCACGGAGCCACTAGTAGCACCCGGACTCCGTCCGGCGCACCTCTCCAGAACTCCCGGAAGCAGAGCGATCGGGAAATGCGTACAGGGGCAGCCTCGGCCACTCCTGTACCATGGCGTCCAGCCCCAGAGGGGCTGGATGTGACAGAGAAAACCACTGAGGACAGTGGGAATTCTCTGCCGAAGCAAACAGATCTACCTCTGCTCTCTCGAATTTTTGCCATAGGAGCTCCACCACCTCGGGGTGGAGTCTCCATTCCCCTGGCCTCGGCCCCTGCCTCGACAGGATGTCCGCTTCCTGATTCAAGACCCCTGGGATGTAAACGCCCTGATGGGCAGTTTCCTTGGGCCCACAGGAGGATCTGACGTGCCAGCTTGTATAAGGCGAGACCTCAGACCCCCCTGGTGATTTATATAGGCGACCACCGATGTGTTGTCTGTCCTGACTAACACATGGTGGCCCCTGAGGTCGGGCAGGAACTGTTTCAATGCAAGAAACACAGCCAGCATCTCTAGCCGATTTATGTGCCATAGCCGCTGATGTTCCTGCCATAGACCCTGGGATGAGCGACCACTCATGACCGCCCCCCACCCCGTGAGGGAAGCATCTGTCGTTAGCGTTACGCGACGAACCTGAGCCCCCAACACCGGTCCCTGGGCCAGAAACCGGGATCCTTCCACATGACCAGAGCACGAAGGCATCGCCGCGTGACTTTGATCGTGCGGAGCGGATTTCCCCTCGGGGAAAACCCTCTCGTTCTGAGCCACCACTGTAACGGCCTCATGTTCAGCAGGCCAAAAGGTATCACGTTGGACGCAGCTGCCATGAGGCCTAACAGTTTCTGAAACTGCTTTACAGTGATAGCACGGTCTAGCTTCAGTTCCTTTACTGCTGTGAGGATCGATGCTATGCGTGTCGGCGATAATTGCGCCCGCATAAATATCGAATCCCACTTCACGCCTAGAAAGGTGGTCCTCTGAGCCGGAGAAAGCACACTTTTCTTTGCGTTCAGTCTCAACCCCAACCTTGACATGTGCGAGAACAGCATCTCGATGCTGAACCGCCATCTGCTCGGAGTGAGCTAGGATCAACCAATCGTCGATATAATTGAGTATGCGGATGCCCTGCAGACGCAACGGCGCCAGAGCTGCATCCACACACTTGGTGAAGGTACGGGGTGACAGTGCTAGACCGAAGGGAAGTACTCGATATTGGTATGCCTCTCCCCCGAAGGCAAACCTCAGAAACTTCCTGTGATGTGGAAGGATGGAGACATGAAAGTATGCGTCTTTGAGGTCTATGGTCACAAACCAATCCTCGGATCTGATCTGGGACACGATCTGTCTGAGTGTAAGCATCTTGAATCTGAGCTTCGCCACAGAGCGATTTAGTAGACGCAGATCTAATATCGGGCGCAGCCCCCCATCCTTCTTTGGCACGATAAAGTAACGGCTGTAAAAGCCTGACTCCCTGCTGGGAGGAGGAACCCTTTCTATAGCCCCCTTTAGGAGTGTCTCTACTTCTTGTGCCATTACCAGAGCCTGCTCCGGGCCCACCTCTGTGGGTAGGACACCGCTGAAAGGAGGTGGCCGCCTTTTGAACTGAATCGCGCCCCTCTCTATTATCTGCAGGACCCAACGAGATATATTCGATGAGCGTTTCCACTCGCCTAGAAACTCTACTAAGGAACCAGCCTCTCGAGGCTGGCCTCTGGTGACTTTGAGCAACAAGTGCAGTGCCCTGAAAGCGAACCGGCAGGGAACGCCTGACTTGACTGCTCGGGAACCTCCCGAGGAGGCGGACCACCCTCGGGTGGCCCGCGAGGACCATCTGCGCCCCGGCGTTGCGGCAGGGTTGGCAGCGTGGCCCCCAGAGGGCACCGCAGGGAGACGGGTACCGTGTGCTGAGGTAAGCACCGTCTTCCTGCGGAGGGGACAACCCTCAGCGTCCTGACGCTTCTGGCGTCAGGGGCGCGACGAGGCCTTCTTGGCGATAAGGACTGTCCTCAGATCAGCCCTACCTCGGGCCTGCCTGAGAGCGCCGCCCGCCTCCCAATCCCTTTGCGGAGGAGTACGGGTGGCGACGCCTGCCTCTGCTGCGCCCGATGTGAGGAGCTGGTACCCGGCTTTTCCTGGGCTGCTGTTTCTCTGCAGCAGCCCCTGAGACTTGGATCCGGAGAGGGAGAAACTGTTTTAGCGCAGCTGCCTGTTTCTTAGACTCCTGGAACCTCTCAGTGACCGACTGGACAGCGCCACCGAAGAGGCCCGCAGGAGACAGCGCGCATCGAGCAGAAAGCTCTTCTCCCTCTCCTTGATTTCGTGGGGTTCAACCACAGGTGCCTCTCCGTAGCCACCAAGGCTGCCATAGAGCGGCCCACACATCTGGCCGTCTCCTTGGTGGCCCGGAGAGCAAGATCGGCTGAGTGTCTTAACTCTTGAATTATATCTCCCCACCTCATCTCTACCATCCAAGTCCCTTAGCAGGTCGGCCTGGTATGCCTGCATTATTGCCATCGATGCAGGCACGCCGCGCCTGACCTGCCGCCGAGCACGCTTTACCCACCAACGCTGATGTTGTCTTTAGCGGTTTGGTGGTAAAGTCGGGCCTTCAGGACGACGCCGATGAAGGCGAGAGATGGCTCGCAAGCGCCTTCTACCTTCGCATCGCCCCATATCCACATTGTTTCAGCCCTACAATGTTACTATATGTGGAAGTCTGCGGCTGAAAACCCTGTATGAAGTCGGCTTCTTCCACGCACCCAGACACCTCGGTGTGCAGGTCGGGAAAACGGCAGGCCCCGACGTTGAGGTTCCGCTGCACGGGAGGGCAGGAATCGCCATCTAGCTTACTTTTCTGCCTACGATGAGATTCCGATCTTCTGCTGGCCAGTCAATGTTAAGTCTGGCACACCGCCTCGTGAGCACCTCCATAAGCTCCTCACTAGCTGGTGACTGAAGTGGCGAGTCTTCAGTCGCGATGCTCTCAACGCCCACCTCCTCAGAGCTGGATAGTTGGAGCACCGGCGCCTCGCCGGGGGAAGAAACCGCAGGGCGGGCTTCCAACCCTGAGACAAGGCGCTGGACGGTGCAGGTAAGGGCTGAGATAAGGCTGGGCCCCTCAAACCCTCTGCAAGGTCCATGAACCCCACGACTGAAGCCGCCGCCTGCCTCGGCAGCAGCGGGACCCGAGCCGCTGGGAACACGAGCCAAGCACTCTCCTCGAAGAGTGCCGGCGAGCGCAGCGTTTACGGAAGCTGCTCGCAGTGCTCGCAAGCAGCCCCTCGAGGGCTGCCTGGGCGTGCTGGCGCCCCAAACAGAACACACACATAGAATGTGTATCCCCACTCGTAATGTATCGAGGGCAGGGATGAACACATCTCGTGAACTGTTCACTCGCCATACTATCTCCTTTTTTTTCTTTCTTGTTAATATTTACTAAGAATATTTAACAAAGGTGGAAAATTCTCTCTTAATCGACAGACAAAACACCAAATAGACAGACAGGTTCACACAGATCGCTTACTGAAGGCACAGAAGCTAGTTCCTGTTTGTTTTCACGGGTGTTTTATAGTTTCCGGTCGATGACGTCACCCAGCCGATGACGTTCTATCTCCTGATTGGATTGGTTCTACACGCGCTTCATGACGCGATCACGCAGGGGCGTTCTCACAGCGTTTCGACGCAGCTCGAGTTCCCAGATAGGGAACATGTTAATTAATGCTAAAAATGCAACATGCTAATTCATGTTAACAACATGCAAATTAATGCTAGAAAAATGCTAACTTATGCTAACAATATGCCAATTTATACTATAAATGTGTCAACATGTTAACAAAATGTTAAATCATGTTAGTAACTTGTTAATTCATGTTAACAATCTGTTAAAAATGGTAACATGTTAAATCATGCAAGTGACATGCTAATGTATGTTAACAACATGCTAACAAAATGCAAAGTTATGGTACCAGCATGTTAAAAATGCTAATTCATACTAACATTGAAAAAATACTAAACATGATCATTAATGTTAGTAACATGTTAAAAAATGCTATCAAAATGCTAATTGATGCTATCAATGGGCTTAAACATGCTAGCAACATGATCATTAATGTTAGTAACATGTTAAAACATGTTATCAACATGCTAATTGATGCTATCAATGGGTTAAAAAATGTTATCAACGTGATAATTAATGTTAGTAACATGTTAAAAATGCTTTCAACATGCTAATTGATGCTATCAAAGGGTTAAAAAATGCTAGCAACTTGATCATTAATGTTAGTAACATGTTAAAAACATGCTATCAACATGCTAATTGATGCTATCAATGGGCTAAAATATGCTAGCAACATGATCATTAATGTTAGTAACATGTTAAAAATGCTATCAACATGCTAATTGATGCTATCAATGGGTTAAAAAATGTTAGTAACGTGTTAAAAATGCTATTAACATGCTAATTGATGCTATCAATGGGCTAAAACATGCTAGCAACATGATCATTAATGTTACTAACATGTTAAAAATGCTATCAACATGCTAATTGATGCTATCAACGGGTTAAAAAATGTTAGTAAAATGTTAAAAATGCTATTAACATGCTAATTGATGCTATCAATGGGCTAAAACATGTAAGCAACATGATCAATAATGTTAGTTACATGTTAAAACATGCTATTAACATGCTAATTGATGCTATCAATGGGCTTAAACATCTTAGCAACATGATCATTAATGTTAGTTACATGTTAAAACATGCTATCAACATGCTAATTGATGCTGTCAATGTGCTAAAACATGCTAGCAATGAGTTAAAACATAATAACAAAACATGCTAATTAATGCTAACAATGTCTTTCTCTTTCCACTTCACTACATTTAAACCCTATAAAACTTTTATACGGCTTTGTCAAGCCAACATCAAAGTCTGTCCCAGTAAATATGGCGATGTGTTTTGGCTGCTTATTGACGACATGCATATCAAATTTGCTACAGATTAAGTGAAAAAACCTTGAACTAGTTCACAAATGTGAAAATGTAGGAAAGATCCAAGGTGAAAATTAATTGGAAATAAGGGCTTTCTGTTATTCAGTTTCAGTAAAACTAATTAACTCTAAACACCTGCAAAAGATTCCTGAGGCTTTTAAAAACTCCCAGCCTGGTTCATTACTCAAAACCGCAATCATGGGTCAGACTGCCGACCTGACTGCTGTCCAGAAGGCCATCATTGACCCCTCAAGCGTGAGGGTAAGTGTCACGACTGCTCTGAGACAGAGGGTTGAAGATCCAAACGCAGCTTTATTTGAGGGTAATCCACAATCGTAGTCAGAAAACAGGCAGAAGGTCAAACACAAGCAATCAGTCCAATCAAGCAAACAAAACAGAGGAGACAGGCAAAAGGGTAATCCACGGAGAAGGCAAGAAATCCAAGACCAAGAGACATGAAACCAGGGTAAACGCTCAGAAATGCAGTGAAACACTAAACAAGACTTCGCAGTGACTGACAGAGTGAACATGGTTTTTATAGTGTGAGCTAACAAGGTAATGGGGTGCAGGTGGATGTAATCAATGAGTGATGATGAGTCCGGGCAAAGGATTATTGGAGATGTAGTCTATGGTAGAATGACAGTCCGGGTTGGGGTGCCCTCTGGTGATCGCGGGCACTTACACTGGTCAATTGTGACAGTAAGACACAGAAAGACATTTCTGAACCAATAGGCTGTTCCCAGAGTGCTGTATCAAGGCACCTCAGTGGGAAGTCTGTGGGAAGGAAAAAGTGTGGCAAAAACGCTGCACAAAGAAGAGGTGACCGGACCCTGAGGAAGATTGTGGAGAAGGACCGATTCCAGACCTTGGGGGACCTGCGGAAGCAGTGGACTGAGTCTGGAGTAGAAACATCCAGAGCCACCGTCACAGGCGCAGCAGGAAATGGGCTACAGGTGCCGATTCCCAGGTCAAGCCACTTTGAACCAGAAACAGCGGCAGAAGCGCCTGACCTGGGCTACAGAGAAGCAGCACTGGACTGTCGCTCAAATTTTGCATGTCATTGGGAAATCAAGGTGCCAGAGTCTGGAGGAAGACTGGGGAGAAGGAAATGCCAAAATGCCTGAAGTCCAGTGTCAAGTACCCACAGTCAGTGATGGTCTGGGGTGCCATGTCAGCTGCTGGTGTTGGGCCACTGGGTTTTATCAAGGGCAGGGTCAATGCAGCTAGCTATCAGGAGATTTTGGAGCACTTCATGCTTCCATCGGCTGAAAAGCTTTATGGAGATGGAGATTTAGTTTTTCAGCACGACCTGGCTCCTGCTCACAGTGCCAAAACCACTGGTCAATGGTTTACTGACCATGGTATTACTGTGCTCAATTGGCCTGCCAACTCTCCTGACCTGAATCCCATAGAGAATCTGTGGGATATTGTGAAGAGAAAGTTGAGAGACTCAAGACCCAACACTCTGGATGAGCTTAAGGCCGCTATCGAAGCATCCTGGGCCTCCATAACACCTCAGCAGTGCCACAGGCTGATCGCCTCCATGCCACGCCGCAGTGTCAAGTCAAGTCAAGTCAACTTTATTTATATAGCGCTTTTAACAATGTAGATTGTTTCAAAGCAGCTTTACAGTGTTAAACAGGAAAATAATGCAGCATAATTTTATTCAGCTGTATAGCCATTCTAAAAATTAAAAATAAAAAACCCTGATGTCATCAGTTCATTTCAATTAGCATACAGTGACATTGTGGGCTTTAGATCAATAATTAGATCAGTAATTTAGTTTAAATGGTTAATTTAGTTTATTAATTAGATATATTCTCTGTCTGTCTATCTGTCTGTCTGTCTGTCTGTCTGTCTGTGTCTGTCTGTCTGTCTGTCTATCTATCTATCTTTCCATCAGGAGACCTAATGGAGAAAAATAAACCTTGGAGAAACCAGGCTCAAACAGTGTTTTAATTTCACAGCGGTGACAAACAATGCCGAAGTTTAGGGCAAACATAATCGTTAGCTGAACGTCTGGAACGTCACGGAAGGATCGGTTTTTGGTAAAGTTCCCCGTTTTTTTTTTTTTTCAGTACTTCGGACAGCAGCCATTCTAATCGCTGCAACTAATGCTGCGTTCGAGTCAGGTAAGCAGAGCACAGGTCTGAGATGATGTAGCAGGATATGTGTAAAATACAAAGTTTCAGCTATTGTTATCTTTCCAACTGAACTTTACAATTTTTTTGTAGGATTCTGTTCTTTTACTCAAGTAGGCCTACAGCATGTCCACCACTACACATTTGGCAGTAGATCGTCTGGTGTTTTTGTTTTGTTTTGTTTTTTCTCCTTTTTTCCTTCTTCTTCTGCTGAATCATTTTTTTATTTAGATTATAGTCAAGTACAGCCATGGCCAAAAGATTTGAGAATGAGACAAATATAAATTTTTTAAAAAGTCTGCTGCTTCAGTCAATCAATCAATCAATCAACTTTCTTTATATAGCGCTTTTACAATGACGATTGTTTCAAAGCAGCTTCACAGTGTTAAACAGGACAACATTGCAACAAAATTTGATTTGGCTAGTTTAATTTGGATAGTTTATAGAATTATATATGACCAAATTAATAAATTCTATTTGTATATTTAGTTGAGTAACTTGGATCATAATTTGAGTGTCCCCAACTGAGCAAGCCAAGCCAAAGGCGACAGTGGCAAGGAACCAAAACTCCAGTGAAGCAGTCATTTCTGCAAAAGGATTCCCCACCAAGTATTGAGTGCATAACTGAACATAATTATTTGAAGGTTGACTTTTTTGTATTAAAAACACTTTTCTTTTATTGGTCGGAAGAAATATGCTAATTTTTTTAGCTGTATGCCAAAATCATCAGTATTAAAACAAAAAAAGACCTGAAATATTTCAGTTGGTGTGCAATGAATCTAAAATATATGAAAGTTTAATTTTTATCATTACATTATGGAAAATAATGAACTTTTATCACAATATGCTAATTGTTTGAGAAGGACCTGTATATATTCACACAGAGAACAGCTGATCTACACTTCGAGGAATATGATCTAATAAATACAGCTTTGGTGAGCAGAAGAGACTCAAAAATCATTCAAATTCCAAACTTTTGATGGGTAGTTCAGCTGCAGAAGGGCTGGTATTGTCTTTTCTTTCTTCTGGTCGAGCTTTGTGGAAAAATTGAATTGGCACATTGTAAATTCGTTTAATCCAGGCCAAAGTATTATCTGGTTTAGTCTCAAAGCCAGTTTGTGGATTTTCTCCAGTTTGAGGCCTCGGTCGTCTTAGTCGCGTCCACTGGGAGAGATCGAAATCCTGCCATGGATCCGAGCAGCGTGTGACGGAATGGGTGGAGGATAAATAATAGAGCAGATGAACGAGTGAAAATCATCTGGACTCGTGATTAATGAGCTTCTGCTCATCCAAAATGGTGTTTTATTAGCTAATGGATTAGAGGTCCAGTCCTGCGGTGCTGGTCCACTTGCATATTGATGATTTTCTCCACGTGCTCACTCATATTGTAGCATATGGCTTTATGATGGAGTGCTGTGATCATCTGAATGGGAACGTTTCCCATTGAACTCGTTCTACATATCAAATGATTTCTAGCCGCGATTAATATCACCCGTGAGGATATTCCTCTCTGATGGTCCAAACACACCCGTTAGCTGATCAGATTCAGTGTGACACTGAGAGTTACCTGTGCCATACATTATTAAACACTAGGGAATTAAAGTGATAAAACTGGATTATAATAATGTGCTGTAATTCAAATATGGAAATATAACTTTCAGAAATGAGTATTTCTACAGTGAAGATTGGAACTGCATTACAGGAATATCCACATGCTGTTGAAATCTATCTGTCTGTCTGTCTTTTTGTCTGTCTTTCTGTCTATCTATCTATCTATCTATCTGTCTGTCTGTCCTTCTATCTGTCTATCTGTCTGTCTGTCCTTCTATCTGTCTATCTATCTATCTATCTATCTATCTATCTATCTATCTATCTATCTATCATCTATCTATCTATCTATCTATCTGTCTGTCTGTCTGTCTGTCTGTCTGTCTGTCTGTCTGTCTGTCTGTCTATCTGTCTATCTGTTTGTCTATCTATCTTTCTGTCTGTCTATCTGTCTGTCTGTCTATCTTTCTGTCTGTCTGTCTGTCTATCTATCTATCTTTCTATCTGTCTGTCTGTCTTTCTGTCTATCTGTCTGTCTATCTATCTATCTATCTGTCTGTCTGTCTGTCTGTCTGTCTGTCTATCTTTCTGTCTGTCTGTCTGTCTGTCTATCTTTTTGTCTGTCTGTCTATCTGTCTGTCTGTCTGTCTGTCTTTCTGTCTGTCTATCTTTCTGTCTGTCTGTCTATCTTTTTGTCTGTCTGTCTATCTGTCTGTCTATCTTTCTGTCTGTCTGTCTATCTTTTTGTCTGTCTGTCTATCTGTCTGTCTTTCTGTCTGTCTGTCTGTCTATCTGTCTATCTGTTTGTCTATCTATCTTTCTGTCTGTCTATCTGTCTGTCTGTCTATCTTTCTGTCTGTCTGTCTGTCTGTCTGTCTATCTATCTATCTTTCTATCTGTCTGTCTGTCTTTCTGTCTATCTGTCTATCTATCTATCTATCTGTCTATCTGTCTGTCTGTCTGTCTGTCTGTCTGTCTATCTTTCTGTCTGTCTGTCTATCTGTTTGTCTATCTATCTTTCTGTCTGTCTGTCTGTCTATCTATCTATCTATCTTTCTATCTGTCTGTCTGTCTTTCTGTCTATCTGTCTATCTATCTATCTATCTATCTATCTATCTATCTATCTATCTATCTATCTATCTATCTATCTGTCTGTCTGTCTGTCTGTCTGTCTGTCTGTCTGTCTGTCTGTCTGTCTATCTTTCTGTCTGTCTATCTTTCTATCTGTCTGTCTGTCTTTCTGTCTATCTATCTATCTATCTATCTATCTATCTATCTATCTATCTATCTATCTATCTATCTATCTATCTGTCTGTCTGTCTGTCTGTCTGTCTGTCTGTCTGTCTGTCTGTCTATCTATCTATCTATCTGTCTGTCTGTCTGTCTGTCTGTCTGTCTGTCTGTCTATCTTTCTGTCTGTCTGTCTGTCTGTCTATCTTTTTGTCTATCTATCTTTCTGTCTGTCTGTCTGTCTGTCTGTCTATTTGTCTTTCTGTCTGTCTGTCTGTCTGTCTGTCTGTCTATCTGTCTGTCTATATTTCTGTAAAACATTAACAAACATTAACAAACTTTCAAACAAAAGGTTTGTTAAACATTTTTCTAGGCTCTGTAATGCCAACATTTAATAGTATAAAAAAATATATTTTTATGAACTTTGCTTCCCAGAAACTTTGCAGATCATCTGATCAGAATTGATTCACATAGCAGTTTATTAAAGTGTGAGGATGAATTAGTTCAGATGTCCTTCATTACGTCCTGCTCGTTCAAAGTAAGACACTGCACACTCACAGAGAGCAATGGGACTGTGCTTTAGATCCGAGATAATGTTTCTGTTGGGTTAATTATACGTCCATAGAGCAAGTAGAAGTGCAGCAGTAATGGAAAATCATTCGTCTGTATTGTAATGCAGATGCTTAGGGCGGCTCGTCTTTAAACTGAGTTCTGAGGCTCCACAAAAGTGCCAGCGTCCCATCGATCTTACGCAGAGGAAAATAAATAGCGGGGCCGCGGCAACTCTCTATTTTAGTTGTTTTGACAGAGACGACATGCAGGAAAACATGCCTTTTTAATGGAATGGGTTTATCTTCCTGTGCGTTTGCAGCGCTCTCTGCCTGAGTGCACTCCGACTGTATTGGATTATTGGAGAGACGTGTGTGTGTGAGTGTGTGGTTGTTAGTGAGTGTGTGTGTGTGTGTGTGTGTGTGTGTGTGTGTGTGTATGTGTGTGTGGTTGTTAGTGAGTGTGTGTGTGTGTGTGTGTGTGTGTGTGTGTGTGTGTGTGTGTGTGTGTGTGTGTGTGTGTGTGTGTGTGTGTGTGTGTGAGTGAGACAGAGAAAGTTTGTGTGTGTGAGTGTGTACGTGTGAATGTGTCAAGTCACCTTTATTTATATAGTGCTTTTTACAAAGCAGCTTCACAGTGTTAGATAATGCAACAGAGTTTGATTGGGCCGTACAGCCGCTCTGGAGAAACGGTGATGTCATCAGCTCAGTTCAGTTCTCATACAGTGTCATTGCGGGCAGATCTCTGATATAGTTTAATATTTAGTGTGTGTTAGTGTGTGTGTGTGTGTGTGTGTGTGTGTGTGTGTGTGTGTGTGTGGGCATGTTTTTGTGAAATATCAGGACACAAATGTGTATAATGACATGGGTATGACACAGGTATTACAAAAAGAGGGTGAAATATGAGGACGTTCCCCATGTCCTCACTTTTCAAAATGCTTATAAATCACACAGGATGAGGTTTTATCACAGAAAGTAAACTGCAGTGTGTGTGTGTGTGTGTGTGTGTGTGTGTGTGTGTGTGTGTGTGTGTGTGTGTGTGATGGATGTAGGTTTAGGTTAGGCAGTGTGTGTGTGTGTGTGTGTGATGGGTAGGTTAGGGGCAGTGTGTGTGTGTGTGTGTGTGTGTGTGTGTGTGTGTGTGTGTGTGTGTGTGTGTGTGTGTGTGTGTTAGGGGCAGGGCAGTGTGTGTGTGTGTGTGATGGGTAGGTTTAGGGGCAGGGGCAGTGTGTGTGTGTGTGTGTGTGATGGGTAGGTTTAGGGGCAGGGGCAGGGTGTGTGTGTGTGTGTGTGTGATGGGTAGGTTTAGGGGCAGGGGCAGTGTAGGGGGATAGAAAATACGGTTTGTACAGTATAAAATGCATTACGCCTATGGAATGTCCCCATAAAACATGAAAACCCAACATGCATACGCTCACAAACCCTTACACTAACACACAGTCACACACACACACACAGAGATACACATGCACACGCTCACACACCCTCACACTTAACACACAGTCATGTGCGTGTGTGTGTGTGTGTGTGTGTGTGTGTGTGTGTGTGTGTGTGTGTTTGATCGGTAGGTTTAGGGGCAGGGGCAGTGTGTGTGTGTGTGTGTGATCGGTAGGTTTAGGGGCAGGAGCAGTGTGTGTGTGTGTGTGTGTGTGTGTGTGTGTGTGTGTGTGTGTGTGTGTGTGTGTGTGTGTGTGTGTGTGATGGGTAGGTTTAGGGGCAGGGGCATTGTAGGGAGATATAAAATACGGTTTGTACAGTTTTCGCCTATTGAATATCCCCACATTTCACAAAAACAAACGTGTGTGTGTATGCGTGTGCATCTGTGTGTGTGAGGTATGTGCCTCTGCTCTGAATATTAGCCTCAGTAATGGCAGGTATTATCTCTGTCTGCTGCTGGATTCTGTGTTCCCGCCCGTCTCTCTTCACTGGAGATGCTGCTAATTGATAAGCAGGATAAACACATTTACAATTCCGATGGCAAAAGGCCAGTGTCTCATTTCCATAAGAGTGCAAGAGAAGAAAACATCTGGAGCTACTGCAGATGCGGTGACGAGCTTCATGACAATGAAATCTGAGGGAATAATATCTAATATTAATGCAAACTATCTTTTGACCTCACACCTGTACGGTTTGGGTCAGCGGTCAGTGACGTGTGTGAAATCACAGAACTTTCTCAATATATTCTTGCAGATCTGTTTGTCATCGTTAGAATAAACACCAAGGTTAAATCTATTGTGAACAATCCATTTGTTTAGTTTTATTGTTTACAGCAATGCATTCTGGGATTACTTTTCGAAACAGTACACAACAAATAAGGTGAAACTCTGGTAGTGTGTGCCGCACATGTCCAGCATGTTTAGGCCGCATTAGTGTGTGTGTGTGTGATGTGTGTTGTTCTTCAGACGGTTTACTGCAGAGGAATGTTCGAATGTGACACGGCCCACACGGTTTCCAAGGATACAGTTCTCGAGAAGAGAGCCGATAACAAACCTCCATCTGTTCCGCTGTATTCATCACACATGCCCACGACCCATTTCCCCCAAAACTTCATCTGCCAACTCGCAGTTCATTAGTGAATACTGCAAGCATCAGTTAAAACTTCTCTACACACTACACTGTGCTGCATCATTAATCATTGTCTCTTCCAGAGCGCTCGGCTTCTGCCTGCCAGAGATCATCACAAACCCACTGGACGGTTTTACCGCTACGATCCTCATTATTCAGGGGCTGGAAACCCGTATGCCACAGCCAAACGTTTCCTTAAACCGGTCCTGTATGGAGTTCTGCCACAGGCCTGCTAATGGATCATCTTAGAGGAGCTGCAGGTGGGCGGCTGTTCAACAGCGTTTACACTCATACAAAACACCTTCATGTTTTATTTCATCACAAATTGTAACTATATTATTGTAGAGTTATTTATAGAAAGTTTTAAATATTAGTATGTCCAATTTTTTCCACATGCATACGGTATGATCACAAAACGATATTTACAGTATTGTTCAAAATAATAGCAGTACAATGTGACTAACCAGAATAATCGAGGTTTTTAGTATATTTTTTATTGCTACGTGGCAAACAAGTTACCAGTAGGTTCAGTAGATTCTCAGAAAACAAACAAGACCCAGCATTCATGATATGCACGCTCTTAAGGCTGTGCAATTGGGGTATTAGTTGAATTAGTTGAAAGGGGTGTGTTCAAAAAAATAGCAGTGTGGCATTCAATCACTGAGGTCATTAATTTTGTGAAGAAACAGGTGTGAATCAGGTGGCCCCTATTTAAGGATGAAGCCAACACTTGTTGAACATGCATTTGAAAGCTGAGGAAAATGGGTCGTTCAAGACATTGTTCAGAAGAACAGCGACTTTGATTAAAAGTTGATTGGAGAGGGAAAACCTATAAAGAGGTGCAAAAAATGATAGGCTGTTCAGCTAAAATGATCTCCAATGCCTTAAAATGGAGAGCAAAACCAGAGAGATGTGGAAGAAAACGGAAGACAACCATCAAAATGGATAGAAGAATAACCAGAATGGCAAAGGCTCAGCCAATGATCACCTCCAGGATGATCAAAGACAGTCTGGAGTTACCTGTAAGTACTGTGACAGTTAGAAGACGTCTGTGTGAAGCTAATCTATTTTCAAGAATCCCCCGCAAAGTCTCTCTGTTAAAAAAAAGGCATGTGCAGAAGAGGTGACAATTTGCCAAAGAACACACCAACTGGCCTAAAGAGAAATGGAGGAACATTTTGTGGACTGATGAGAGTAAAATTGTTCTTTTGGGTCCAGGGCCACAGGCAGTTTGTGAGACGACCCCCAAACTCTGAATTCAAGCCACAGTACACAGTGAAGACAGTGAAGCATGGAGGTGCAAGCATCATGATATGGGCATGTTTCTCCTACTATGGTGTTGGGCCTATTTATCGCATACCAGGGATCATGGATCAGTTTGCATATGTTAAAATACTTGAAGAGGTCATGTTGCCCTATGCTGAAGAGGACATGCCCTTGAAATGGTTGTTTCAACAAGACAATGACCCAAAACACACTAGTAAACGGGCAAAGTCTTGGTTCCAAACCAACAAAATTAATGTTATGGAGTGGCCAGCCCAATCTCCAGACCTTAATCCAATTGAGAACTTGTGGGGTGATATCAAAAATGCTGTTTCTGAAGCAAAACCAAGAAATGTGAATGAATTGTGGAATGTTGTTAAAGAATCATGGAGTGGAATAACAGCTGAGAGGTGCCACAAGTTGGTTGACTCCATGCCACACAGATGTCAAGCAGTTTTAAAAACTGTGGTCATACAACTAAATATTAGTTTAGTGATTCACAGGATTGCTAAATCCCAGGAAAAAAGTTTGTACAAAATAGTTTTGAGTTTGTACAGTCAAAGGTAGACACTGCTATTTTTTGAACACACTTTCAACTAATACCCCAATTGCACAGCCTTAAGAGCGTGCATATCATGAATGCTGGGTCTCATTTGTTTTCTGAGAATCTACTGAACCTACTGGTAACTTGTTTGCCACGTAGCAATAAAAATATACTAAAACCTCGATTATTTTGGTTAGTCACATTGTACTGCTATTATTTTGAACAATACTGTAGCAAATATCAAGTGCTTGATGTTTTTTTTTGTTGCAAATTGTATCACATATTGTAACCCTATTATCCGACAGTTCTTAATATAAAGTTTGATATATTAGTGTCCAACTTTACGATAATATAGTTACAATTAGCGATTAAATAAAAAAAGTGACAGCTGAGATTTGCTATATAGTATAAATCCCTTTACTACAGTTCTTCAATAACCAGCAGCCATATCACCCTGAAGCCCAAGACTGGTAAGCTAAGCCGGGCTGAGTCCTGGTCAGTATCTGGGTGGGAGACTCCTGGGAAAACTAGGTGTTAGTGAGGCCAGCAGGGGGCGCTCACCCTGTGGTCAGTGTGGGTCCTAACACCCCAGTGTAGTGATGAACAAGCACCGTCCTTCAGATGAGACGTTAAACTGAGGTCCTGACTCTCTGTGGTCATTAAAAATCCCAGGATGTCCTTTGATAAAGAGTAGGGTGTAACCCCGGCATCACGCCAAATCTGCCCATTGGCCTCTGTGCATCATGGCCTCCTAATCATCCCAATAAATATATATATATACACGATTGGCTTCATCCCTCGGTCTCCTCTCCACCATCAGCTGGTGTGTGTGCTGGGCGTCCTGGAGCAATATGGCTGCCGTCGCATCATCAGGCGGTGCTGAGGAGATTCACCCCTTCCGTATGTAAAGCCTAGAAAAGCGCTATATAAATGTAACAAATTATTAGAGTTCAATATAAATTTGTCCAAATGTAGCCGTATACACACAGCATGTTCACTTAAAGCAATGTATACTATATAGCAAATCACATCTGTGGATTTTTTATTTCATTGCTTATTGTATCTATATTATCATACAGCTCTTTATATAAAATTGGATATACACTCACCTAAAGGATTATTAGAAACACCTGTTCAATTTCTCATGAATGCAATTATCTAATCAACCAATCGCATGGCAGTTGCTTCAGTGCATTTAGGGGTGTGGTCCTGGTCAAGACAATCTCCTGAACTCCAAACTGAATGTCAGAATGGGAAAGAAAGGGGATTTAAGACATTTTGAGCGTGGCATGGTTGTTGGTGCCAGACGGGCCGGTCTGAGTATTTCACAATCTGCTCAGTTACTGGGATTTTCACACACAACCATTTCTAGGGTTTACAAAGAATGGTGTGAAAAGGGAAAAACATCCAGTATGCGGCAGTCCTGTGGGAGAAAATGCCTTGTTGATGCTAGAGGTCAGAGGAGAATGGGCCGACTGATTCAAGCTGATAGAAGAGCAACTTTGACTGAAATAACCACTCGTTACAACCGAGGTATGCAGCAAAGCATTTGTGAAGCCACAACACACACAACCTTGAGGCGGATGGGCTACAACAGCAGAAGACCCCACCGGGTACCACTCATCTCCACTACAAATAGGACAAAGAGGCTACAATTTGCACAAGCTCACAAAATTTGAAGACTGGAAAAATGTTGCCTGGTCTGATGAGTCTCGATTTCTGTTGAGACATTCAGATGGTAGAGTCAGAATTTGGCGTAAACAGAATGAGAACATGGATCCATCATGCCTTGTTTTCACTGTGCAGGCTGGTGGTGGTGGTGTAATGGTGTGGGGGATGTTTTCACTGTGCAGGCTGGTGGTGGTGGTGTAATGGTGTGGGGATGTTTTCACTGTGCAGGCTGGTGGTGGTGGTGTAATGGTGTGGGGATGTTTTCACTGTGCAGGCTGGTGGTGGTGGTGTAATGGTGTGGGGGATGTTTTCACTGTGCAGGCTGGTGGTGGTGGTGTAATGGTGTGGGGGATGTTTTCTTGGCACACTTTAGGTCCCTTAGTGCCAATTGGGCATTGTTTAAATGCCACGGCCTACCTGAGCATTGTTTCTGACCATGTCCATCCCTTTATGACCACCATGTTCCCATCCTCTGATGGCTACTTCCAGCAGGATAATGCACCGTGTCACAAAGCTCCAATCATTTCAAATTGGTTTCTTGAACATGACAATGAGTTCACTGAACTAAAATGGCCCCCACAGTCACCAGATCTCAACCCAATAGAGCATCTTTGGGATATGGTGGAGCAGGAGCCGTGCCCTGGATGTGCATCCCACAAATCTCCATCAACTGCAAGATGCTATCCTATCAATATGGGCCAACATTTCTAAAGAATGCTTTCAGCACCTTATTAAATCTGTGCCACGTAGAATTAAGGCAGTTCTGAAGGCGAAAGGGTCAAACACAGTATTAGTGTGTGCTCCTAATAATCCTTTAGGTGAGTGTATAAAGTATGTCCAAAGTAAAGTGATGTATACTGCGGTTACGTACTGATCCGAGACCCAAATGCAGCTTTATTGTACATTTTAAATGGGCCGTTATTACGGCAGTAGTTAACTTTGTAATTAGTGGCATTATGTTTACCTCATGTAAATAAGAGACTGTATTAACTTATTTCCGCTCATTTCCAGTGAAAATTACATCCTATCTTCCTATTTTTTAAACAGGAGATTTATATAATTAATAATTTCTAAATTAAATATGAATTTATTCTTATTATTCCAAGCCAATTTACAGCAGACAATCATTTGATTGACCACGTGAGCAGCGCGTTCCCAGGATCATAGGATCACAAAACTCGCTCCTGAATAAATGGCCATCCGAATGCTCAAGTTTTATCACTGAGGTGGCATGAGAAACAGTTGCCATATGGATAGGGCTTAACACACACAAGACTTCGCAAAGAATGAGTGAATACACAGGGCTTACATAGGCAGGAGTAAACGAGACACTAACACACAGGGGAAGTAATCCGGACAGGATGGGTTATGGGAAATGCGGTCCATGATGAGATGAAGGAGACGGAAGCAGCGCCCTCTGGTGGAGATTGTGATCAAACATTACCAACTTTATTCGCATACACACAGTATGTTCACTATATAGTAAATCTCATCTGCTTGATTGCTTGGACGTCGCAGAATCTGATCAATGCAACTATAAGGCAGAAATATATGAATATATTATAAACATTAACATCATGCTTTTCTTTAAATACGTTTGACTCTTCGGGTGTTTTGTCACAGTTAGTTCAAATGTAAGTTGTGACATTAGTGTGAGTAAATGATGAGAGTTTGATATTCCTGCGAGTGACTTTAGTTTATGGTGCGTATGACTGTTGCGTCATGTTTCCTTTGAGCTGTAGCTGGTACTCCAGCAGTCTTCATTCATTCACTCACACCAGGTCTCACTTGAGAGTTGAGGAATCAGATATGCTGACGGTTTAACAGGAGCGAGGAAGGACAACATTTGTATTATTTCTTCTTTATTTTATTTTATTTTCTTATTTTATTTTGTTTTATTTTATTGGCTTATAAAAGTGTAAAATGCTGGGAAACCAGACGGATGCTTTTGAGGAATTGTTCAAATCATGTCATAATTTTTATTTAATTTTTTTATTAACGAGGCAGAAGCTTTGAGGAATCATTCATAGCATATTTTTATTTCATTTATTTATTTGTTTGTTTGTTTGTCTTATTTTTATATATATATATATATATAATTTTTGTTGTTGTTGTTTTATTTTATTAACCAGACAGATGCTTTGAGGAATCATTAATTTCATGTTTTTAATTATTATTATTATTATTATTATTATTATTATTATTATTTATTTTTATTCTTTTATTATTTTTATTATTATTAACCAGACAGATGCTTAAGGACTCATATCATATCATATTTTTATTTTATTTATTTTATTTTATTAACCAGACAGATGCTTTGAGGAATCATTCATTTCATGTTTTTATTATTATTATTATTATTTATTTTTATTTTTTATTATTTATTTATTATTAACCAGACAGATGCTTTGAGGAATCATTCATATCATATCATATTTATTTTATTTTTTATTTTATTTTATTTTATTTTATTTTATTTTATTTTATTAACCATACATATGCTTTGAGGAATCATTCATATCATATTTTATTTTATTTTATTTTATTTTATTTTATTTTATTTTATTTATTTTATTTTATTTTATTTTATTTTATTAACCAGACAGATGCTTTGAGGAATCATTAATTTCATGTTTTTATTATTATTTTATTTTATTTATTTATTTATTTTTATTAACCAGACAGATGCTTTGAGCAATCATTCATATCATATTTTTATTTTATATTACTTTAATTTAATTTTATTTTATTTTATTTAATTTTAATTTATTTTTTTGTTGTTGTTGTTGTTTTATTTTATTAACCAGACAGATGCTTTGAGGAATCATTCATATCATATCATATATTTTTATTTTATTTTGTTTTAAAATGCTGGGAAACCACACAGTTGCTTTGAAGAATCGTTCATATCATATTTTTATTTTATATTATTATGTTTTATTATTGTCTTATGAACATGTAAAATGCTGGGAAACCGGACAGGTGCTTTGAAGCTGAGACGCTGCAGGATGATTTATATGCTGAATGTATGCCTCAGGGTCTGCTGTTGGTGGAAATGACACTAACGCTGAGCTCTAGCACTGATAGTGATGGACTCATTGAGATCACGGCGGGTTTTCAGTGGATCTGCCGGTGTTTGCTGGTGTTGTGTTTGTGTTGAAGCACAATCTGTTTCCCGTCTCAGTCCAGACCTGGAGTCACTGCGGAGCTGCTGGGGTGACAGGTTGTGTCTTCAAGCTCAAATAAACATCAGAAGCAAAGCAGAAAATCTGCTCATATGTTTCTATCAGAAGTTTGTTTTCAGTTGGCAGTGTCAGCTGCTCTTTTTTTAGGTGTATTTTTGGGTGTTTTATTTTACTTTGTTTTATTTTGGAGGCTTAAAAAGTGTGAAAGTGTGTCGAGTTTTATCGGAGTTCTTATTTTATTTTGACACTTCAGTTTTTAGCATATTTTGGTTTTATTTTATTTTAAATCCATGTTGTCATGATGTCACTCCCACACCTCTGGAGTCACATGACATTTATAGCTCAGGTGATTGGCTCAATAATAAACCTGTACCTGAAGGTGGGCCGAGACGAATGCTAACAGTGCTCTCTCTCCAGACGTTACAGACTTCATTTGTGAAAGTGTGTGTTTCCGAGCACTAGAGCTGCAGAGCTCCTGTAATTGTCCTGTCGTGTTTCGGCGTTGCAGAGACCGTCACGGTTCAGGCCTTCAGCGTTTCGTCATTATTCTAAAGCTGGTCATTATGCCAACCATCTGCTCCACATTCACAGGCCAGATCCAGCTCTTGTCGTCTTTCTGCTGATGGCGTCTTATCAGTCGGGCCCTGGAGCCCGTCCAGAGAGAAACACTTCAGGATTCAAGGCTCTCAGGAGCTTTGGACAGAAACTCTGCTGGAATCTACAGCAGTGCAGGCGCCGGTGTTTTTACACCACTGATGAGGAACATAATGCATGGAGTCTGTGTTTGTGTGTGTCAGCCTTCAGCTCAGGATCGTTCAGGGGCCATTCTGGGATTGTCATTTTAGGAAGGCTCAGCCTCCGGCGAGGATATTAAACGAATGGTAACACTTTAGTTTAGGGATTAACTAGTAGCTTATTAGCATGCATATTAGGACATTGGCTGTTTATTAATACTTATACTTATAAAGCAAATATTAATGTTTATTCTGCATTACCATATTGTACATCCCTTAATCATACCCTGGAATGTAGGCAGGTTTATAATCATTAAGACCCCTGAGACCATTTATATTTCTAGGATCTACATATGTGCATTTTAAAGGAACACTCCACCGTTTTTAGAAATAGGGCTTATTCAACTTCTTTCCTACATTTAGATATGTGGGCAAATGCATTTTTGTCTCAGTGCATGCATTGTTTTAGTTTGGCAGGGTCGCCGCTAGCTTAGCTTAGCATAATGAATGGAATCCTATGTTGCCAGCTAGCATGTCCCGAATAAAAGTGATCCAAAAAAAAAAAAACCCACCTAATTACTTCTTGTGGCCTGCATATTCACATCGAGTACAAATAGCGATGCAGATTAAGACTTGGCGATTTCCTAGTAGCTGTGCTTCGCCTGTGCTTCCCCATAATATAGTCCCAATATCTGCCTAGGAAATCGCCTAGTCTTAATCTGCATCGCTATTTGTACTGTTGTGAATCCGCAGGCCACAAGAAGTAATTAATGAAAACTTTTTTGTTTTTGGATCACTTTTACTTGGGACATGCTAGCTGGCAACATAGGATTCCATTCATTATGCTAAGCTAAGCTAGCGGCGACCCTGCCAAACTAAAACAATGCATGCACTGAGACAAAAATGCATTTGCCCGCATATCTAAATGTAGGAAAGAAGTTGAATAAGCCCTATTTCTAAAAACGCTGGAGTGTTCCTTTAAGTTGAACTTATTTCACACAACATATGAAGCCATAGAATGGGTTAGAATGGCCATACAATTCAAGACTTGAGGCCGTTTGAGTTTTTTACACTGGGCATGTTTGTTGTGGTAGTCTTAATCTGCATTGCTATTTGTACTCGTTACAAATAGCTATTTGTGGTCTCTTTAAAGCAAGGTTTCCACGGGTTAAAGTCTTAATTTGACCTTCTACAATTTAAAGCCTTAAAATGTCTTAAATTGGAGCAGAAAGTCTTGGGGTGGGGATGTGGATGGGGTCTAATGCTATTTACTGCATTCTGCCTTATTCCCACTGTTCAAGAGTTGATCCTCATGATAAACGTACAAAATGTCAAAACACAAGTTGGACATGTGACGGAGTATTTCTGTGCCAAACACACTCCTTCAGGATTCACACAAGTTTTGGAAAGTGTTCCTCGAGTATGGCCCTGTATGACATCATAAAGGACGGAATTCCTTATATGGGCACTTCTCCTGGATGAACACACACACACACACACACTAACCAAGAGCAAGCGAGAGCAAGAGCGCGTCCATCATCGGCGTTGTCGGGTTACGGAGCCGTCGCGGCGCTGGCGTTGTGTTTTTAGACACGAGGTCATCGATGTCACTAAAGAAGTGTGTGTGTGAGGGAAAGATCCGCTCGTTCAGCTTCCCAAATAACCCAGTGTTAAGGGAACAGTGGATGCAGTGTGTGTTTCTGGAGTTCTGCAAGTGTGTGTGTGTGTTCCCGGTCATGAGTGGGATCATCAGGCGGAGAGTGAAACTGCAGCAAATGTGTGTGTTTTGTTGGCAATCGGCGCGTAATTGCATATAATGTGTGTGTGTGTGTGTGTCTTATCTCCGCCCACTGCACGCCTCCACAAGCTCAGCTGTTTTCAGAAAGAATCGTACAGTGTTTCTGTCTTTATAAATATGATAAACTAAAGACTCTTGTGAGATATGAAGGATCAACACTACTCTATAGATACTCCAGATTAACATCAGACTGGTGTGTGTGTGTGTGTGTGTGTGTGTGTGTGTTATGACCCTTTAAAGGGATAGTTCAGCATCATAATCTGATCTGGTTCTGTTCTCACATTTACAGGATTGTAGTTTTATTTACCGAACATCTCGCTGTTAATGCAGGAGTGTTTCTTTGGGAAATCTGGACGGTCTGAAAACCTTTGCAGCATAAACAACACATCAGCCGTTACATCCCGTATGGATATGGTGGTCCAGTGGGTTAAACCATGGAACTAATACGCAGAAGGTTACTGGTTCGATCCCAGCGAGGAAGGCACTTTACTCCATGTTGCTCCAGGGGGATTGTCCCTGTAATAAGGACACTGTAAGTCCCTTTGGATAAAAGCATCTGCCAAATGCATAAATGTAAATGTAAACATGCACACACTTCTGTGATTATTATAGTAGTGATTGTTTCTTCTTTCTCTCGTATGATCAGGGTAAAGTATACCACCTTAAGAGTGGATTGATTAATTAGTCAGGAAAGGTGATTCGGGTGATACAAATCACCCGATTATGTGTCATTGGAAAGTGCGGTTCAGGTCAAGTGCATTGCATTGTGGGAAACAGCTTTTCTATTATTACCGTGCAGTTTGTTTTCAGATGAGTTGGGTTTGATGTGCGCGGCGTCAGTGACGAGTGAAGCTCTTAATTTCAGCCTGAAGCTGTTCTCAGACTCTGGCGTTGTTGTTTCTGTGTTTCTCAGCCGTATCCCCGTGTGCCGGGTCGGGCCTGATCCGCTCGCTCTGTCGCCGGTGTCGGCTGTGACGGCGCTCCTTCCCACAGCCCGGAGCTGATGCCGCACGCTTTCCTCCGCCGCACAATCGATAGTCACCCTCCGGGGCTCGGAGAGGAAGATCAAAGATCCCACTCATCGTTTCTGACTAAGTCTCTCTCTCCCGCTCTAAATCCTGTGTGTTTTGTTGAACTTTTGAAGCGCTCCACATTCTGCACTGCAAAGCCTCCTGTTTCCCCCTGAAATGGGACATGAACTAATCAGAAATGTCAGCGCGGAGACGTAAAACATCATTATCTGGCCTCTTTTAAACACGGTTTCCTTTCAGGCACGAGCCTCTAAAAGTTTGTGTGTAAAACTGGAAGAACAACAAACATTAAATGCAAGACTTAACATCTCTTTTCATTGGACTGACACAGATTCTGCCTCATGTCAACACCTGTGAGGTTTTCTCTTCTGTAACTGAGAATAGTCCGAATCTGCGAGATATAGTACGCTCTAAAACACCGGGAAAAATGGCGAAAACAATTTTGAGATGTAAACTTAGACTCATGAGATATTTTGAGATATAAAAAAGTCTTTAATTCTGTGTTGGAAACGAAAGACTTTTACAAGCTCAGTGTTATTTTAGTATCATTGGAATACTATTATATTTGTTTTCATATTTTGAATTAGTTTTTATATTTTTAATAATTAATGTCTGTATAGTATTTATACATTTTTATTTCAGTTTTAGTTATTGTAGTTGGAAAATTAGAACGTCGCCTTGGCAAATAACAACATAAAATAAGTTAAAGTTTTTTATATTTTATTTCAGTTAATATTTATGTAGTTTCAAGCTACACATTTTTTTTTTTTGTATGTTTTAGTTTCAGGTAACTATAATAACCCAGTTCAGAGAAACAGTCAGAATTATGAGATGTACAGTCACTGATAAACTGATTGACAGCTCCAGCGATTGTAAAGGCGCTTTCTATTGGGGATGCTCATTTTCCCGACCGACAACCGATGCTCATTAATCGATTATTACCTCAGATGGCTGCTAAATAATGCTCAGTTGAGACAAGCACATTCCTAGCAATAGGATCCTCTGGAAGGTGATGTTATTTTTAGTCTTGTATTACTCTTCATTACTCATCATCTCACTAACCTGCCGGTGGGCGGGGCCAAAGATGTGATGATGAAGTAGGCGTTGATCTTCTGCAGGTCTTTCCCTGATAGGCTCATTCCACAATGAGTCTTTCTCTAGGCTTGGTACCAATAAAAGCTAATTTTGGAAGCTTTCAGTTCTGAAACTCATACAGTGTGATGACCTCTTACATGTCAAAAGCAAAAAATGATTTCTCAGTTCATGACCCCTTTCAGTCTCCAGCAAACCATCTTTTCTGTGGAAACCTGAATATGCACTGTAAAACCTTAAACATAAGGCGTTTTCACACCTGAAAAAACCCAAAGGTCATGTTTTAATACATTTTATACATTCGGTTAGTTTAGGTTTGGTTTCACATTGCAATTATGCGAGCGCACTAAAGACCTGTACATGACGATTTGCGCCCTGTCTTCATCATCTGGTTGGGCTGCATCTTGACATTGATTGGTTTGTAAACAGACGTGCATCTGACGTCTTACTACCTGCAGCACCAACTCGAGGCTAGTTCGAATCCGGCAAATGAACGTCCTCGTTGTGCGAACATCACAGAATGCTATCCAGGTCATCATAAAAATGAAATTTCTCCTTCGCGTTGTCGATGCGCCGCTTTTCTCATGGCATCGCGCACCTTTATATATCGCTGCCGCAGTTTCTATATCTTCAGGTAGCATTGCTCTCCCTCTCTCTCTCATCCTCTCTGGAAATACTTGGAAAGTGTCTGCATTTTGTGCGTTTTGTTTCCAGTTGGCTTCTTATGTTGTCAGACCATATTTCAATTAAAAACCTCCTCATGTGCTACCACGGCTCATTCCCTCAGTTGTTAAGGCTACGCGGGAACCGCCGGAACTTCCTGTAAATGGTCTGAAAGTCCGAACCATAAAGGAAATGCTTTCACACTAGAAACGAACCAAACCTTGTTCAGTTTGATCCTGACCGAGACTGTTGGGTCCAGACCGTGGTCTTGGGGAGGTTTCACACCTGTATTTTTGTCTGGTGTGAAAGGGCCTTTAGTTTACTGCGTTTGTCCTGTGGATTTGAACTGACAAAATGAAAAAATGTCATATGAACTATTTTAAGTGTGTTTTGTTTGTTTTAACTGCGATATTATCTGCCTTATGTTTTGCGTATGACTGTTGTGAAGTGATGTAACGTGATTATACAGCTCATAGTTTATGTTCTCCTGCCATATTCATCTATGCATTCTGCGTCTGAAATGCTTCGGTGTTAATGCCAGTGATCTCCATCAGTAAAAGCTGCTGATCATAGAGGCTTGTTTCTCTCGTGAGGCTGCCCTGCTCTTTTAGCTCGGTGTGATCTAATGAAATGCTGTCCGTGCACTTTAATGGAGGGATATTACCACACTTCCCAGAGAACGAGGGAAATGATCCTCGGAAAGGTGTGCTTCATAAATTAGCTCTGAAGATGCTTGAGCGTTGAGTCTAATGAACAGCCCTGAACTCTGTGTGTGCACGTACAGTAGCACAGCTCTCACCGTCTAATTATGGGCTGTCTGAGCAGAGATTGTTATACTGCACCCAATTTCTGAAGCATTACCAATTAAGAGTTTCATGTCTCTATAAATACTCAAAAGCATATTTGTGTGGAAAGAGGCTGAATATGGAGCATGATATGGAAGCTTATTTGTGCCACTGGTAATTGCAACTTTTTATCTCACAATTCAGATTTTTTCCCTCATAATTCTCATAATTGAGAGGTATAACCTCAGAATTGCATACACTATATAAACTTTCAAGTCTGCGAAGAAAAGTCAAAATTATGAGATATACAACTGTGAGAAAAACTTCAAAACTGTGAGCTAATAAAAATTGCATTTACCTTTATATTCTATGACAGAAGCAAAAAATAAAAACAATTGCGAGATGTAAACTCAGAATTGCGAGATGTAAACTCAGAATTGCGAGATGCAAACTCAGAATTGCGAGATATGCAAACTCAGAATTGCGAGATGTAAACTCAGAATTGCGAGATGTAAACTCAGAATTGCGAGATGTAAACTCAGAATTGAGAGATGTAAACTCAGAATTGCGAGATGCAAACTCAGAATTGAGAGATGCAAACTCAGAATTGAGAGATGCAAACTCAGAATTGCGAGATGCAAACTCAGAATTGCGAGATGTAAACTCAGAATTGCGAGATGCAAACTCATAATTGCGAGATGCAAACTCAGAATTGCAGATGTAAACTCAGAATTGAGAGATGCAAACTCAGAATTATGTAGATGCAAACTCAGAGTGCGAGATGCAAACTCAGAATGTAGATGTAAACTCAGAATTGCGAGATGCAAACTCAGAATTGCGAGATATGCAAACTCAGAATTGCGAGATGTAAACTCAGAATTGCGAGATGCAACCTCAGAATTGCGAGATATGCAAACTCAGAATTGCGAGAGATGTAAACTCAGAATTGCGAGATGTAAACTCAGAATTGCGAGATGCAAACTCAGAATTGTGAGATGTAAACTCAGAATTGCGAGATGTAAACTCAGAATTGCGAGATGCAAACTCAGAATTGTGAGATGTAAACTCAGAATTGCGAGATGCAAACTCAGAATTGCGAGATGTAAACTCAGAATTGTGAGATGTAAACTCAGAATTGCGAGATGTAAACTCAGAATTGCGGGATGCAAACTCAGAATTGCGAGATGCAAACTCAGAATTGAGAGATGTAAACTCAGAATTGAGAGATGCAAACTCAGAATTGCGAGATGCAAACTCAGAATTGCGAGATGCAAACTCAGAATTGCGAGATGCAAACTCAGAATTGCGTAGATGCAAACTCAGAATTGCGAGATGCAAACTCATAATTGCGAGATGCAAACTCAGAATTGCGAGATGTAAACTCAGAATTGAGAGATGCAAACTCAGAATTGCGAGATGCAAACTCAGAATTGCGAGATGCAAACTCAGAATTGCGAGATGTAAACTCAGAATTGCGAGATGCAAACTCAGAATTGTAGATATGCAAACTCAGAATTGCGAGATGTAAACTCAGAATTGCGAGATGCAACCTCAGAATTGCGAGATATGCAAACTCAGAATTGCGAGATGTAAACTCAGAATTGCGAGATGTAAACTCAGAATTGCAGAGATGCAAACTCAGAATTGTGAGATGTAAACTCAGAATTAAGTAGATGTAAACTCAGAATTGCAGATGCAAACTCAGAATTGTGAGATGTAAACTCAGAATTGCGAGATGTAAACTCAGAATTGCGAGATGTAAACTCAGAATTGCGAGATGCAAACTCAGAATTGCGAGATGCAAACTCAGAATTGCGAGATGCAAACTCAGAATTGCGAGATGCAAACTCAGAATTGCGAGATGTAAACTCAGAATTGAGATGTAAACTCAGAATTGCGAGATGTAAACTCAGAATTGCGAGATGTAAACTCAGAATTGCGAGATGTAAACTCAGAATTGCGAGATATGCAAACTCAGAATTGCGAGATATGCAAACTCAGAATTGCGAGGTAAACTCAGAATTGCGAGATGTAAACTCAGAATTGCGAGATGCAAACTCAGAATTGCGAGATGTAAACTCAGAATTGCGAGATGCAAACTCAGAATTGCGAGATGTAAACTCAGAATTGCGAGATATGCAAACTCAGAATTGCGAGATATGCAAACTCAGAATTGCGAGATGCAAACTCAGAATTGCGAGATGTAAACTCAGAATTGCGAGATGTAAACTCAGAATTGAGAGATGTAAACTCAGAATTGCGAGATGTAAACTCAGAATTGCGTAGATGCAAACTCAGAATTGCGAGATGCAAACTCAGAATTGAGAGATGCAAACTCAGAATTGCGAGATGCAAACTCAGAATTGCGAGAGATATGCAAACTCAGAATTGCGAGATGTAAACTCAGAATTGCGAGATGTAAACTCAGAATTGCGAGATGTAAACTCTGAATTGAGAGATGTAAAGTAGATGCAAACTCAGAATTGAGAGATGCAAACTCAGAATTGAGAGATGCAAACTCAGAATTGCGAGATGCAAACTCAGAATTGCGAGATGCAACCTCAGAATTAAGTAGATATGCAAACTCAGAATTGCGAGATGTAAACTCAGAATTGCGAGATGTAAACTCAGAATTGCGAGATGCAAACTCAGAATTGTGAGATGTAAACTCAGAATTGCGAGATGTAAACTCAGAATTGCGAGATGCAAACTCAGAATTGTGAGAGATGTAAACTCAGAATTGCGAGATGTAAACTCAGAATTGCGAGATGTAAACTCAGAATTGCGAGATGCAAACTCAGAATTGAGATGCAAACAGAATTGCGAGATGCAAACTCAGAATTGCGAGATGCAAACTCAGAATTGCGAGATGTAAACTCAGAATTGCGAGATGTAAACTCAGAATTGCGAGATGTAAACTCAGAATTGCGAGATGTAAACTCAGAATTGCGAGATATGCAAACTCAGAATTGCGAGATATGCAAACTCAGAATTGCGAGATGTAAACTCAGAATTGCGAGATGCAAACTCAGAATTGCGAGATGCAAACTCAGAATTGCGAGATGTAAACTCAGAATTGCGAGATGTAAACTCAGAATTGCGAGATGTAAACTCAGAATTGCGAGATATGCAAACTCAGAATTGCGAGATATGCAAACTCAGAATTGCGAGATGCAAACTCAGAATTGCGAGATGCAAACTCAGAATTGAGATGTAAACTCAGAATTGAGAGATGTAAACTCAGAATTGCGAGATGTAAACTCAGAATTGCGAGATGCAAACTCAGAATTGCGAGATGCAAACTCAGAATTGAGATGTAAACTCAGAATTGCGAGATGTAAACTCAGAATTGAGATGTAAACTCAGAATTGCGAGATATGCAAACTCAGAATTGCGAGATATGCAAACTCAGAATTGCGAGATGTAAACTCAGAATTGCGAGATGCAAACTCAGAATTATAGATGCAAACTCAGAATTGCGAGATGTAAACTCAGAATTGCGAGATGTAAACTCAGAATTGCGAGATGTAAACTCAGAATTGAGATATGCAAACTCAGAATTGCAGATATGCAAACTCAGAATTGCGAGATGCAAACTCAGAATTGCGAGATGCAAACTCAGAATTGCAGATGTAAACTCAGAATTGAGAGATGTAAACTCAGAATTGCGAGATGTAAACTCAGAATTGAGATGTAAACTCAGAATTGCGAGATGTAAACTCAGAATTGAGATATGCAAACTCAGAATTGCAGATGCAAACTCAGAATTGCGAGATGCAAACTCAGAATTGAGATGCAAACTCAGAATTGCGAGATGTAAACTCAGAATTGAGAGATGTAAACTCAGAATTGAGATGTAAACTCAGAATTGCGAGATGCAAACTCAGAATTGAGAGATGCAAACTCAGAATTGCGAGATGCAAACTCAGAATTGTAGATGCAAACTCAGAATTGAGAGATGCAAACTCAGAATTGCGAGATGCAAACTCAGAATTGCGAGATGCAAACTCAGAATTGCGAGATGCAAACTCAGAATTGCGAGATGTAAACTCAGAATTGCGAGATGTAAACTCAGAATTGCGAGATGTAAACTCAGAATTGCGAGATGTAAACTCAGAATTACAGATATGCAAACTCAGAATTGCGAGATATGCAAACTCAGAATTGAGATGTAAACTCAGAATTGCGAGATGCAAACTCAGAATTGAGATGCAAACTCAGAATTGCGAGATGTAAACTCAGAATTGCGAGATGTAAACTCAGAATTGCAGATGTAAACTCAGAATTGCGAGATATGCAAACTCAGAATTGCGAGATATGCAAACTCAGAATTGCGAGATGCAAACTCAGAATTGCGAGATGCAAACTCAGAATTGCGAGATGTAAACTCAGAATTGCGAGATGCAAACTCAGAATTGAGAGATGCAAACTCAGAATTGAGATGTAAACTCAGAATTGCGAGATGCAAACTCAGAATTGCGAGATGCAAACTCAGAATTGAGAGATGCAAACTCAGAATTGAGAGATGCAAACTCAGAATTGAGAGATGCAAACTCAGAATTGAGATGTAAACTCAGAATTGCGAGATGCAAACTCAGAATTGCGAGATGTAAACTCAGAATTGCGAGATGTAAACTCAGAATTGCAGATGCAAACTCAGAATTGCGAGATGCAAACTCAGAATTGCAGATGCAAACTCAGAATTGAGAGATGTAAACTCAGAATTGAGAGATGCAAACTCAGAATTGAGAGATGCAAACTCAGAATTGAGAGATGTAAACTCAGAATTGCGAGATGCAAACTCAGAATTGCGAGATGTAAACTCAGAATTGCGAGATGTAAACTCAGAATTGCGAGATGCAAACTCAGAATTGCAGATGCAAACTCAGAATTGCGAGATGCAAACTCAGAATTGCGAGATGTAAACTCAGAATTGAGAGATGTAAACTCAGAATTGAGATGCAAACTCAGAATTGAGATGTAAACTCAGAATTGCGAGATGTAAACTCAGAATTGAGAGATGTAAACTCAGAATTGCAGTATGTAATATTTGAATTGTTAGATATAAAAATGTAAAAAGTCTGAATTGTGAGATAAAAAGTCGTAAATACTTTTTAAAATGTTTTATTCTGGGATGGAAACAAGCTTCCATTATCTGTAGTATGAGGCTCCAGCGCACGGCTTGTCAAAGTGCCTCTGATCCTGATCCGTCTGAACCTGTTGATGGCTGACACCGCTGCTCTCGTATCCCAGCATGCTCTTTATTAGCTCATTTAGGGTGTGGGATGAGGCATTATTTCCTCCGCAGAGATTGGTCTTTCTGATTAAATGAAATGGTGAATTATAGATGAGGTTCAGCCTGCATGCTTTGTAATGATCTTTTGGTCGGAGCATCTTATAACGAGTTTGCCCTTCGCTGGTGTCCGTATAAGGAGTGATAAAAGATACATCAGCAATGCATGATGGGCTTGACAGCCATATTTTTGTTTGCTATGAAATAAAAACAGCGTGTCTATCGATTCAGCGCTGGAGAAACAGAATCTCTATAAACTTCATCTGTGAAGGGCACCAGCTGTCTGTCTGCATCCATTATTCATGGATCTGGACATTTTAGATCTTGCTGATATTTAGTATCGAATGATTGGACGCTTTATTGCGCCGAGTGCTGGAGCAACATAAGCTTATCTATTCTGAATATGCATCAGGTTTTTCTATAAATGCTCCTCATGTAATAGTTTGTGCTCGTGTCTGCGGTCAAACAGCAGAAGTGCTGTGTCAGGCCTCCAGGGGGCAGTCCAGCTGTTCATGCATTTAAACACACTCACACCAGACATCATGAGGTCATGTGACTCGTGTCCGGGTCACTGCAAAATACTGAAAGAAATGAGAACTTGTATATCGTTGGATAAAATGAAATTGTGAGGTTATTTGTTTAGGAACTCGCAGCTGTTTTGAGTCAGGACGAGCACTGGCCATGATGAAAAGCAAAGCCTGCTGGGTAATAGTGACATGTCGCTGTGGCACATCTGCTACGGGATGGACAGAAAGCAGCAGAAGCAGAGAATGATTGCGTGTAGCTCTGAATGATTGCACATGTGAGCGCTTCATCAGACTGAGGGAGTTTTTCACAGAATGAGCGTTTGCTCAGGTAAGAACGGTCAGACAGGCGCCACATTAACAGGAAATGATGCGTTTGTCAAGCATCACGATTACTGTTGTTCAAACCACTGAATATTAAACCTTACCTTTCATGAAACTTTATCATTCATATCCCACAGAAGGGACCTGAGTCATACAGACCAGAATATCACAGAGACCACCTAGAAACCACCTAGCAACCACACAAAATAGCCATAGAAACACCCTGGCAACCACCAACAAAACTCTAGCATCATGATGGTGAGTTAACAAAACCCACTCAGCTCTAGGTTTTAATTAAAACTTCTATCTTTTTATTAATTAATTAATTATTTTTGTTTATTTGTTTTTATTTATATTTATTTAAGCCCATCCATCCACCCACCCATCCATCCATAGAGCAGTCCACCCATCCATCCATCCATCCATCCATCCACCCATCCATCCATCCACCCATCCATCCATCCATCCATCCATCCACCCATCCATCCATCCACCCATCCATCCATCCATCCATCCATCCACCCATCCATCCATCCATCCATCCATCCATCCATCCATCCACCCATCCATCCATCCACCCATCCATCCATCCATCCATCCACCCATCCATCCATCCATCCATACAGCAGTCCATCCAC
>CM040922.1:25488141-25490641 GCA_023029165.1 Gobiocypris rarus
GTCCATCATCCATCCATCTATCCATCCACAGAGCAGTCCATCCATCCATGAGTTTTGCCTATGTATTCTCAGTAATGTCTATCTAGTGTTCTCTACTGTGTGTAGTATTCAGTGTGTGTGTGTGTGTATATACAGTAGGCTTGCATCTGTATATACATTATGTGCATGGTGAGGTTCGTTTAGTCCAAACTCACATCATCTCACGGCCATCTGTTACTGCAGTGCATCTCATCATCGTCAGGCAATCTGGAGCTTTCAAAGAATTTGCCAAGGAGAGTTTCTGATTTTACCAGGGGGCAAACAGTGTAATTGATATCAGCACTGCAATCACTGTGAGAAACATATGTGCATCACACACAGACACACCAGCAGCGCTAATGCATGATACCTGCGAAACACACTCTATTGTTTGATATTACACCGCCGTTATTACAGTTGTAGCTCATTTTGACACATTTTCTGTGAATATGAACGCTTTGTAATGTGTAATTCTATATTATTGCCTTTTCTGTGTAGGGTAAACATTATTGTGTGTGTTTCTCATTTGAGCCGGTGCTCTCATTGGCAGAATGTGAATGAATTGAGCTGGTGTTGTAGTGGTTGTCACACTCACTCATTCTGTCTCAGAACAAAAAGAAAATGAAAGCAGATGCATAATAGAGGAGTTTGTTGATGCTGAGGAGAGTCGGACATGCCTGGGTTCACGGAAAAGCCGCGTCTGAACCGGCTCGAGACCCGGCGGATTTACATTCAGCGTGTGATTGACTCGAGGAGTGTGTGTGTGAGGGCCGATCCGGCAGCGTCACGCTCCGCTGAGGAGCAACACGTCCACCTCTGCTTTGCATGCAATAGTTGTAATTGCTGGATCTCCAGGCCCGTTTCATGACTCCTGTACCTGCTCGCGCTCCCTGGCCCTCGTGTTCTCCCGGGATTTGAAATTCATGTCCGTCCGAGTCGTCAATCACGCTGACAGCGCGGAGAGGCCTGCAGCTGCGATCGCACGCCACACAGCGATGCTCCGCTAGAAATACTGCTTACATTACAGTTAATTGTTCAAAAGAGCTACGCTAGCGTGGACGGATTTAATGTCTGAACCAGAAGAACACAGCACTGCAGTTTTATCAACGGTTCCAAAACCGTGACCATCTGAAGGCCTTCATGGGACAAACATAAACATTTATGCATCGGACAGACTGCATTCATAATTGCATTGTAATTTATTTTCCTTCTACACTGTAAAAAAAAATATTGTTGGTTTAACTTTAATAAAAAAGTATGTGTGTGTGTGTGTGTGTGTGTGTGTGTGTCAGTGTGTGTGTGTGTGTGTGTATACAGTGAAGGGGATTGGTTTAATAAATAGACATTCAAAATATGATGTTATCTGAACCATATTCATTATTGACAAAAGATCAAAAGTTGTGATAACAAATCATGAAAATGTTTTTCAACAGTGTAAGAAATCGTCATGGCCACAATCACATTTCAGAGCAGTGTGTGTGTGTGTGTGTGTGTGTGTGTGTGTGTGTGTGTGTGTGTGTGTGTGTGTGTGTGTGTGTGTATAGTCAGTGTGTGTGTGTGTGTGTGTGTGTGTGTGTGTGTGTGTGTGTGTGTGTGTGTGTGTGAGTATAGTGAGTGTGTGTGTGTGTATAGTGTGTGTGTGTGTATAGTGTGTGTGTGTGTGTGTGTATAGTGTGTGTGTGTGAGTATAGTGAGTGTGTGTGAGTATAGTGAGTGTGTGTGAGTATAGTGTGTGTGTGTGTGTGAGTATAGTGAGTGTGTGTGTGTGTATAGTGTGTGTGTGTGTGTGTATAGTGTGTGTGTGTGTGTGTGTGTGTGTGTGTGTGTGTGTGTGTGTGTATAGTGTGTGTGTGTGTGTGTATAGTGTGTGTGTGTGTGTGTGTGTGTGTGTGTGTATAGTGTGTGTGTGTATAGTCAGTGTGTGTGTGTGTGTGTGTGTGTGTGTGTGTGTGTGTGTGTGTGTGTGTGTGTGTGTATAGTGTGTGTGTGTGTGTGTATAGTGTGTGTGTGTATAGTGTGTGTGTGTGAGTATAGTGAGTGTGTGTGTGAGTATAGTGTGTGTGTGTGTGTGTGTATAGTCAGTGTGTGTGTGTATGTATAGTCAGTGTGTGTGTGTGTGTGTGTGTGTGTGTGTGTGTGTGTGTGTGTGTGTGTGTGTGTGTGTGTGTGTGTGTGTTTATAGTCAGTGTGTGTGTGTGTGTGTATAGTCAGTGTGTGGGCATGTTTTTGTGAAATATCAGGACACAGTGTATAATGACATGGGTATGACACAGGTATTCTGTGTGTGTGTGTGTATAGTCAGTGTGTGTGTGTGTGTATATAGTCAGTGTGTGTGTGTGTGGCTGTGTGTGTGTGTGTGTGTGTGTGTGTGTGTGTGTGTGTGTGTGTGTGTGTGTGTGTGTGTGTGTGTGTGTGATGGGTAGGTTTAGGGGCAGGGGCAGTGTAGGGGATAGAAAATACGGTTTGTATGGTATAAAATGCA
>CM040922.1:25495641-25503141 GCA_023029165.1 Gobiocypris rarus
TTGCTAGAATGAATTATCAAATTTCTATCATGATTAGCTTCTTTGTTAACACGATGTTAACATATTTATCATATTGATAACATGTTGTCAACATGATTAGCATGTTGCTAGCACGGTTTAACACATTGTTAGCATGTTTTATCATGTTGCAACCATTATAAGCATGTTAGCATGCTAACACTATTTAACATCTTGATAGCATGTTTTATCATATCGCTAGCATGTTGCTTACATGTTATCACGATAAGCATGTTGTTAGCATGTTTGTTTATATTTTGTTAACTTGTTGATGGCATTATTAGCATTTTGCTAGCATGATTAGCATATTATTAGCATTATATTATTCGTTTTTTGTTGTGTCATTTCTTTTGCATTATTCAACACATTGCTAACATGATTTAGACTTTTGCTAGCATGTGTTAACACATTTCTAGCATGTTTTAACATTTTGTCAGCATGGTTAGTACGTTGTTATAATTTTTTGTTAACATGTTTGCTAGCATGATTAGCATGTTTGCTAACATTATTTTAACATGATTTAGCACGATTTAACACATTGCTAGAATAAATGATCATGTTGCCAGTATGATTAGCATGTTTGGTAGTTGTAGTTCTAGGAGGAGACACTGTTTAAAATGAAGAGGAAGCTTCATTAGTAGATCAGTGTGTTATTCCTCGCATAATACACTCTTCTGCGAGGCGTCGTGTGTGAAGCTTTCTATAGCGTTCTTCAGCTCGAGAACATCCAGGAAAACACCAGCATGTCTTTGTTGCTCTGAAACGGATCTAAATATGGTGTGTCTGTGAAAGCTTGTTGACACACACTTCCTATTGTTCGCACAAGTGATGCCCTTCGCAAAGACACACTCCAGGTGTTCAAAGATGGAATGAAAATTGAGTGCTTTCAGGCTGATGGGACCATTACACCTTTAACCACAAGAGAAAAATGCTCCGTTCAGCCTTCTAGGATTACCACAAAATTACATGAAATGACTTACAGGGCAAGTCACGACGGCTCTGTT
The DNA here is from genome assembly GCA_023029165.1 of Gobiocypris rarus. Classification (NCBI taxonomy): domain Eukaryota; kingdom Metazoa; phylum Chordata; class Actinopteri; order Cypriniformes; family Gobionidae; genus Gobiocypris; species Gobiocypris rarus. The sequence goes on from CM040922.1 coordinate 25,496,664, forward strand.
GACAGAGCGAGGTGGACCTGCAGGTTCAGGCCGGTTTTGTTCTCTAGCTAATGAATCTTCAGAAAATTCCCAGCAAAACGACCATCGTCGCTGCTTGAAGTGCCGCATAATTACAGTGTTCGGCGGTTGAACTGCAGCTACTGTTCTCCTGAGATGATTCATGAGGATCACTGGATTCACACATGTTTCCCTTTCTCCGGATTCTGAACCTTCAGCTTCCCCGCGGAGCTCACCTGAGGCTTCGTCTGAAACCCCTCCTCTGTTTAAAACCAGACTTTAACCCCAAGCCCTCGCACTCGCTTCCCTGGGGACACAAAACCAGCTCTCGCTCCATGTCAATTACACCCATTCCATCTGGAGATTCCAAAGACGGGAGCTCTGGATATGAACTCACAATGGCTGAATGTACATCAAAGAATCTCATTTCTGCTGGAGTGTGATGAATGCAGTGTGAGAGATTAGAACAGAAATATTTAACTAGGCGCAAGTAAAAAAAAACTCCTCTCACACTTAGTTAGAAAATGTAAAAATACGGTTAAGAGGAAAATGGGAGGGGTGCTACCCTGTGCAAAAGCATCAGGGTGTTGCTAAACAGTTGCTAGGGTGTTTTGGGTGGTTGCTAGGTCTTTATTGGTGTTTTGTTTGGGTGGTTGCTAGGGCTTTATGGGTGGTTGCTAGGTTGTATTGGGTGGTTGGTAGGGTGTTTTGGGTGGTACCTAGGGTATTCTGTTTGGTTGCTAGGGTTTTTTGGGTGGTTGCTAGGGTATTATGTTTGGTTGCTAGAGTGTTTTGGGTGGTTGAAAGGGCTTTATGGGTGGTTGCTAGGTTGTATTGGGTAGTTGGTAGGGTATTCCGGTTGGTTGCTAGGGTGTTTTGGGTGATACCTAGGGTATCCTGTTTGGTTGCTAGGGTGTTTTGGGTGGTACCTAGGGTATTCTGTTTGGTTGCTAGGGTATTTTGGGTGGTTGCCTGGGTTATTATGTTTGGTTGCTAGAGTGTTTTGGGTGGTTGAGATGGCTTTATGGGTGGCTGCTAGGGTATTCTGTTTAGTTGCTAGGGAGTTTTAGGTGGTTGCTATGGGTATTCCAGTTGGTTGCTAGGGTGTTTTTGATGGTTGCTAGGGCTTTATGGGTGGGTGTTATGGGTGGTTGCTAGGGTATTCTGTTTGGTTGCTAGGGTGTTTTGTGTGGTTGCTAGGGCTTCATGGGTGGGGGTTTTGGGTGGTTTCTAGGGTATTCTGTTTAGTTGCTAGTGCTTTATGGGTGGTTTGTAGGTTGTGTTTGGGTGGTTGCTAGGGATTTATGGGTGGTTGCTAAGGTATTCTGTTTGGTTGCTAGGGTGTTTTTGGTGGTTGGTAGGGTATTCTGGTTGGTTGCTAGGGTGTTTTGGGTGGTTTCTAGGCTGTTCTGTTTCGTTGCTAGGGTGTTTTGGGTGGTTGCTAGGGCTTTATGGGTAGTTTCTAGGGTACCATGGAAACAGTACCTTAAATTCTTTTAGCAGGATCCTGCCTAGTGGGTGGAGTCAGGTTTCATATTACAACTTTTATTTTAACTATCAAAACCTTTTCTGATCTTGACAAAGCATATTGTCAGAAAGGTCTGAGTATCAAGGATCCATATTTGGTGACTATTTTGTAATAGAAATGATATTTGGACAGAAATGTATGCATAAAAAACAATGGAATGTGTTTGCCGCCCGGTTTGCCATTACGCCAAAACAAAATCTCATAGAAACTTAAATTTGTGTGATATCAACTTCACATTTGGAACACAACTTGGTTAGATATATGGCTTTTAGGGTGTTTTGGATGGTTGCTAGGGCTTAATGGGTGGTTGCTAGGATGTTTTGGGTGGTTACTAGGATGTTTTGGGTGGTTGCTAGGGTATTCTGTTTGGTTGCTAGGGTGTTTGGGTGGTTGCTAGGGTGCTTTGGGTGGTTGCTAGGGTATTCTGTTTGGTTGCTAGGCCTTTGTGGGTGGTTGCTAGGATGTTTTGGGTGGTTGCTAGGGTATTCTGTTTGGTTGCTAGGGTGTTTGGGTGGTTGCTAGGGCTTTATGGGTGGTTGCTAGGGTGCTTTGGGTGGTTGCTAGGGTACCATGGAAATAGTACTTTAAATTCTTTTAGCAGGATCCTCCCTAGTGGGTGGAGTTCATTTTCATATTACAACATTTATTTTTAACTATCAAAACCTTTTCTAATCTTGACAAAACATATTTTCGGAAAGGTCAAGGATCCATAGGATGAAGGTCCATAGGATCAAGGATCAAGGATCCATATTTGGGGATTATTTTGTAATAGAAATTATATTTGGACAGAAATGTATGCAAAAAAAAAACATTATTTTATTATTGGCCATTACGCCAAAACAAAATCTCACAGAAACTTCAATTTTTGTGATATCAACTTCAAATTTGGAACACAACTTGGTCAGATGTATAGCTTTGATTCTATAGTAGTTTTACAGTAAAAACATTTTTGTAAAATAAATATTTTATATAAAAAAAAAATTGTACAGTACATTTGATTTACAGTAAATTTAAACTTTTTCATACTTGAATTTTTCGAAGTGCTTTCACTTCAGCAACAATCTGCTGAGCGGTTGTAATTCAAGAATGCGTAAAGACCTGTGTTTGCTTTAAAGAAGCCATTCGTGTTTGGATAGTGCATTTCAGGGGTTTAAACCTTTGTGTTCTGTGACTCTTCTGGGGAGTGTTTCACAGGACAGGACTGAAACACTATCAGTGTTTATAGTTCCCCAGCTCTCTATTGTTCTCTCTCTGTTGACTGCAGGAATCAGGAATCTTAAGCCTCATAATGGCAGTGCAGAGGAGGGGCGCTATAATTAACGTTAAGTGAGCAGATGTCGAAAGAAAAGTGTTTTTCACTGTAATAAATGCGGTTTTGAATTTAACACCTCTGGGTAAAGGAACCCTATCTAAATCACCCCGGGGCCCCGGGCTCTTAAAGCGCAGTAAACCGCCCCTCCAGCCGGGGTTGAAGCCCTTCTCTGTCGCAGGAGATCGAATGTCAGCTCTTAAGTGCAGCAACAATGTCAATGAAACCGAGATGAACAATATTTGCATTGTAGCTACATGACGACTTCTGCCGGGCATCACCCAGAGGTGTGGGACGGCCCGTGTGATCCGCATCACAGGACTGAGTTTTTATTGCATGTTGCAAAAGAGTAACTTCTATAGTATCTTTGTATGAGGGCTTTACTTTAAACTACATTGAAACTAGGTCACTGTAGATAGACAGGAATCTTTTGTACAGTTTCCATCTGAACAGTAATAATTATGGAGTGAGAACAGCAGGGGTACGAGTGTGTGTGCTGTTTATTGATGGAGTCCACCATCATACACGACTTCAATTGTTTCCATCTGAGTTGTGGATAAAAATCCCGGTGCTGTTAGCGGTTGCATTTAATGATGCATGGCTGAAATAAACATTTTTTCAAAATATAATCAACCCCCCCTCCCCTCGTCCCCTCGCGCTCAATCACTGAAGTAGCTTTTCATTTCGCAGGCTTAGAGAAGCGCTTTCTTCTGCAGTCAGAGAAAATCATTCAAAAGCTTACAGAGACAGAGAGAAACGACTGCACAGAAGATGCAAACAGAAAATGGGTTTATTTGCTTCACGGTTGAACTGTGCACAAATTAGAGACTTTTTATTTTGTTTTCCATTTCACAAAAATCTAGTTGAGTTGTGAATGTGATTTAGTCTGTGACCGTATTGAATGTTTTGCAGTAAATAGACCATGTGTGCAGAAAAAACTTTTTATTCAGATGTTTTTGCTTGGATTCATACATGAAAATGCAACTCAACTGCGCAGCATGATTCACCAACAAATCATTCATATCAGTCGGATCTTTTTTAGTGAATCAAAACATAGACATGTGTTCAGTGTGGCCGATTCACAAACAAATGATTCTGTTACCGGTTTGAATCAGTCTGATGAATTGAGCGGTTACTAAATGATCTGACACACTTCCTGAGCTTAAAATTTGTATACATATACACGAAATTGCCAAAAGTTTTGGGACGCCTGCCTTTACATGCACATCCCATTCTTAATCCGTAGAGTTTAATATGGAGTCGGCCCACCCTTTGCAGCTCTAACAGCTTCAGCTCTTCTGGGAAGGCTTTCCTCAAGGTTTAGGAGTGTGTTTATGGGAATTCTTCTAGAAGCGCATTTGTGATGTTGGACGAGAAGGCCTGGCTCGCAGTCTCCGCTCTAATTCATCCCAAAGGTGTTCTATCGGGATGAGGTCAGGACTCTGTGCAGGCCAGTCCAGTTCCTCCACACCAAACTCGCTCATCCATGTCTTTATGGAGCGGCGCTTTGTGCACTGGAGCGCAGTCATGTTGGGACAGGAAGGGGCCGTCCCAAACTGAGCCACAAAGTTGGGAGCATGAAATTGTCCAAAATGTCTTGGTGAAGCATTAAGAGTTCCTTTCACTGGAACTAAGGGGCCAACCCCTGAAAAACAACCCCACCCCATAATCCCCCCTCCACCAAACTTTACACTTGGCACAATGCAGTCAGGCGAGTCCCGTTCCCCTGGCAACCGCCAAACCCAGACTCGTCCATGGGATGGTCAGACAGAGAAGCGTGATTGGTCACTCAGAGAACACGTCTCACTGCTCTAGAGCATCCGACGCTTTGCATTGCTCTTGGTGATGTAAGGCTTGGATGAGCTGCTCGGCCATGGAAACCCATTCCATGAAGCTCTCTCCGCACTGTTCTTGAGCTCATCTGAAGGCCACAGGAGTTTGGAGGTCTGGAGCGATTGACTCTGCAGAAAGTTGGTGACTTCTGCACACTGTGACCCTCAGCATGTGCTGACCCCGCTCTGGGATTTCACTTCGTGGCTGAGTTGCTGTTGTTCCCAATCGCTTCCTCTTTGTTATAATCCCAATAACAGTTGAGCGTGGAATATTTAGTAGTGAGGAAATGTCAGGAATGGCCTTATTGCACAGGTGGCAACCTATCCTGGTCCCACGCTTGAGTTCACTGAGCTCCTGAGAGCGAGCCATTCTCTCACAAATGTGTGTAGAAGCGTCTGCATGCCTAGTGCTTGATTTATACACCTGTGGCCATGAAGGGATTCAACACCTGAACTCTGGGATCTGGAGGGGCGTCAACACTTCTGACAATATAGTGTAAATTGCATGTGTATGTATGTGTGTGTATAGTACACACTCTCTTTGACACATGAGTGTTATTCCTTTATGATTTCATCTGGAGTGATTGTGTTTGATTTCTTTTGGCCACGGCTGCAGAAACAGCTCAGCGAGATAAGATGCTGTGCTGCAAAACGCCAACGTCATGTTGATTCCCCTTTGATTATCTGTAAGTGTGTTTTCATGTCAATATTTGGGTCAACACAACAGCTCGACAGTGTTCTTCAGCTTTTAGACGTTCAGAGAGCTTGTGGTGCGTCAGTTTAAAGTGTAGAATCAGTCATTGAGTCAGCCTGTAACACCCGTTCATACTGTGTGTATTACAGCTGAATGTAAACATGCTGCAAAGTTGTAAAGTCAAAAGTACACGATAAATAAAGTTATTGTCTCCCAAAAGAAAGAATTGACCTTAACGAGTCGTTTGTTTGAATCCGACTGTGTTATGGTTCTACATCACTAGAAATTATATTTGCATAATGTCTGTCTGAGTTGTACGATCTCAAAATACCTCATTTTACTGACGTCTGCTTTTCAACGCGGGATTCGCACTTGCTCTTGAAAGATGGGTCAGTACTGGTTTATTTGGACCAGCTTCTTAGAATCACAACCTGGAAGTATTATTAATTATTGATATATATATATTCTACTGGGTGTTCAAAATATATAGTTTTAACAAACTCTTGCTAAAGGAACACTCCAGCGTTTTTAGAAATAGGGCTTATTCAACATCTTTCCTACATTTAGATATGCGGGCAAATGCATTTTTGTCTCAGTGCATGCATTGTTTTAGTTTGGCAGGGTCGCCGCTAGCTTAGCTTAGCATAATGAATGGAATCCTATGTTGCCAGCTAGCATGTCCCGAGTAAAAGTGATCCAAAAAAAACAACAACACCTAATTACTTCTTGTGGCCTGCGTATTCACAACGAGTACAAATAGCGATGCAGATTAAGACTAGGCGATTTCCTAGACAGATATTAACTTGGGACTATATTATGGGGAAGCACAGGCGAAGCACAGCTACTGCAGAGATATCACACAACACATGAAATCACACAACTTCCGGCAACAGGCCACAAGAAGTAATTAGGTGTGTTTTTTTTTTTTTGGATCACTTTTACTCGGGACATGCTAGCTGGCAACATAGGATTCCATTCATTATGCTAAGCTAAGCTAGCGGCGACCCTGCCAAACTAAAACAATGCATGCACTGAGACAAAAATGCATTTGCCCGCATATCTAAATGTAGGAAAGATGTTGAATAAGCCCTATTTCTAAAAACGCTGGAGTGTTCCTT
>CM040922.1:25508141-25615641 GCA_023029165.1 Gobiocypris rarus
TCTTTTGATTGAAAAATGAAGTGTTATATTCCTTCCCGTTGCAAAATGTGTCAAAAAAGTATTTTTTAAAAATTATTTTACACAATCTTGCTTGTTTAAATGATGCTTAAATATGTTTATTGCAATACAAGAAGTACAAAAGCACATTGATTACGGGACGATGTTCTCTCGCTGCAGCTCTGTAAGGCCTGGACGCCGTTCCTCACAGCGGGTTTATTATTCCATGACATGTGTGTTAGGAATGATGGAATGGGAATCAAGGTTAACAGCCTCACTAACATAATCATAGATGTGGTGTATTGAAACACAACTGTATTCATGCATAATTTGTCTGTACGCATTTCAAACATTGTGTTTCAAGACAGATCTCTCGATGACAGAGCGATGGCGTTCCACAGAAATCCACATAAATCATCATTAGAGAACGCCCTGACATCCCACTCATTAATCATAAGGTGGGATTTGCTTTCCTCTTCGGTTACTCAAACCTCAGATCTACAAATATCCCTTTCCTTGGAACGTCACGACTTGACAATATTGAAACGCACACCGAGCTGGAGGAGCAGGTTCAGGTTCCACAGAGGAGAAGCGAGAGAGATGAAAGGGAAGCGGAGGAATCCGTGCCGGCAGAAGCTCCGTTCACACAGGTATACGTGTTGTCTTTCTTTTGTGCTCATTTATGAAGTATCGAGGTGTAATGTGATTAATCTGAGGAGAGTGCTGAGTCAACTCTGCCCGACACAACGTGTTTGGATCCATTCGCACAGAAACCGTCATATAAACAGCGCTGGATAGATTACAAATTGTAGTCTGTTACTGTCACATGATGAACACTGTTTCTTTAAAGGAGGATCTAATGCTGCATTCTGCCTTATTCCCACTGTTCAAGAGTTGATCCTCATGATAAACATGGACAAACACACTCCTTCAGGATTCACACAAGCTTCGGAAAGTGATTTTCGAGTATGGCCCTGTATGACATCATAAAGGGTGGAACTCCTTATATGGGCACTTCTCCCGGATGAACACACACACACACACACATCACCCAGAGCGAGAGCAAGAGCGCACACACACGGCACTGGCGTTGTGTTTTTAGACACGAGATCATCAGTGTCACTAAAGAAGTGTGTGTGTGAGGGAAAGTTCCGCTCGTTCAGCTTCCCAAATAACCCAGCGTTAAGGGAACAGTGGATGCAGTGTGTGTTCCCGGAGTTCTGCAAGTGTGTGTGTGTGTTCCCGGTCATGAGTGGGTGAGTGAAACTGCAGCAAATGTGTGTGTTTTGTTGGCAATCGGCGCGTAAGTGCATATAATGTGAACAACACCAACGTATAGTGTGTGTGTGTGTGTGTGTGTGTCTTTAGCTCCGCCCACTGCACGCCTCCACGAGCTCAGCTGTTTTCAGAAAGAATCGTTACAGTGTATCTGTCTTTTATAAATATGATAAACTAAAGACTCTTGTGAGATATGAAGGATCAACACTACTCTATAGATACTCCAGATTAACATCACACTGTGTGTGTGTGTGTGTGTGTGTGTGTGTGTGTGTGTGTGTGTGTGTGTGTGTGTGTGCAGTGTGTGTGTGTGTGTGTGTGTGTGTGTGTGTGTGTGTGTGTGTGTGTGTGTGTGTGTGCAGTGTGTGTGTGTGTGTGTGTGTGTGTGTGTGTGTGTGCAGTGTGTGTGTGTGTGTGTGTGTGTGTGTGTGTGTGTGTGTGTGTGTGTGTGTGTGTGTGTGTGTGTGTGTGTGTGTGTGTGTGTGTGTGTGTGTGTGTGTGTGTGTGTGTGTGTGTGATGGGTAGGTTTAGGGGCAGTGTAGGGGACAGAAAATACGGTTTGTACGGTATAAAATGCATTACGCCTATGGAATGTCCCCGCATTTCACAAAAACAAACGTGTGTGTGTGTGTGTGTGTGTGTGTGTGTGTGTGTGTGTGTGTGTGACCCTTTAAAGAGCACTTATTCTGCATGTTGTCCATGTTCCTCTGTCTTTAGTGTGTGATGTTCCAGTTCTTCTCTCTGTCAGTGTTTCTGAACTCTATTGTAGTCTTGAGTTTTCCATGGAATGAACACATCACAATATTCCTCTTTTAACCCTCATCCTTCCCTCGCAGGCCCTAAAATTATACTTATTTTTTTCTTTGTCCAGAAAGCTTATTTTATTTAATTTTGATAATATTTTTTCTATTTTTAAATGCATTTTTGGGGAGTTTTTGTCATTTTTAATTTTATTTACCTTTAAATAACTACATTTGATCAATAATATAGTAAATAAACAGTAATTTAAGCACATTCTTCACATTCTTTCAACTTTAATTTTAAAATATCTCACAATTTCAAGCATAATCCTTTTAATTCTGCTCAGGATATCTCACATTGGGTGTCTCTGCCGCCTCTTGTGGAACAAAGATCATATAAGATGATATTTCATGACTCTTATAGCTTAATATGGAGCGGATGAGCTGGGTCCTAAAGTCAGTTTCTCTTCAGAATGCATTCAGAGACACATGTAGACATTATAAAAGCATTTTTTTTGGAAGTTTCAGCATTTTTAGTTTGAATTTTGAGCATTTTTAGGTTTTTCTATGTGTACTGAAGCATTCCATTCATTCCTATGGGGTCAAATTGACCCACGAGGAAGGATTTGTTACTTTTTTATTACAACCACACAAACTCCTTGAATCCAGTCAACTGTGTGTGTGTGCAGTGTGTGTGTGTGTGTGTGTGTGTGTGTGTGTAGTGTGTGTGTGTGTGAGTATTAAATAATTCATATGCAGAAGTCGTGTGTTGAAATTGTGGTTATGGTAAGGGGGGACATTTCCCTACTTGACCAATCACAACACACTGCTCCAGCCAACCAATCAGAGCACAGTGTGCTTTCAGAAGGCGGGGCTTCACAGAGACAGGAAGTAAACAGAGCGTTACTGACAGACTGGGAAGAGAGGAGCATAACAATGGAGAATATGAGGAATAATCAACATTCAAGCAGGAAAACCTGCTCTATCATGACATAATATGCCTCTTTAAACTTGCTTAAATATTTGAGTTTTGTAAAGAAATCCATACACTCAGTGTTTATGATCATAAGAGACGTGTGTGTAAACTTCTGACAGGTGGTGAATGTGAAGATCTCTGATTGCTGTTTCTCTGTCATGTCGATTATTTAATTTGGTCTTTTGTTGATTTGATGACACATGACTGTGATGTCCTCACTTCCACAGATCAAATGTGTACAATTAACAAATGAACAATTGGCACATGATTGGTTGATCAGTCGTGGCTCAGCTCTCCAGATGAAGTGTGTGTGTGTGTGTGTGTGTGTGTGTGTGTGTGTGTGTGTGTGTGTGTGCGTGTCAAGATCCCCAAAATATGAAAAAATGACAGTATTCATTATTCCCAATCATGAATGAAAGTCAGTGCCATGCCGGTTGCTGTGCAGAGTGTGTAAACGAATATTTCGGAATGTGCACACGCTTCCAAAAATTGCATTTGCACACAGAAATGAAGACGTAATCACATTTTATTCAGATCTTTGCCTGATTGCAATCAGCACAGCTTATTCTCCCGCAGAGCAATCTGCCAACCTTAAACAAAGGCCTTCGCTCGCAACCAGCCCAAGGCACCGCTGCCCGCGAGAGGCCTCACCTCCGCCGTCTGTGTGTGTGTGTGTGTGTGTGTGTGTGTGTGTGTGTTCTTTAAGAGCTGTAATATGACTGCAGGGACACTCTAATGACACTCTGAATGAATCTCCATATTGATCGCCTTCTCAAACCCTTTTAAACCATCAATACCTTTTAGAGCGCCACTTAAGGTTAAGGACACGCGTGACCCCTGTGTTTCTGTGTTTTAAAGCGGCCGGACATCTGGCGGGCAGAAGGAGGCTTTTGTACAGAAACACTAGTACACACCTGTAACGTGATTATCTGCTGGTCTTCAGCTCAGGTGCTCAGGTTGAACACACTGGTGTGGATGCAGTCAGTCTTAGGCTGGGGTTAACGTGACACTTATGGAGATCTGATGAATGCCTTCATGATGAATCTGCATCTGCAACAGAGCAATCCGTGTTACTGTAAAACATTGGGATTTGCACTGGCAGAATGAATGAATAAGTAAGGCAAGTAGGTAAATAAATATGTAATACATTTAATACATTAATCAGTTAAAGGGCACCTATTATGCCCCTTTTTACAAGATGTAATATAAGTCTCAGGTGTCCCCAGAGTGTGCCTGTGAAGCTTCAGATTAAAATCCCCGACAGATCATTTAATAAACCATTTTGAAAACGGCAATTTTGGGGTTGAAGAAAAATGAGCTGTTCTGTGCGTGGCTCCTTTAATGCAAATGAGCTGCTGCTCCCCACCCGAGAGGGCGGAGCCTACACATCTCATTCACAGCAGTGAACACGCCAATGAAAACTGAAACATTTAATCATCATCTCTATCGCAGACATTGCAGTTCTTCATCATCATGAAATATTATCATCTGCATGCGTTTTAAAGCCTTATCGCTCTCAACTTAAACACACACACACACACACACACACACACTCCTGTCGCATGCGCACAGAGCTGATGTCAGCACATCCGTGAGTAGTCATTAAACTAGACTAGTTCTCTATCAAACAACAGAAGATAAACAGAAGTTCCTCACTGCTCGTGACTGACTGAACTTTAGTAGCTTTAATAAGAACACATCTCTTGAATGCTGCTGTTAATGCTCTGGAGGAGATAAACATGGCGGACTGTGAACAGCTCAGCTCTCTGAGGGAGGGGTCTGTGCTAGTATGTCAGTGTCCATCAACACGTGTGGGCGGGGCCTCTGCAGTGTGACGTCACTCTGGAAACGGCTTGTTCTGAGACACTGCTTATGATTTATGGGGATTAAAATAAAAGGAGTGGGTGGATTTTTACCATTATAGGGTGGTTGTGTACACACACTGCCAACACACATTTATGTTCAAACACATTATAAAAGTGAATTTTGCATAATAGGCCCTTTAAATAAAAATTACTTAAATATTTACTGAATTAATTAATAAATATTTACTAAATCAAATAAATATTTAATAAATTAAATAAGTATTTACTAAATTAAATATCTAATAGATTAAATAAAAATAGTACATAAATAATTACTGAATAAATAAATTAAATATATATTTAATCTAAGTAAATATCTAATCAATTAAATACAAATATTGCATATATATTTACTGAATTAAATTAATATATATTTGCTAAATCAAATAAATATTTTATAAATTAAATACAAATATGATAAAATAAATATTTACTGAATAAATTAAATACATATGCAATAAATATTTTATAAATTAAATAAATATTTAATAATAAAACAATAAATATTTAATAAATAAAATACAAATATTGCATATATATTTACTGAATTAAATTAATAAATATTTTATAAATTAAATAAAAATATGGAGGCTAAAAATATTAAATAAATATTTATTAAACTAAATAAATATCTAATCGATTAAAAATAAAAAAATAGATATTTATTAATTTACTAATTTCATTTTATGAACCCTGCTTGATCTGAGAGGATATTTCTGACCCCATTGGCAGATCATTTTGCTTGTTTTAACCAAAAACTCGCTTCATTTTGATTTGATTTTCCACAAAACAAAACTAAATGTTTTATCTTACTTCTCTAATGCATCTTGATTTAAGAATGTCTAGATATTTATCCTGGAAACCAGACAGAAACACTAAATAAGAACCTCATTTTCGTGCTGTTCTGAGCGGGCTGGGCTCTTCACTCGGGCTGGGTTTGGAAGTCCGCGCCGCAGCTCGCCTGCTGTCCTTGACACACTTTGGCAAGGTGGACACAGTGACCCGTCAGCTGGTGCCGTCCACCTCCCCAAGGACAGCGAAGCCCAGCGCCCCCTTCAAACGCCTTGGGCTCAACCCCTGATGATTCCCCATCCGCCTTTGATTAATGCCTGTTTACTTCGGCAGGTCAAACCATTTCAGTTTGAGGAGGGGAGGAATTATGTGAAAGAACAGTGTAATTACTCAGGGCTTCAACCTGCCAGCTTCAGGTTAAAGCACAAAGACTCGCCCAAGCATCCCAGCTAATGAGAGGATCACTGCTCGGAGGTGTTTCTCCTTTAACTCCTTCAGGAGACGGAAAAACAGACCCAACGGAGTCACGGATCGGCTCAGATCACAGATGAGAAGGGTTCATACAGTTTTACACTTTCTGATTACAATATACATGACGGAAATATTTAATACTTTAAGTAAACATGAAATAAATTGAATGTAAGTATTTAATCAAATAAATAAATACACATTTAATAATTAAAATAAATACCCAAAAATTTAAATACACATATTATATAAATAAATAAACATTTGCTGAAATAAATACATATTAAATAAATCATGTATAAATATTTAATCAATTAAATAGATATCTAATAAATTTAATAAATAAATAATTTAACTTAATGTTAATTAAGTTCTAAATATTTGTTTATATAATTGATTAAATACTTATGTATTTAATTTATTACATATATATTATTTAATATTTATTCAATTGTATTTATTTATTAAATATTTATGTATTTATTTGATTTAAATATGTATTAATTAATATTATGTGTATTTATTTATTTCATTTAAATGTTTATTAATTAATTAATTATTATATAATTTTAATTTATAAGATTTTTAAATATCTAGTATTAAATCATTATATATGATGTATTTAATATTTAGTATATTTATTAAATTTATTTATTAAATTTATTATGTATTTATTTAAATATTTATTCATTAATATGTATTTATTTAATTGATTAAATATTTATGTATTTATTTTATTTAAATGTGTATTAATTAATTATGTATTTATATCTAGTTATTTAATTAATTAAATGTTTGTATATGATGTATTAAATATTTATTTATTTTATTTATTAAATATGAATGTATTTTAAATGCTGAAGATCTCGCACAGTCCTGCAAGCGTTCATAAAGGACAGAAAGAGCACAGATGAAATCTCAGTTGTTTCTCCAACACACCGATGGAGATTTAGCTGAAGATGATTGTCATTCAGACTCGAGGTTAGTCTTGCTGTCAGCCGGTTTCAGTCGCTCTCGATGAGACACGTGAGATCTTTGACTTCAGCAGAAGCCCCAGTTTCAGTTCATTGCTGTTCTGGAGAAACAAGTGAGTTGTTAAAGAGCTGCGGTTTTAGCTTCAGTTTCCTGAAGGCTTCTTCCTAACAGTGCGGTTTCTTCTGTGTTTTAGGATCTCCAGAGGATTGGCTTTGCTCTGAACGAGAGGTCAGTGCGTTTGGAGGCAGGTGAGCAGAAGTGCATCCATCAGTGTGTGTGTGTGTGTGTGTTTGTGTGTTTGTTTGTTTGTTAGGAGGCATTTCCAGCGTTGAGGCGTTGCGGCTTCTGTGCCAGTGTTATGGGTCGTGCACGCATGCAGGTGGGCGGCAGTCATGAAGAAATAAACAAAAAGCTTTCATGTTCTTAAGAAGGTCACGAGACTCTTTGAAATCGACTCTTCACGGAGCGCGGGATGATGAGGGTCTCGTGTGCTCGCGGTCGCCGGAGGTCATCGCTCAAACCCTCCTGCTTCAGACTGCAGGAAATGCGTTTGCCAAACGTTCATTCTCACATGACGCGGATCATTATTACGGACATGTGGCGGCTCGGCCCCGTCTGCGTGTGGGAGTGCATGATGGTCTATGAAAGCAGGACGGGCTCATTAGTCGACCGAGGTAAACACAAGCACAAACACACTAGCTGAACATAATGATCTGTTTGCTCTTCATCAATCCCACACACACACACACACACACACTCAAAGCGTCCGCCCATCAGTTACTGCTGTTTGCTAACAGACTCCTAACCCTGAGTGCTAAACTCTGGCTCGTAACTCGTCTCACACTGTCTGTGCTTCGGGCAGAATGATTCCTCACATCATGCAGTCCGATGAACACAAATCAGCCACAGAAACATGATACAAACAGACTCACTAATGTTGCATTGCAAACGCTCACTCATTCAGAAAACGAATGAATATAAAGGTTAAAACCAGTTCTCACAGACAAACACTGTTCAAAGGTTCGGGTCAGTACATTTTTAAAAACAGAAATGAATAACATGTACTAATCAAGGACGCATTAAACTGTGACAGTAAAGACATTTATAATGTTACAAAAGATAAATGGTGTTCTTTAAACTTTCTGTTCATCAAAGAATCTTGAGAAACTTGTTTAAAAAAGTTCAAACTGTTGAATAAAGTGGTTATTTGTGTTTGTTTTTGCACTAACGTATTCTATTATGACATTAAGGCTGAACCACTGGAGTCACATGGGCTGTTTTAATGATGTCTTTACTTCCTTTCTGGACCTTTAAAGTGTTAAACGGCTGTCTATGGAGGGGTTCGAGCGCTCGGAGTTCATCAGAAATATCTTCATCTGTGTCTGAAGACGAACGAGTTACGGGTTTGGAACGACGTGAGCAATTAAAGGGATAGTTCACCCAAAGATGAAAATGTGATGTGTATCTGCTGACCCCCAGGGCATCCCAGATATAGGTGTGTTTGTTTCTTCAGTCGAACACAATGAAGATTAACTCCAACTGTTGCAGTCTGTCAGTCGTGTGATGCATGTCAATGGGAACACATGAGAGTAAAAACACACACACACACACACACAAATCCATATTAAACCCTGCGGCTCGTGACGGCACATTGATGTCTTAAGACACGAAGCCCAACAGTATTTATATCATTTTTACCTCAAACACAACACTATGTCCATCAGCCGCGCCATCACTTCCTGTAAGTGAGGTCAAATTACACCATCGTGATGCCACGCCCCCCCGTTGCGAGTCTAGCGAGTGCCACACACACTAATCCTCTCTTCTATAGCTAACCTGAAAACTTTGCAGGGATTGCTCTGTAAATTAAATTGAGAATATAACTGATGCATAAATGCTATTTTAGATACTGTAGTCTATGCCAGAGACGTGTTGTGTGTCAGGCAAACACACACACATTGATCTTGACATTGTTAGCTTCTTGCCAACTTCAAATATTTAATTTTGTACAAGAAAACAGGGTAACACTTTACAATATGGGTGCAGTAATATGCATTAATTCATGCTTCACTAATGCACAGATAATCATGAGTTCATGTATAACTAATGGTGAACTAACCCATTTATTAATGATTAAAGATTCTACATGATTAATAGATTAAGTCATCAATAAATTGTTATTAGTTTAATGTGTCATAATGTATTAATTCCTTAATAACATATTATATGAACTAATAATGTAAATTAATGTGTTAATTACCACAACGGGTCAAAGCCATGCATTTCAGCTTCCAGTGTCTGCTTTAATTAATCATTAGCTAATGATTTACAAAGGTATCATTATGTTATGATGACTTTACTTGGTGGGGCACATGACTATTAACTAATTGATTAAGTAATATGTAATTGTGGTTTGAGTTAATTTTGAATGAGTTAATACACTCTAAAAATGCTGGGTTGTTTTAAGTCAATGTTGGGTGAAATATGGACTAACCCAGTAATTGGGTTGTTTTAACCCAGCGATTGGGTTGTGTTAATCCAGCGATTGGGTTGTTTTAACCCAGCGATTGGGTTGTGTTAATCCAGCGATTGGGTTTTAACTTAGCGATTGGGTTGTGTTAATCCAGCGATTGGGTTGTTTTAACCCAGCGATTGGGTTGTTTTAATCCAGCGAATGGGTTGTTTTAACCCAATGTTAAGTGAAATATGGACTAACCCAGCAATTGGGTTGTTTTAACCCAGCGATTGGGTTGTTTTAACCCAGCAATTGGGTTGTTTTAACCCAATGTTGGGTGAAATATGGACTAACCCAGCAATTGGGTTGTTTTAATCCAGCAATTGGGTTGTTTTAATCCAGCAATTGGGTTGTTTTAACCCAGCAATTGGGTTGTTTTAATCCAGCGATTGGGTTGTTTTAACCCAGCGATTGGGTTGTTTTAATCCAGCGATTGGGTTGTTTTAACCCAATGTTGGGTGAAATATGGACTAACCCAGCAATTGGGTTGTTTTAACCCAGCAATTGGGTTGTTTTAATCCAGCGAATGGGTTGTTTTAACCCAATGTTGGGTGAAATATGGACTAACCCAGCAATTAGGTTGTTTTAACTCAGCGATTGGGTTGTTTTAATCCAGCGATTGGGTTGTTTTAACCCAATGTTGGATGAAATATGGACTAACCCAGCAATTGGGTTGTTTTAACCCAGCAATTGAGTTGTTTTAATCCAGCGATTAGGTTGTTTTAACCCAATGTTGGGTGAAATATGGACTAACCCAGCAATTGGGTTGTTTTAACCCAGCAATTGAGTTGTTTTAATCCAGCGAATGGGTTGTTTTAACCCAATGTTGGGTGAAATATGGACTAACCCAGCAATTAGGTTGTTTTAACCCAGCGATTGGGTTGTTTTAATCCAGCGATTGGGTTGTTTTAACCCAATGTTGGATGAAATATGGACTAACCCAGCAATTGGGTTGTTTTAACCCAGCAATTGAGTTGTTTTAATCCAGCGATTGGGTTGTTTTAACCCAATGTTGGATGAAATATGGACTAACCCAGCAATTGGGTTGTTTTAACCCAACAATTGAGTTGTTTTAATCCAGCGAATGGGTTGTTTTAACCCAATGTTGGGTGAAATATGGACTAACCCAGTAATTGGGTTGTTTTAACCCAGCGATTGGGTTGTGTTAATCCAGCGATTGGGTTGTTTTAACCCAATGTTGGATGAAATATGGACTAACCCAGCAATTGGGTTGTTTTAACCCAGCAATTGAGTTGTTTTAATCCAGCGATTAGGTTGTTTTAACCCAATGTTGGGTGAAATATGGACTAACCCAGCAATTGGGTTGTTTTAACCCAGCGATTGGGTTGTTTTAATCCAGCGAATGGGTTGTTTTAACCCAATGTTGGATGAAATATGGACTAACCCAGCAATTGGGTTGTTTTAACCCAGCAATTGAGTTGTTTTAATCCAGCGAATGGGTTGTTTTAACCCAATGTTGGGTGAAATATGGACTAACCCAGCAATTAGGTTGTTTTAACCCAGCGATTGGGTTGTTTTAATCCAGCGATTGGGTTGTTTTAACCCAATGTTGGATGAAATATGGACTAACCCAGCAATTGGGTTGTTTTAACCCAGCAATTGAGTTGTTTTAATCCAGCGATTAGGTTGTTTTAACCCAATGTTGGGTGAAATATGGACTAACCCAGCAATTGGGTTGTTTTAACCCAGCAATTGAGTTGTTTTAATCCAGCGAATGGGTTGTTTTAACCCAATGTTGGGTGAAATATGGACTAACCCAGCAATTAGGTTGTTTTAACCCAGCAATTGGGTTGTTTTAATCCAGCGATTGGGTTGTTTTAACCCAATGTTGGATGAAATATGGACTAACCCAGCAATTGGGTTGTTTTAACCCAGCAATTGAGTTGTTTTAATCCAGCGATTGGGTTGTTTTAACCCAATGTTGGATGAAATATGGACTAACCCAGCAATTGGGTTGTTTTAACCCAGCAATTGGGTTGTTTTAATCCAGCGAATGGGTTGTTTTAACCCAATGTTGGGTGAAATATGGACTAACCCAGCAATTGGGTTGTTTTAATCCAGCGATTGGGTTGTTTTAATCCAGCGATTGGGTTGTTTTAACCCAATGTTGGGTGAAATATGGACTAACCCAGCAATTGGGTTGTTTTAACCCAGCAATTGGGTTGTTTTAATCCAGCGATTGGGTTGTTTTAACCCAATGTTGGGTGAAATATGGACTAACCCAGCAATTTGGTTGTTTTAATCCAGCGATTAGGTTGTTTTAATCCAGCGATTAGGTTGTTTTAATCCAGCAATTAGGTTGTTTTAATCCAGCGATTGGGTTGTTATAATCCAGCGATTGGGTTGTTATAATCCAGCGATTGGGTTGTTATAATCCAGCGATTGGGTTGTTTTAATCCAGCGATTGGGTTGTTTTAATCCCAGCGATTTGGTTGTTATAATCCAGCGTTGGGTTGTTTTAACCCAGCGATTGGGTTGTTTTAATCCAGCGATTGGGTTGTTTAAACAAATGTTGGGTGAAATATGGACTAATCCAGCGATTGGGTTGTTTTAACCCCTGCGGTTGGGTTAAATATTTGTTTAAGACAACCCAATTGCTGGGTTAGTACATATTTGACCCAACATTGGGTTGTTTTTTACCCATAATTTTTTAGAGTGTAGTCATGTTGTAACTTGTTGAGGCACATGACTATTACCTAATTCAAAATTAATTAAATAGCCATAACCGCAATTACATATTACTTAATCAATTAGTTAATAGTCATGTGCCCCAACAAGTAAAGTCGTAACATAATGATACCTTTGTAAATCATTAGCTAATGATTAATTAAAGCAGACACTGGAAGCTGAAATGCATGGCTTTGACCCGTTGTGGTAATTAACACATTCATTTACATTATTAGTTAATATAATATGTTATTAAGGAATTAATACATTATGACACATTAAACTAATAACAATTTATTGATGACTTAATCTATTAATCATGTAGAATCTTTAATCATTAATAAATGGGTTAGTTCACCATTAGTTATACATGAACTCATGATTATCTGTGCATTAGTGAAGCATGAATTAATGCATATTACTGCACCCATATTGTAAAGTGTTACCAAAACCAGCATAGGCTTCAAAATAAATAATGTTATTGAAATATTGTAAAGTGGTCATATGAACTACACGAATGAACGTTTAGAAAACAATACGCAAAATCTAAAATGAATAGCTCCGTAACGGATTGAGAAAAGTGCGCACATCCTATTGGAAAGAGTTGGTTGGGTTAGTAAAATAACCAAATTATAGTTAAGTATAAAAAAATGATGTAAAGAGATAAAAAGTGCTTAAAAGTGTAAAACTCTTAAAGAAAGCTTTTTTTCCCTCTCGTGCAAACAATAGGCCTAATTTTTAGGAATTAAGCGTGAAATAAACATTTGACATGTTTCAAACGGACTCAACGGTGGTTACCGATTAGGCTATACCGTAATTCTGACCCAAACTGCTTTGTCGGTGATATTTTTGCAAATGTGTCTTTAAAAATCAATGATATCTGTCCACTGGAATGCTATCGCTTTGAAACGTTTCATTTAAAGCAATTATTTTTCAAACAGATGTAATTAGAAATACAGGCCTGCCCGTAATAAAAGCCTGTTCCCTTCTGCAGGTCCGGGAAATAAAGGCTTGGTTATTATTTGAGGAATTACGGTATATAATGTTGAATATGTATAATATTGCGATGGGTGGGTCCTGATAATGCTAAATGTCTAATGTTAGCAGCAAAAGTGCATTATTAGTCAGTGACAGTGCGAGCATAATCGTCTAAAATAATTCAGTATTCTCAGCTTCAGAATCATGTTCATTTCCACTCCCAATGTAACATCAAATTAAGCATTTTAATCAACAGTACATAGTTAACCTTTGACCTTATGTCTGGGTGTATCGCAGTGACATTGTGATATGAGGGATCGCTACACCCCTGATAGTAATATCAATGCTCATACTGAGGGTGCGAGTCCTGCTGTGTGTCCTTGTGTCTCTGCTAGAGACGTGTCCGTGTCCTCACCGCTCCTCCCACAGGTGTCCGGGGATCTACAGGTGACCTGGAAACGGCAGACGGGACCAGGATGATTGATGACATCATTTAAAGGGCGGGGGCGCTGCTCCAGTTTTCTGAATGTGTTTCCAGGCGTGATGATACGCAGCGGCAGAGGAGCGATTCGCCCCGTTTGAAAAGTGAGTATTGATTATATCCCAAAAAACTGTGAGGGGATTATTGGATTTCATTACGCAACATTAAAATTAATGTTGTATTGAAAGTGATGCCTTTTCAAACAGTTCAGCTGCGGATCCCATATGGCACTGCATCATTGCTGTGAGCTTGACTCAGTACAACACAGTTTTAAAGACTTAATAAATGCTGCTCGCAAACCTGTTCAGGGATGTTTTCTGTGATATTCAACAGCAGGAATGGATTTCACTCTTCAGGAATGGATTGCATGTTGTAAAGTGTCTAAATGAAGATGTTTGATGAGTAAAAGAGATTATTTGTAATAATGTGATGTGATGAACTGTTCACTTATCTTGTTTTCCTGTACAAATATCTAAAGATTCTTCAATCAGGATATGTTTACTTTTAAATGAGTGAAGATATGAAATCGTATTTACTGAAATATGTATCAAAATGAAGTGAGGTAAATCTTGACTCTCTCGAGCACAGACTGAAGTTCGGTCTCTTTTTTATCAGATTATTGCTGAAGTGAAAACTGTTTAAAGTAGTGAACTTGAAAAAAAGTTATAAAATGTGACATTTATTGTTATAAAATGTTTACTTTTTATATGAAATATATACTTTACAAAACACTTTACTCAAAGCCATGGATCTAATCAAGCTGTGTTCAGAATGTGAGGTTGATCTCATAAAGTGATGTCTCTGTGAGTTTGACTGCAGTCCCAAACGCTTCCACTAGAGGAGATTCGGCTCACATCCGTTTCCACTGCGCTCGTTCTTGCCTGTTTTCAGGACCATTTAACCTTTTCAATCATGTCTTTGATTTTTTTGTGTGTTCGCACAGCAAGTGCCAAAACATTTGCCGAATTTAGTACCATTTCATTTAAGTAACAAATTTAAAAAAAATGTAAATAAATATAAAACAAGCCCATGATTTATTCCCCCTCGAGCCATCCCAGGTGTTTATGACATTCTTCTTTCAGACGAACACAATCAGAGTTATATTAAAAAATGTCCTGGCCCTTCCAAACTTTATAATGACAGCCCAAAAATCCATAAAAGTGCATCCATCCATCATAAAAGTGCATCTATCCATCATAAAGGCCTTTATTAACCCCTGGAGTCATGTGGATGCACTTTTATGATGAATAGATGCACTTTTATGATGATAGATGCACTTTTATGATGGATGCACTTTTATGATGATAGATGCACTTTTATAATGGATGGATGCACTTTTATGATGGATGGATGCACTTTTATGATGATAGATGCACTTTTATAATGGATGGATGCACTTTTATGATGATAGATGCACTTTTATGATGGATGGATGCACTTTTATGATGATAGATGCACTTTTATGATGGATGGATGCACTTTTATGATGGATGGATGCACTTTTATGATGATAGATGCACTTTTATGATGATAGATGCACTTTTATGATGGATGGATGCACTTTTATGATGGATGGATGCACTTTTATAATGGATAGATGCACTTTTATGATGGACGGATGCACTTTTATGATGGATGGATGCACTTTTATGATGGATAGATGCACTTTTATGATGGATGGATGCACTTTTATGATGGACGGATGCACTTTTATAATGCATAGATGCACTTTTATGATGGATAGATGCACTTTTATAATGGATGGATGCACTTTTATAATGGATGGATGCACTTTTATGATGGATGGATGCACTTTTATGATGGACAGATGCACTTTTATAATGGATGGATGCACTTTTATAATGGATAGATGCACTTTTATGATAGATAGATGCACTTTTATGATGGATAGATGCACTTTTATAATAGATAGATGCACTTTTATAATGGATGGATGCACTTTTATAATGGATAGATGCACTTTTATGATAGATAGATGCACTTTTATAATGGATAGATGCACTTTTATAATGGATGGATGAACCTTTCATACACAGGATGACTTGAGGGTGAATAAATCATGGGCTCATTTTCATTTTTTGGTGAACTATTCCTTTAAAATATTATCAGGCTGTTATTGCAACATAATCATAGTTGCAATTACACTAATGAGTTTTATAATATATCAAATCAGTTCAGTGAAGTTTTTTATTCTTGATAAATCAGAGTAATGATTTACACCGGTGTGTTTGGCTTGTATCTGGCTGCTAGTCCTGAATGTAACTAACAGTAGGTGGAGGTGTGTTGGGCCAGGGCATGCCGTTTTCATCATGAGCAGAACCCTAAGTGGAAACAGTGCGTGAGCTGCGGACCTGTGACCTCTTCACTGGTGTTTTTACGGGTGTGCCGCGACTTTGATCCGCTGCTGAATCACTCAGCAACTGGGTTTGTGACATTTTACAGGATACACACATGAACACACACACACACTCACATTTACTGTTGCTCTGCTAAATTCATTTTGAACAAGTAATTCACGACATCTAAGAAAGTACATTCTAGTATAGTATGAATGTGTGTGGTATGAATGAAATTCGCATGTACTACCTCCACCATGTTGTTATGATCATGTGACCTACGGCGTCAGTTGCGTCGCTTCACTGCCCTTTACAATTTCATTCTCCCGTGGCCTCATGGGATATTAAAGTGTTCATGGTATGCACACTTCAGAAGTAGGTCCCAGTTTGCCTACTTATACTACGCCCTAAAAGGATGCACTGTTTTTGTGAAGAAAAAGGACATACTTTCCAGTGTGTAGCAGAAGAGTAGGCAAGCTTTGGGACTTCATCATAATTGCACCGCTCTGATGCTTGGGGCCAGATTTACTAACAGCAGTGTTTTTTGGAATTGCGCTCACACGCTAATTTGCCCCGTTTAGTAAATCTGGCCCTCAGTTGCATGCGTCCTGTCACCCCTAAAACTGCCCTGTCACATTTTAAATCCTCCTCCTTCAATGTAATTTAATTTCCTACCGTTTAGAGAGAAATGCATGTTGATCTGTAGTTTCCTCATTTGCATAATAATGCATTTTAAAGTTAATGATCAAAGGTATCATTAAAAAAGTTCTCAATGCTGCTGCAGATGTGGATAACGTAGAATAAATATTTCTTCGTCAGGTTAGATACTGATTATTAATCACTTTAAACCCCTTTATCTAAAACTCTTAACCGTTTCACATCCACCATGTTTGTAGTTTTTAACACTTTTTATCCGTATTTGTAGTTCCAACTGGAAAATGTAGACCATCTGGTTACTTTTGTAATGCTAATTTCAATATACGATGATTTGGGATTCTAATTTCAAATACTATTTAGGAGGATAGTTTATGAATTCGGACATGGTTTTGTCACACTGTTTTCCAGGGATTTGTTTCCTACATTGCACATACAGATTCCACACTCAGCCTTTAAGTGGGTTTTTGTATGTCATGTAGTGTTAGATAAATTATTCAGCTATCATGTCTGAATCAGAAATGAGAGTGTGTCTTAGATACAAACCAGGACTGATTCCATCAACAAAACAGATGTGATGCATTATTGTCATTTACATTACATAAGCTCTGCAAACAGTCAAGAGTTATTATCTGAAGTTTTGCTCTAAGGATTATAACTATGAACTTTTAATAATTTTATGAGACTGGTGAAGTCACACCACAAATATAATGATAATGACAGATGAACTATATAGTTGGAATCACGTTAAACTGTTTTTTCCCAGCTCATTAACTAAAAACAAGCCAATCAGAATCCATCCTGCTGTAGTGCGCTTGAAATTTAAAGCGACAGGTGACAAAATTGAAACAAAAAGAACGATATTATGTGATGATCGTTAGTTATCTTTATAGACATCGTTCTTAGAGTGAATGGGCATTACATTTAGTGTAAAACAAGTGAAAAAAATCTAAAAAACATAATGAAGGAATATGCCTGTCAAGAATATGTAATAATTTTTCCTGTTTGTCATGTGCTTCCCTTGTGAATGTGTCACGTTCTGGTTGTTTTTGGTCATGTGTTCATCAGTTCTGCTTTGTCATTGGCTCATTTTCTTGATTATGCTCAGGTGTTTCTTGTTAATCATTAGTCCTTGTGTGTAAATAGCCCTGGTGTTCCCATTGTGTCTCGTCTAGCTTTGTTCACTGTAACCTGTTGGTGAGTTTCATGTTCCAGGTTTCTTGTTCCACATTTTTATGTTCCATGAACCGTGTTCCATGTTGGTGTTTTACCCGTGTTTTAACTGATGATCACGTTTTAGGTTTATTTCCATGTTGAATGTCCCACAGTTTAATGTTCAATGTTTCATGTTCCATGATTTCTGTTTCATATTTTCAAGTTCCATGTTTTATGTTCCACATTTTCAAGTTCCATGTTTATGTTCCACATCTCGAACTGCATTTCATGTTTTACCCATGTTTGTGTTACCCATATTTCAACTGATGAACATGTTTTAGGGTTATGTCCATGTTTTATGTTCCACATTTTCATGTTCCATGTTTTATGTTCCACATCTCAAACCGTGTTCCATGTTTTTCAACTGATGAACATGTTTTAGGGTTATGTCCATGTTTTATTTCCCATGTTTCATGTTCCACGTTTTCATGTTCCACGTTTTCATGTTCCATGTTTTATGTTCCACATCTCAAACCGTGTTTCATGTTTTCCCCATGTTTGTGTTACCAATATTACAACTGATGAACATGTTTTAGGGTTATGTCCATGTTTTATTTCCCATGTTTTATGTTCCACGTTTTCATGTTCCACATTTTCAAGTTCCATGTTTTATGTTCCACATCTTGAACTGCATTTCATGTTTTACCCATGTTTGTGTTACCCATATTTCAACTGATGAACATGTTTTAGGGTTATGTCCATGTTTTATTTTCCATGTTTTATGTTCCATGTTTTCATGTTCCATGTTTTATGTTCCACGTTTTCATGTTCCATGTTTTCATGTTCCACGTTTTATGTTCCACATCTCGAACATGTTTCATGTTTTTCCCATGTTTTTGTTACCCATATTTCAACTGATGAACATGTTTTAGGGTTATTTCCATGTTTAATTTTCCACGTTTTCATGTTCCATGTTTTATCTGCGCTTGGGTTCTTTATACTCGCCTTCAGTGGACTTTTCTTACAATGCCAGAATGTTTCATACAGGCTCTTTCCTTTTGGATGCGGCTCATTTTGCCCTCTACAATGTTATTTAGCAACTTTTAAATGCCCCAATTATGTAAATTACACAGAGATTACTTATCATGATTACAGTAATGGCGAGGTTAGACGGCTAGCATATTTTGTGTGTTAATGGTCTCTGTCCATTTCTTTTGTGGTGAGTCACTGTGGTGACGAGCAGGTAAATCGATATTTTGACTTTCGCCGGTGGATTTTTTTTTTTGTGTGTGTGTGTGTGTGTGTGTGTGTGTATGTGTGTGTCTTACAGAAGAAATGCTGTAATGGAGGTGGACTGTAAATAAGCGGAAGGCCTTCTTGACAAATGAATCCATTAACATTTCCCTGTGTCGCCTGGCAAGGAGACTTGCCGTTTATGGGGCAGAAAAAACAGGCCTGTAAATCTGACCGGCTGCCCGTGAAGATCCACGCGGAGGCCCGAGACCGGCCCGCCCATGATGCAGCACTTTATCTGCCTCTGAAATGGCATCTTTATCTGCCTAAATTAAGTTTTGATTCCTTGCCACATACGGTGCCGCAAATCACTTTTAACGCTGATATCAAGAGCGGCACTAAAGTCGGCCCGTGGCCATGATAAACGGCTTTTTATTTTGTAGCATCCTCTGTTGTTCCCAGCCCGGATTTAACCCCTGCTGCTCTGCATATTTCGTAGGCATAATCTATCACGGAAAGGGCGGTAGACACTCTAAAAAGGATTGAGACAAGGTTTATGGGCAGAATAAATTTCCAATTTAAATTTGATTTTTAGCTCCGTGTGTCAAAGAAGGCTTCCCTGACTTCTGTTTCACTTCATAACACCAGTCTGAACTCAGCGCTTTAGAGACGCCAAGATTGATGGAGTTTTTCTCAAGGACGCCCATCATTCACTCAGACGGTTAATGTCTTTGTTAGCGGTGGAGAAGAGCTGTCGCACCGATGACTGACAGGCCTTTCATCATTAGCAAACGCTGAGTGACAGATTTGGGGGAGAAGCATCATTGAGGTCTGAGAGGTGAGTTGATGTTGAGGTTGTGCTTTAACTTTGATTCTCAACCGGTTTTGTCATCAGGGTTTAGTTTTTACAATGGCAACTCAACATGATGCAATATTAGGAGGTATCATAAATGTATTACTATTATTTGTTCATTTTTGTTCAGCCAACATTCACTGCATGAACCATATTTATCCTGTTTGCAGGAGAGCTTATATTTTATGTGGTCTGAGTTGTATTGAACAGTATTGCTACACTATTGTCTTCCGCTGCTTTTTGCTGAATTGAACTTGATTTTATAATTGATTAATTGTATACAGTTATTGAACTGAACCGAATCCACACTGAACTAAATTGACGCTAAACCGAATCAACTGAATTGACACTGAACCAAATCAACACTGAACTGAATCGACACTGAACCAAATCCACACTGAACTGAATCGACACTGAACCAGATTAACACTGAACCAAATCAACAATGAACTGAAACAACACTGAACCGAATCCACACTAAACAGAATCGACACTGAACTAAATTGACGCTAAACCAAATCCACACTGAACCAGATCAACACTGAACCAAATCCACACTGAACTGAAACGACACTGAACCAAATTCACACTGAACCAGATTAACACTGAACCAAATCAACAATGAACTGAAACGACACTGAACCGAATCCACACTGAACTGAATCGACACTGAACCAAATTCACACTGAACCAGATTAACACTGAACCAAATCAACAATGAACTGAAACGACACTGAACCAAATCCACACTGAACCAGATCAACACTGAACCAAATCAACACTGAACTGAAACGACACTGAACCAAATCAACACTGAATTGAATGGATGCTGAGCCGAATCAACACTGAACTGAACCAAATCAACGCTGAACCGAATTGACACTGAACTGAATCGAGGCTGAACCGAATCGATGCTGAACTGAATCAACACTGAACCGAATCAACACTGAACCGAATCGATGCTGAACTGAATCAACACTGAACCAAATCGATGCTGAACTGAATGAACACTGAACTGAATGAACACTGAACCGAATCAACAATGAACCGAATCGATGCTGAACTGAATCAACACTGAAGTGAATCAACACTGAACTGAATCGGAACTGAACCGAATCAACACTGACCTGAATCAACACTAAAGCGAAACAACACTGAACTGAATCAGAACTGAACCAAATCAACACTGACCTGAATCAACACTGAAGCGAATCGACACTGAACTGAATCAACACTGAAGCGAAACAACACTGAACTGAATCGGAACTGAACCAAATCAACACTGACCTGAATCAACACTGAAGCGAAACAACACTGAACTGAATCAGAACTGAACCAAATCAACACTGACCTGAATCAACACTGAAGCGAATCGACACTGAACCAAATCAACACTGAAGCGAATCGACACTGAACTGAATCAACACTGAAGCGAATCAATACTGATGCGAATCAACACTGAAGCGACACAACACTGAACTGAATCACAACTGAACCAAATCAACACTGAAGCGAATCGACACTGAACTGAATCAACACTGAAGCGAATCAATACTGATACGAATCAACACTGAACCGAATCAACACTGAAGCGAATCGACACTGAACTGAATTGAGTTTAACAACAACATCTTCTGTAGAGCAACTCATAGCTAAATCAAATCATATTTAATGAAATTTGGATAAAACTTTATAGAAATCACCTAAAGGTGACTTACTTTCTTTTATAGTGTGTAGTTCTGATTTGATTTCTGTTTGACAGAAGAATTTGCAGCCAGAACTTTGGAAAGAACCGTTGACATTTAAAAGCTTTTAAAAGTTATGTGCATTTCACACAGCTTTTCTCCTGCTGTCCGTGACCCATCAGAACCCATTTCTGCATCGAATCACCGCTAGAAACATGCTGAATCTATTTGTGCACTGTTCTTGTCTGATTAATATCAGCCCAATTAATAAAAACATAATGGATTCTTAACAGTTTTACCGCCGTATCAATAAAAAACTCCCTATTGCTAAACGGGGCATATGCAAAGAGCACTAAATGCCTTATTTATGCATGAATGTCAGGACCATCTGAATTAATTCAACTTTCTCCCTCTTAGGTCTGCGGGCAGCCATTCATTACTGAAGAACTGGACGAGCTTATGTGACATTACAATGTGCTTTCGCTACAGAATTTGTTAAAGGGCCATTCGCTTGAAATATCCGCACTGACAGTAAAATACCAACCAGAGCCATTAGGTTTGAAGCCAAATCAATCTCATACTTTAAAAAAAAAGTGCATTACAGTGACAAAAGACACATGTATAGAACGGATCGAGAGCATCAATTGTGGAAAAACTCCCCCGCCTTTGGAATAAAATGCATATTTATATTAAAGGGATAGTTCACTTTGAAATTAAATGTTGATATGTTTTAGCTTACCTCATGGGCATCCGAGATGTAGGAGTATTTGTTTCCCCAGTAGTTTCAATTTTGATCATTTTAGGTCAAACCGTTCTTGTCTGTGCCTCACATAATGCAGGTCTATGGTCACCACCTCAAAGAGCATACACAGAGAAGTCCAAATTAAACAATCCCCCATCGTAAGTACACACTGATGGCCTAAGACACCAAACCAGCGGTTTGTGTGAGAAAACCAACTGTATTTATATGGTTTTTACCTCTTGTACACCACTACGTCCGACTGATCCGAGGGCGCGCGTGCTTGTTTCCTGTTGTGACATTCGCGCGTTCTGGCTTTAGTCTGCGCAAGCGCAGAAAGCGCCGAAAGCGGATCTCTCGCGCATGTACGTCTCTCATTGTTTACACAAAACAGAGATTATAGGTGAAAAGGCTAATAGAAATGGTACTAATTTGCGCTTATCCTGGATGTTAAACCGATGTAAAAGAAAACAATTACGTATGCTTGCGCGAACTCATCCGGGAGTGGTGATTTGGACTTCTCAGTGTATGCTCTTTGAGGTGGTGACCATAGATCTGCATTATGTGAGGCACAGACAAGAACGCTTTGACCTAAAATTATCAAAATTGAAACTACTGGGGAAACAAATACTCCTACATCTCGGATGCCCATGAGGTAAGCTAAAACATATCAAAATTTAATTTCAAAGTGAACTATCCCTTTAAGAGTAAAGTCTTAATTCTGCCCTCTAGAGGCTCCAGTCTTTACAACTCATCAAACTTATAGTGTGCATTTAATACCCGGAGTAAATCAAACCACTTCACATGATTGCCTGTGTTAATCAGTGTGCTTCATTTAAATACTACACATTATTCTAAACGCTCTGATTTAAATTGTATTACTGTTTATGTAAAAGTCATTTTGTGAAGTAAATAAAAATATATATATTCTCACATTTACCGAACATTGTGAATTAGCATAATAATACAGGGAAAGAAAGAGTTTAATCATAGTTTGGTCAAGTTTGAATCTGTTTCCTCATGTAATAGATAATGTTCTTTCAGGCCCATCAGCAAAAAAGCAATTTCCCTCCCGCTGGTAATTCAAAGTGAAATGCCATAAGATGTCAGATTCTCACACAC
Organism: Gobiocypris rarus; assembly: GCA_023029165.1. Taxonomy (NCBI): domain Eukaryota; kingdom Metazoa; phylum Chordata; class Actinopteri; order Cypriniformes; family Gobionidae; genus Gobiocypris; species Gobiocypris rarus. The sequence continues at coordinate 25,531,693 of CM040922.1, forward strand.
ATCATTGTTCAACTCACAAAAAAACAAAAAAACAAGACGAACTGATACGCCAGTCATGCTTTCTCAAATCTCACTATTACTGCAGTTCATTTCGACTTGATTTAGTTTCTCACGAGGCCTCATGATTTCCTCCTGTTTGACTGAAAATTACGATAAACATCTGTTTATCTGAATGAATGTGACTGTCCAATATTTGCAGTTTATTTATACTTACAGTACTGTTTAAAAATTTGGGGTTTAATTTTTTTATGTTTTTGAGTTGCTTACCATGGCTGCATCTTTTTGATCAAAAGCAGTGAAATATTCCTCCAGTGTAGATCAGCTGTTCTCTATGTGAATATATAGTAAAGTGTCATTTATTCCTGTGATCAAAACCTGAATTTGGCCCCGCCCACTGGTGTGTTAGTGAGATGACGAGGAGAGAAGAGCGATACAGGATCACTGGACTAAAAATACCGCAGCCAATCACAGCAGTGGGCGTTACACTGAAGTCTCACAGCAGCCAATCACAGCAGTGGGCGTTAACACTGAAGTCTCGCAGCAGCCAATCACAGCAGTGGGCGTTTACACTGAAGTCTCACAGCGGCCAATCACAGCAGTGGGCGTTTACACTGAAGTCTCGCAGCAGCCAATCACAGCAGTGGGCGTTTACACTGAACTATCACAGCAGCCAATCACAGCAGTGGGCGTTTACACTGAACTATCAGCAGCCAATCACAGCAGTGGGCGTTTACTGAAGTCTCACAGCAGCCAATCACAGCAGTGGGCGTTTACACTGAAGTCTCGCAGCAGCCAATCACAGCAGTGGACGTTTACACTGAAGTCTCACAGCAGCCAATCACAGCAGTGGGCGTTTACACTGAAGTCTCACAGCAGCCAATCACAGCAGTGGGCGTTTACACTGAAGTCTCACAGCAGCCAATCACAGCAGTGGGCGCACTGAAGTCTCACAGCATCCAATCACAGCAGTGAGCGTTTACACTGAAGTCTCACAGCGCCAATCACAGCAGTGGGCGTTTACACTGAAGTCTCACAGCAGCCAATCACAGCAGTGGGCGTTTACACTGAAGTCTCACAGCAGCCAATCACAGCAGTGGGCGTTTACACTGAAGTCTAACAGCAGCCAATCACAGCAGTGGGCGTTTACACTGAAGTCTTGCAGCAGCCAATCACAGCAGTGGGCGTTTACACTGAAGTCTTGCAGCAGCCAATCACAGCAGTGGGCGTTTACACTGAAGTCTCACAGCAGCCAATCACAGCAGTGGGCGTTTACACTGAAGTCTCACAGCAGCCAATCACAGCAGTGGGCGTTTACACTGAAGTCTCACAGCAGCCAATCACAGCAGTGGGCGTTTACACACTGAAGTCTTGCAGCAGCCAATCACAGCAGTGGGCGTTTACACTGAAGTCTCACAGCAGTGGGCGTTTACACTGAAGTCTCGCAGCAGCCAATCACAACAGTGGGCGTTTACACTGAAGTCTCGCAGCAGCCAATCACAGCAGTGGGCGTTTACACTGAAGTCTCACAGCAGCCAATCACAGCAGTGGGCGTTTACACTGAACTATCACAGCAGCCAATCACAGCAGTGGGCGTTTACACTGAACTATCACAGCAGCCAATCACAGCAGTGGGCGTTTACACTGAAGTCTCACAGCAGCCAATCACAGCAGTGGGCGTTTACACTGAAGTCTCGCAGCAGCCAATCACAGCAGTGGGCGTTTACACTGAAGTCTCACAGCAGCCAATCACAGCAGTGGGCGTTTACACTGAAGTCTTGCAGCAGCCAATCACAGAGGCTAAAATAAGGGTAGGGCATTTTTATGATGTAGTGTGAGTGCACCACAGGAAACATTATAAAACAATCACTCTAAAAACTGCTGGGTTTTTTCATACCCAATTTTGGGTCAAATATAGGCAAACCCAAACGTTGGGTAAAAATGTAATTTAAAAATTTAACCCAAGGACTTGGTTTGTCCATATTTGACCAAACATTTGGTTTAAACAACCCAGCATTTTTTAGAATGATAAAACAATGCAGTTTGCGACCCCTTTAATGTATAATTTACTGTAAGTCATTAAATGTCCACAGAAAGTCCACCTTTAAGGGCACCCAATTCAGGCCATTGTTACGGTCGATTTAACCAGCAGTTATGAGGGATTACAGTCCAAATAACTCTGTAAAAGTAGAAGAATAAAGGGATGTTGCGGCTCCTTACTGGGAAGAGTAAGGAGAGGAAATGATGTCACGGTGTGTCACCTCTGGTGCTGAATGAGTGCAGCGGGTGACATTAGTCTCTGCGACTCTGTACATGTTCTTTTCCCAGCTCTCTCGGGGCCTGTTTTTCTTTAGGGGGCCAGGATGGGAATAGGTCATCAAACTGGGTTCATAAAAACGGCTCAAAAAAGCGAGATATTACTGAGCTGAACCTCGGGGTGAGAGGGAATTAAGTCTATCTGAGCTATTGTTGCTGTTTGCTGACTGAGACCTCTGACATTTTGATATTACTTTGGAGTATTGTATCATTTCAAAGTTGTAAAGCTAAAAAAAAATATCTAAGACAAAAAGATACAGTGTTTGGAGTCGTTTGTGTATTAGCAGATCCTGGGTCAGGCATAACAACCCAATGCTGGGTAGTTTTGTGCACTCAGATCCTGGGTCAGGCGTGACAACCAGTGTTTGGAGTGGTTGTGTGTTAGCAGATCACCTGAGTCAGGTAGTAACAACCCAGTGTTTGGGTAGTTTTTGTATTACTCAGATCCTGGGTCAGGCAATGACAACCCAGTGTTTGATGGTGTGTGTTAAGCAGATCCTGGGTCAGGCGTAACAACCCAGTGTTTTGGGTCGTTTGTGTGTTAACCAGATCCTAGGTCAGATGTAACAACCCAGTGTTTGGGTAGTTTGTGTGTTAAGCAGATCCTGGGTCGGCATTAACAACCCAGTGTTTGGAGTGTTTAAGAAAATGTGAGGATACATAAATCAAATGGAAAGCATGACAAGAGTGTGTCTTGTAACTGTAAAAATGTAACTGAAGTGAACTCTGTGTATTTTACTGGCCAAAAAATCTTGGGTTATTATTATCCTTCATCATTATTATCATTATCATTTTTTCAGTGTTTGGGTTGTTTTTGTGTAGCCCAGATCCTGGGTCAGACGTAACAACCCAGTGTTTGGGTCGTTTGTGTGTTACTCAGATCCCGGGTCAGACGTAACAACCCAGTGTTTGGGTCGTTTGTGTGTTACTCAGATCCCGGGTCAGACGTAACAACCCAGTGTTTGGGTCGTTTGTGTGTTACTCAGATCCTGGGTCAGACGTAACAACCCAGTGTTTGGGTAGTTTGTGTGTTAACCAGATCCTGGGTCAGACGTAACAACCCAGTGTTTGGGTCGTTTGTGTGTTACTCAGATCCCGGGTCAGACGTAACAACCCAGTGTTTGGGTAGTTTGTGTGTTACTCAGATCCTGGGTCAGACGTAACAACCCAGTGTTTGGGTCGTTTGTGTGTTACTCAGATCCTGGGTCAGACGTAACAACCCAGTGTTTGAGTAGTTTTTGTGTTACTCAGATCCTGGGTCAGGTTTAACAACCCAGTGTTTGGGTCGTTTGTGTGTTACTCAGATCCTGGGTCAGACGTAACAACCCAGTGTTTGGGTCGTTTGTGTGTTACTCAGATCCTGGGTCAGACGTAACAACCCAGTGTTTGAGTAGTTTTTGTGTTACTCAGATCCTGGGTCAGACGTAACAACCCAGTGTTTGGGTCGTTTGTGTGTTACTCAGATCCTGGGTCAGACGTAACAACCCAGTGTTTGGGTAGTTTTTGTGTTACTCAGATCCTGGGTCAGACGTAACAACCCAGTGTTTGGGTCGTTTGTGTGTTACCCAGATCCTGGGTCAGTTATTTATCATGGGCTTTTTGTGTCCACTTCAGGAGAGAGCAGTTCTCAGCTCATTAGTGCATGTCTTCAGTAAAATACAGGTTTGTGTACATTTTATTTTATCTATAAATGTGTTTTTGTGTTCTCGTTTAATTTTATGCAAAGAAAAATACTGAGTCACCTAAACGAGTGTCGCGTGATAGAAACGCCTGATGCCTTGCATAAAATTTTATGATTTTATTCATAAGATAGATACAGAATATAAATACTTATGGTGTTAAAATATGCTCTCAGAACTGTACACTGATTGTTTATGGGCAGGTTATGGAGTCAGTCACAGCATATTTCAGCTATACGAGAGAAACGCAGGGCGTCGGTCTGAAGTTAGAAGTTCTCCCGCTGAACACGACACAAACTCCGGCACGAGATCCAGCGCCGCTGTGGTGGAAACAGGACAACACTTGAATTACATCGAAATGTTTAATTTTTACTTCTAATATTTGTTAAACAAGCTTAAATATTGGCAACATGTATTAAAAACTATATAAAATATGCTACACTGTAAAATATGATCAAAAAAAAAAGGAATTATTATGCAAACCAGTGTAGTTTAGAGGATTTAAGTTTATCTAGATATTAATTCATGAATTAAGTAAAAATAAGATAGCATTACAGTAAAAATGAAACTTGGCTGAATTAAATAAACAACCCAATTTGCTGAGTAAAATGAACCCAACATGACTGTTTCGCCAGTCATTCTTACATATGCGGGTCTTTAGTGACCCGGATCTATATCTAACAGGGATGGATCTCTACCTGTCGCGATAATATAAAACTTTCCTGATATTAGAGTGACACTTACAGAAGAATAAAATAAAGCATATTTCATTACCTTTCAGAGCTTGGGTTCAGTTTGAGCAGATGTTTTACACCATCATTACCGCTCATTTCCCAGTACATTCAGCATCTGGCTCATATTCGCCATCTCAAACATATTCTCAAAACTATCATTTTCAACATCTTCAAAATCAATACTTTGATCGCTGACAGCTTCTTCACCAGATACACTATCAAATATTTGAGTTCAGTACAGTAAATCGCTGAGCCATTTCAAGTTTTGCAGATTATTCTTAGTAATTTTGTGTGACACCTTTAAACGACACCAGACGATGAATAAGGGTCTGATCTAACGAAACAATCAGTCATTTAAAAATAAAAAATAGCTTTTTTATAAGCACAAATGCTCACCTTGCTCTGTTCTGTGATGCGCGTTTGTGACGTCGCGTAATACGCAATTACGTTGGAAAGGTCATGCTTGACATAGGCGGAAGTACACTCTAAAAAAAATTTGGGGTAAAAAACAACCCAATGTTGGGTCAAATATGGGCTAACCCAGCAATTGGGTTGTTTTAACCCAGTGATTGGGTTGTTTTACCAAGCGATTGGGTTGTTTTAACCCAGCGATTGGGTTGTTTTAACCCAGCGATTGGGTTGTTTTAACCCAGCGATTGGGTTGTTTTAACCCAGCGATTGGGTTGTTTTAACCCAGCGATTGGGTTGTTTTTACCCAGCGATTGGGTTGTTTTAACCCAGCGATTGGGTTGTTTTACCAAGCGATTGGGTTGTTTTTACCCACCGATTGGGGTGTTTTTACCCAGCGATTGGGTTGTTTTTACCCAGCGATTGGGTTGTTTTTACCCACCGATTGGGGTGTCTTTACCCAGCGATTGGGTTGTTTTTACCCACCGATTGGGTTGTTTTTACCCAGCGATTGGGTTGTTTTTACCCAGCGATTGGGTTGTTTTACCAAGCGCTGGGTTGTTTTAACTCAGCGATTGGGTTGGTTTTACCCAGCGATTGGGTTGTTTTTACTCAGCGATTGGGTTGTTTTTACCCAGCGATTGGGTTGTTTTACCAAGCGGTTTGGTTGTTTTTACCCAGCGATTGGGTTGTTTGTTTTACCAAGCGATTGGGTTGTTTTTACCCAGCGATTGGGTTGTTTTTACCCAGCGATTGGGTTGTTTTACCAAGCGATTGGGTTGTTTTTACCCAGCGATTGGGTTGTTTTTACCCAGCGATTGGGTTGTTTTTACCCAGCGATTGGGTTGTTTTTACCCAGCGATTGGGTTGTCTTTACCCAGCGATTGGGTTATTTTACCAAGCGATTGGGTTGTTTTTACCCAGCGATTGGGTTGTTTTTACCCAGCGATTATGTTGTCTTAAGCAAATATTTAACCCAACCGCAGGGTTAAAACAACCCAATTAGTCCATATTTGACTGAACATTGGGTTAAAACAACCCAGCATTTTTGAGAGTGTTTTACCTTTTAACTCCCTTTTTTTGTAAACCGCGTTTGACTTTGTATGTGCACGTTCAACCTGTAAACACCGTCTCAGTACTTCCGCCTACGTCAAGCGTGACCTTTTCAGCGTAATTGCGTATTACGTGACATCACAAACGTGCATCACAGAACAGAGCAAGGCGAGCATTTGTGCTTATAAAACGTTTAAAAAAAAATATATATATATATATTATATATTGAATAATATATATATTATATATATAATGAATAATATATATATTATTCATCAACTAGTATGGTTTGAAGCTGCACTGGAACTGTCATTCGGACCTTGAGTCGTTTGGGCTCCATTGAAGTCCATTATAAGGAGAAAAATCCTGGAATGTTTTCATTAAAAACCTTCATTTCTTTTCCACTGAAGAAAGAAAGACATGAACATCTCGGCTGACATGGGGATGAGGAAACTATCAGCAAAAGTTTATTTAAAAGTGAACTAATCCTTTAAGTACAAATCTGGTTGTTTTTAACCCAGTGTTTTTTAGAGTGCATTTAGCAGATGCTTCATCAAGTGAAACGACTGAAGAGCATGAACTGCCTTCTTGAAGAAACCTGAGGTTAAGTGTCTCGCTCCAGGGCGCAGCGGGGATCGAAGAGGACTGGAATTTCAGGAGCTCTCCAGTTTCTAGGTCACTCCACCTGGGGTCGAACCCTCAATACTGAAGTCAGCTGCCCGGGTCCTCAACCATTAAGCCATGCCGTCATCATGCATCATAAAAACACCTGCAGATATAGAGAAGACTGATGAGGGCGACTCTTATCACACAGACTCTTATCATGAGCTCAGACGGCAGGCTCGGCATGGATTTGCAAGCTCAGTTATCATGCATGTGGTTTCCTTCCCGTCATAATTATCGATCATGCCTTCTGACAAGAGAGCATGTTTTTGGGCAATTAGCAGGGCTGAATGAATAACAGGAGGGCAGTGATAAGCAAAGCAAATGTAGTTAAAGGTAATGTTGATTAGATTGCAGAGAGGTTTGTTTTCCTCTTGTTTGCCTAGTGTCATGGATCAGAACCAAGAGTAAAACATTAACGGCAATAAAGTCATTTTCAAACCGACCCTTGTGAATTTGGACAATGGTCAATTGTTCTACTAACCATTTTTGCAAAAGAAATACATAATAATTTTCAATTATAGCCTAATTATATACAGGCTATTGCCGTACGTCTCTTCTGCTCACCAAGGCTGCATTTATTTGATTAAAAATACCACAAAAATACAAATATTGTGAGATGTTATTAAAATGTGAAATAACTGTATTCTGTTTGGATATATTTTAAAATGTAATTTATATCCTGTGATCAAAGCTGAATTTATCATCATTACTCCAGTCTTCAGTGTCCTTCATAATCACTCTCATATGAGGAATTGTATTATTTATTATCAAAACATTTATGATTATTCTCAGTGTTGACAACACTTGTGTAAAACATTTTTTCAGGGTTCTTTGATGAATAGACACTGAAGACTGGAGTAATGATGCTTAAAATTCAGCTTTGATCACAGGATATAAATTACATTTTAAGATATATTCATACAGAAAACAGTTATTTTACATTATAATAATATTTCACAATATTACCTTTTTTTGTTGTTGTTGTATTTTTAATGGTAACTTCACTGTAAAAAAATATTTTAAAAGTAAGTTACCTGGTTGCCTTAACATTTTTAGTTCATTGAAATTAAAAATTTGAGTTATTACAAGAAACATTTTTCAGAATCGACATCCCTTTATTCAAATATTTTTTTAAAACATATTGTGTAATTGTGTTTTATTTTTTAGATTGCAGTAAAACATGCCAAATTGTGCTATTTTCATGATTTATCACAAGATTTTTTATTTATTTATGTGGTTCAGATACAATATTTTGAGATTTCCTTCATTGTACTAACTCAAATGTTTTATTGAAATGAACTCAAAATTTTAAGGCAGCCAGGTTACTTGCCTTTTTAAGTTAAACCAACTAAAATGTTTTACAGTGTTGGTAAGCCTTCTAAAAACTTTTGAACGGCAGTGTGTAGGCTAAGTGTGTGTGTGTGTGTGTGTGTGTGTGTGTGTGTGTGTGTGTGTGTGTGTGTGTGTGTGTGTGTGTGTGTGTATTCATAACATATTCCCTCATTATGAGTATCTCAGATTATGGTAATTATGCGCAGAAATAATGTGAACAGCTTCTGATCATCTCATTTGATAACACCCCCCAGCTGATCGAGGTTAACATCCGCTCCGCGCGCCGCACCTGGTTTTCTTCACACTGAAGTCGGTGCGCATTCGGATTGGCTGGAGCGCCGGTGGCTCGCGCGGGGATCGCGCGGCTCTTCAACTCTCCATCAGAAGGCGAGGAGCGCGCGCTGAAGGAACTTCACTGGCAGACGCCGATCCTGAGCATGAACTCACCTCAGGAGAGCTGATTTTACCTGTTCACGGCTGAGTTACCGCATCCCGCGAAGCCTTGAGAGAAAAACTGCTGAGAAGAGGAGAAACTGAGGATATTTAATCCCAAATATATGTGTTTGACGGGCGTTGGTGGCCGCTGTCTGTCAGAAGAGTGCGCTGAGGTAAAAACCAACGGATTCAACCAACATTTGTTCCGCGTTTAACCGACTCTCCGTCTTTGATTTCCTTGGTTTTACTACAAACAACATCTCCAGAGGCTCCTCTGATTATTATTTCACCTGACGGCGGATTTTTGCCCTGTTTCGAGTGTTTATACGATGGGAAGAAGTAAAAAGACTGCGAGAAGAGCGCGAGGCGGATCGGGATTCTTACCGCAGATGATCACTGTGTTGATTTTTAGTATTTTATCGCTCATCCACATCGGTGCGACTCAAGGTAAGAAACCCCTTCAGTGTTGTTATTCCCGAACGGCAGGTGAAAAATCGATCTGTACATCTGACTGAAGTTTCGGGAATGAGCGAGAAGTTTCGTTAAATTATTGGTCTGATAACTGCAAGATTTGCACATGAAAAGTTGAGCCATCTTTGCACAGACGTGGAGATTAACTTGGATTCTGTCTGATTTCAGTGAAGAACAAGTCATTCATTTGCTTGGATTATCAAATATTATATTTCATGCCAGCGTTTTTATCTCTTGTGTAAATTCCGCGTTTCTGTGTTGATCGAATAAAGATCATATTTGTTTACACTCTAAAAATGCTGTTGTCTCAACGGCAAATATGGACAAGCCCAACCGTTGGCTTCAAATTTTGTATTTAAAAATTTAAACTAACGGTTGAGTAACGTACCAAATTTGACCGTTGAAACAACCCAGCATTTTTATAGTGTGTATATATATTCAATATAAATAATAATTTAATATACTATTACTATCAATATTTTCCTTTTTTGTTGCTTTATTTTATTGTTGTGAGTATAAGAGGCTCTTGGTTATATTTGAGCCAATATCTTTCCAGTTGTTTAAATCTCTTTTTATAGAATATCATCGTGGATGATTGACATTTGGTCTTAATATTAGGTATGAGCTCATAGTGAGGTCATTACTTGAGAAAACTTTGTCTTCTGCTCTGCGGTGTGACGGAACCAAAGCAGGAGTGTGTTTGAATCGCGTTAGAAATGAGCAGTTTGTTTAATTTGTCGTTGTTTATGCGAAGACACACGCAGATCTGTACCTTCCCGAAAGCTTATCGTGCTTGTTGTTAATATATTTAGTCCTGTTATGAATCCTTAAATCTTCTTACAGGGTATTTATGTTGTGTTTTTCTGCTTTTAAAGTATAAGAGTATTTGATCTATTTTGCTGTTAATAGTATTATTATTATTATTATTATTATTGTGTGTTTAGTATATGCACGCTATAGCTATCCCTATAACACACACACACACACACACACACACACACACACACACACACACACACACACACACACACACACACACGAGATCAGTAGCCTCCAAACGTTATGCGAATTTATAGTATAGTATATATTGTTTGCATCTATGTTTAAAAATATAAAGTACCCCAGTGAATCTCTGCCATATTTAAATAAGTAAATCCTCCACTTTGTTCTATATCATTGTATGGCCGTAATTACAAAATGGCAAATTAATGTTCATATTTTGAGGAAATCAGAGAAACTTGCATATCAAAATATCACCCGTGAAGTGTTTGTATTGACAATGTACCCACATTCCCTGTTTCTGTTAAGAGTAAAATAAATAGTTGTTTTGATCATTTTGTTATTGACTATTTCTTGCTGTATTTTCGGAGCTGCATGCTTTGATTGCATTATAATGAACTAATTAAATGAATTTTCCTCTGGGCACAACATGGTGAGTTAAAAGTGGTTGAAGATGCTTTCAAGTTTGTGTTTGTGGCATATCTCAGATACGCCAGTGCTGATGCTGCTCGGCTCTTAAAGGTGTCTGCTCGGTGCAGTGGAGTGTGGGGACTCCATTAAAGGGGTTTCGCTGAATAATTGTTGAGTAAGTAAACAGGCAGCCATGTTTCTGACACGGAGGGATGGCACAAAGACCTCCTCCGAGCGATGTTTGACATTGACTTTAAACCCTCCCTCAGTGGTTTACATGCAGCGCTAGTGTTCAGGTTATACTTGTATCTTTGGAGATCATTTATTCCGTTCTAACCTAAATATGTGACCCTGGACCACAATATAAGGGAAAACAGTGACTAAATAAGCTTTCCATTGATGTGTGGTTTGTTAGGATCGGACAATATTTGGCAAATCTGGAATCTGAGGGGGCAATATTGAGAAAATCTCCTTTAAAGTTGTCGAAATGCAATGCATATTACCACTAATAATGATATTTCATCAGTAGGAAATGTACAGAATATCTTCATGGAACATGATCGTAATGATTTTTGGCATTTAAAGGATTTTTTAAAATTTTGACCCTTATAATGTATTGTTGGCTATTATCACACATATACCCGTGCGACTTATGACCAGTTTTGTGGTCCAGAACCACATATTATTATTTGAAGAAGTGCTATTTGTGTTGCATGCTCCAGGCTAATACTGCAGCTTCCAAAAACGCCAGGAATCGGATTGTTAGAAACCCTATCCAGTCTAGCGAAACCTCCCTGGACAATTGTGCATAGTTAATGAGAAACAAGGAAAGGATGAGGAAAAACTATCCAGCTCCAGCGTCTGAAGGGCATCGCAGGATGACATAAGCCCGATTCCAGAAGCCCTCGGAGGCCAATGCCATTGACTGTAATGGGAACACCAACCAAGTCTCCTCGTGTCCATTAAGAAGTCGATATTTAGGGAGAACATTGTTTGCGACTAATTAATGGCCCATAGGTTTTTTTGGATACTAATGAGCTACATGTTTCCGGTTCACACGGGGATCTGAAGAACTGGCCTGTTCACTTATTTAAGTAAAAAAACTCCTTTCTTCTCCTTATCCAGCTATTTTTCACCGTCGATACACTTGTTTTAATTACGTGTGTGTATTCCCACTCGTCCCAGCATTCTCTTGGCCTTTGCGAGGAGGAGGAGAGGAAGAGCCTGGATCGAGTACAGTAAAATCACTGACCACAAGTGCCTGAATATGAATAAGAGGGACTGAATGTCAAGAGGGAGCGAAAGGGATAAAAACCGTGCAGTCCGATCCCTGAGAACCCTTGACAATGCTTGGGAGACGATCTTGTCATCCTTTTTAACGGTGAGGATTTGCAGGATGAAGTACATCGGCTGTCTGTTTGAATATGCAGACCCTGAAAGCCGAAGATCCCAAATGTGCATAATCCATTCTTGTACATTTTTGTTTTCATGTACGCTTTTCTGCAGGATATCCATATGCAATGCTCTATCCTCTTTTTTTTTTAGGCAAACAAAGGCCTTGTTTGTTCTCTCATACACATAATTACCATTTAAAAAAACGTAGCGCAGTGCCTGCCGTGTGCGTCAAAGCGTGAGTTCACTTTTTCCATGTCCGTCCTCTCGCTCCCTCTGTTATGCGTCCTCTGAGCTTAGTTTATGAATGGGGGGCCTAATGCTATTATTTGTTTGAAAATATTTTCAATGCTCAAACAGAGAGTCCAGTAGGTGTAAAAATGTAGTGTAAGTGAGAATGTTATTGCGATCATCATTACTCTAACCGCTTCCCTCATTGCCTAACGGCCGGGTCTCATGGGCACTACTAAGGTTACAGCCATCATAGTTGTTCTCCAAATACGTTTGGAAACACAAAGGCAGCATTGTGCGCTGAGCGGCTACTATACTATGACCTAGTGCCACCGTATATCGTAATTCCCTCAGGAGGAGTTTATTTTTTTTTAGTTTTAGTTGAAGAAAATGAGATGTAACACAGTCACGTGCCAGTTAGGGTTGGGTCCGGTTCACATTTTAACTGGTACCTTTTTTCCGGTACTTTAGGGATGTTTCCCTCAATAACTGCAGAAACTGTAAATCATTTATAGAAGTGTTATGCCATTGTCTGTGATGTTTGTTTACTGTAATGTTTACCAGTAAATAGTCGACTACTAGCTACTAAATTAGTTTTAATTCATAAATTCAATTTCTATGAAAAGATTTCCCACAATTTTTTTTCTGGTAATCAAATGAAGCCAATCCTTAATTTATCTTTTAATTTAATAAAAAAAAAAAAATTGTGCTGCACAACTGAGTTTTATACTGCTAAAATTAAAACATGGATGAAAAATGGTGATTTATTACTTTAAAAAAAATAAAGTTTTGATTAATTTATTTAATTAGGGTTAGTATTACGCATCTAAATTCTACTGTACAAAATATAATTTTAAACCAAACTTTTATTTTGACAGGTTGCCGTGAAGATCTTTTAGTTTCTGTGTGTTTATGATATGACGGTAGTTTAAAAAAAAAAAAAAACTGTAAAATGCTCGTGAAGGGACTCTCAGAGCGGCTCTGGAGATGAAGTTCATGTCCTCGTATGAGATGGAAACGTGTGTGTGTGTGTGTTTAAATTAAACAGCACCATTCATTCACACACACACACACACACACACACACACAGAGACACACAGGACATGCATGATTCGTATTTAAAGTCTTTTTGCGGTTTAATATTCACACACACTCCTCTATAATCACTAGATGCGTTTTCAGGTACCGATATTTGGCACAGATTGATTTAATGTGAATCGGTACTACCGACGTAATTCGAGTTTAGTACCCAACCCTAGTCACCGTACATCATAATTCCCTCGAGATGGCGTGATATAGAGCATTTCAAAAGGCGTTTTAGTTGGAGAAAATGAGATCTAATGCAGTCACGTGCCAGTGACGGTAAAAGTCGAGCCAAACGGTGCATCATCAGAAACTTCTCCGTCGCCTTGTGGGCCGTCAGCATTGCATGCTGTTTGTTGGCCTTCCCCCGTGCTGAGGATATTTTTTCGTGATAATTGCTGTGAAAGTCGTGCTGAGGTTGCAGCTCTTCTCTCCTGACGTCACGTCGCGCTCTGGCTGTGTAAAAGATGTATTACAGTATGCGCTCGGCATTGTCTACGGCGAATCGCGCTGTATCCAGCTGTGCGGGTAGGTGAGCGAGCAAAGTCACGGCAATGACAGCCTCTATTCGCTGCAAAAAAGAGGAAAGGGGAACGGGGAGTGGAGTGAGTGCAATTAATCACACACTGTCACCCTGTAAACTACAGGGGAAGCATCAAAGTGCAGCGCTGGGTTCTATTATCAGTCCATTAGTGGGATACTTCAAGCATTGCACTGCAGAAGTGACCGACCTGTCTGTCAACAGATCTCCCGGCCAACACCGTGCACTTGTGCAAACCTTGCGTGGTCTTGAATATGGAGTGATGTAACGCTTCTCCTTTAATGTAATGTGTCGCGTTGTGAAATCCAAACCCAAACGCTCAAAGCCTCTTTGTTTTCCACTTACAGAAAGGCTGCCGCTCGGAGAATCCTCAGTGTCCAATTATAGCTGAGGATCAGAGAAATGTAATTTACAGTCCCTGCTCCTCATGGAGAGGGTAATTGTGATCAGGAAATGGAGAGAGCGAGAGATGAGAGTTATTACCAGTCAAGGGGTTTCACTCTGGGCAGTTGTGGAGAGGAGTGACGCCTCTTTTTACAGTTTTGAATGATAGATTTCGGTCTTTTGGGAGCGGACGACGCCCGGTCATAAACGTGAACAACCACATACTGGCCCTGCTGGTGGTCGGCGCCTGTGTCCAACCAGACGTAGCATTTTGGTTCAATTATGAAGATCAGAGGTGAAGATTTTTCTGCCGAACTGTACTTTTGAATGGCTTCGAAACTCAAATTGCTTACCAAATAAAAGAAACAACGATAAATTACAAGAATAGCAGAATCCACAGCACAACTATAATAACAGCATCACTTTCAGAAAGATTATTTTTTGTTGTGTTGATTAAAAAATATTCACAGCCAATCAGAATCCATCCTGCAGACGACAAAACAGCAGCGCGCGATTAGAAAGAACTGAGCGATATCACAAGTCGTTTCACTCGGCGGCCATCTTTTTCATCTCTTTGAATGTGGAAACATCAAATTCTCCAAACATGGTCGCCAAGCTTACGATTAAATGTCATATTTGAAATCACCAATGAAATTGGACAACAACCGTATCATAAATTCTGTTTCTAAATGCTCGAATCATGACAAAAACATGCATTTTTCAACATGGACGAAGCTAATGCACATGCGTACGTTGTTTCTATAGCAACCGGAGCTTCTAGGCAGCTGCAGTGATGCGATGACTTTATTAATCAACGATTGGCTCTTTAATTTAGAAGGCGGGGCTTATTCGCCATATTGGGCGCTGCAATTTCTCCCATTCGTAAGCAGTGTTGGGGAAAGTTACTTTGAAAAGTAATGCATTACAGTATTGCGTTACTCTCTTAAAAAGTAACTTATTGAGTTACTTTTTAAGAAAAGTAATGCGTTACGTTACTTTTGCGTTATTTTTTCTCACCTGGACTGGGCTTGTTTTTTTGTTTTTGTTTTTTAATGACAAAAAGATTCTATTTTTGTGCAAATGTAAAGACCTCTTCATACCAAAATTGAAATAATAAGCCTCAGGCTGAGGTAAAAATACAAATTCACACGCTCTGCTGCGCTGCCATTCTGGATAATGGAAGAATAGGACGCAGGAGAAAAAAAGTTTTACCAATAAATACAAAAATCTAGTTATTTTTTGCTCATGATTTAACTGAATCATTAAGGGTCAGCAGCAAATTGGTCAATAAAGGTAGATTAAATGCATAAAACTATTTGTTTTATTTAACATTTAATTATTGGAGGTTTGCATATTTTGCATTTGACTGATTTTATTATTTTTGAGGAATACTCAATCTTTATGCAAGTGAGATGAGTAAATGCTCATCTTGAACTACAAAAACTATTATGTTCATACACAACACCTCTGTACTTACTCTACTTTCTCTTTTTTGAAAAAGTAACTCCGATATTTTGTTGTAAATTTGAAAAGTAATGCGTGACTTTACTAGTTACTTGAAAAAGTAATATTATTACGTAACTCAAGTTACTTGTAATACGATACTCCCAACACTGTTCGTAAGTAATCGGAGTGCACCGTCTTCCTTAATATAAAGTCTTTGGCGATATGGTTTGCACGCTATTATAGTTATATACTTAACACATTGAATTAACTGTGACGTTTTTAAAGTTGAAAGACTGATAGTTATGTTCTCCAGTAATCTGTTTTATTTGCAACAAGGTCCATTTAGTTAACTAACAATGAGCAATACATAATCTTTGTTAATATAAGTTGATTAAAATCATGTCAGCTCCGTTCTCTTAAATAATATATACATGCAATACTTTTGAAGTATTATTAAATGTTAAAAAATCAACATTAAGATTAATATGCTTTAGATATGGGACCTTATTGTAAAATGTTTTGCTGTGTAGTTGCACAGTGAGGTTTAATGCTTTGTGTTGTGGCAGTGATGCATAAAATAAATCAAATCCTATGCATATTCTTCGTAGTAGATTTGAAAAGTCATTATTTAGTTTGCTGCCTCTAGTGGTGCAGAAAATGCACTCCTCACCTCTGACCTTCTTAAATGAAGCAGAACGGGGCATCTTTTGTCTTGTAACAACAGAGCAGTAAAAGCGTTGTCATTTCGGACGGTTGTTCTTGCATGTTTTTCTTGTCATTGTGGCTTAATAGCAGAATAGTGCTTTTCTCTTATTGCATGCATGGGCCGCGGCTATAAAAAGCACACGGTCCCACCAGAAACACTTTGCTTTTAGCTCTGCTGTCATGTGATGCTCTCCCTCTAGGCTAAAAGTGGTGTCCAATCAAACAAGATGCCTGCTGGGATACTGTCACAGCGTGCACGAGTGAGTTTACTAGCAAGCTCTTATCGTCACTTAGTGTGGAAGACAAAATCATATTACTAAGTCAGTGTTAAACGCTCAGCCATAGGCTTCCTGATGATAGAGGTGAGAGTGTGTTGAATCCGAATGTCAATCAGAAATGCATGCAATCCTTTCTAAGTTCTGTAAATAGCCACTAAGTGATTACATTAGGGCTGTTGGCGTGGCATTTTCACTGTCACACAAGATAGAAATGAATATAATTGGTGTTATCATCATTTAAAGGCACAATTTGTCTCTTATTCAAAATAAATGCGTGTCTTGACTCTTGAGTGGGCGGAGCTTTTCTGCCACAGTCGCCACTTCTTCCGCTCAAGCGTGTGTGTGTGTGTGTGTGTGTGTGTGTGTGTAACGCAGCACTGTTTATATCACACACATGCGAGTGTGTTAAAGTGATGTTATAATGCTACTATGAGACACTTGTTCACACTAGTGTTAATTAAGTTGACGAATATTTTCGTCAGCAACCTTTTTTCACTGACGAAAACGAGACGATAACTAAATAAAAACTAGTGTTGGATGACGACAACTATGACACAAATCTACTGTAGTTTTCGTCAACGAATAAAAACAAGACGAAAATGTTAGGGAGGGACGATTAGGGAAGAGATCCAGTCAGAGCTGATGTCCTGATGCACATTTGAGCTGTAACGTGCGGATCTAACGGCGGGAAAACACGGAGCTGTTGAGCTTCTCCAGGCTCACGCATCTCCAATACAGCGCTTCAGAGCGGCTCAATCAATGAATAACACATTTATATCAGGCAATTGTTTATGAATTAATGCTGATGAACAAGGACAATGTTTACTTTATGATGTGTATATAGTAATATGCTTTAGACGGTTGTAACAATGCATTTTTTATCTCCTCATCTGAAGTTGAAAGAGCAGCTGCAACTGCAATAATAAAGCGTTTCAAAATAAGAGTCCCGGTGTATTCCGAGCTTGTTTATAATTAAAGGGGTACTTCAGCGCTGGGAAGATGAATCTGTATTTAAACTGGGTCATTAATGTAGTAGAGCAGCTGAAATTATTTTTGAATTTGGTGCCTTCTATACTGAGAAAACACATTTTTGTCTCATGGGGATGAAAGACAACAATTCCCAGAATGCACTGCTTCACTACTCTAGGCACGGCTAGTCGGCTACTGGATCACTTGCCTACCACGTTCATTTTCAGAAAATCACTTCAGTTAGAGACACTACAATTAAAAACTGAACGTGTCTGTTCGATATAATGCGAGTGAGCCGATTGGATCGGATCTCATTCATCACATTGGCTGAGGTAAGCAGGATTCACAACCGCATTCACAGCGCCTGATCAGTCTGGAGCGTGTTCAGTTCATGTCTTTAGAAACGTAACTTTCATAGGAAGTTCATTTGAACAGTTGAAACACTCCCTTTGCTCTCCACCGCTCCGTTTACATGAATCTCCGCAGCTCCCGAGCCGAGTGCTGTGAGTGTGATGTTGAAAACATGTGGGAATAGCGCCTCCTGCTGGCTGTGGTCTTCAGCCTCTGGACAAACACTCCTCCGATGATGCAAAATGATGATATTTGCGTCATCGGAGGAATTTTTCCTGAAATAAAATACATAATTCTCTGGTCTCAGGGTCATATGAGGGGGGAAAGTACGATAATTTGAATATACTCCCGGGTTTCTACTGATACAAAGCTTAATGCTAATCGCTGAAGTAACCCTTTAAAAGTCACGCATTATATATCCGTTTTTGGTTACATAATAAACTGTATTTAATTTAATTCCCATTTAATTCATAGTCAGGAGGAAAGACCAGTATTTGACACATTCAGTATCAGGGTTATAATAGTTACATAAAACCATAAAAAATCTACATTACTTAAATAAATAAACAAACTTGAAGCTTTAGCTTAACCTGATATACTAACTAAAACAGAAATACAAAGTTATAAAATCTATATAGATGTTTAAAAAAAAAAGTGAATTGAGCTCTTTCGTGTATTTTTAATGTCAAAAACACAATGATGTCACAATGTCAGTTCAAGTTACAGTCGGTTATGTAACATCTAAATGCTCAATTAATGCATTACAATTTAACTAAAAAACTAGACTAAAACTAAAAACAATTCAGGTGACTAAAATATGACTAAAACTAAATCAAAATTTGCTGTCGAAATGAACACTTGTTCACACTGCAGTGAGCGAGATCATATTAGGGGGTAAAACATGGCACTCTGTGCGGTAAATCAAGAACAGCAGATTTACACAATCAGACTAACTGTGTTGAGCTGGAGAACAATGATGAGTTTCTGTCCATCAATGATCCAAACAGTGTCTCATAAACACAGCAGATATTAAAGCGCCGCTAGTGTTGCCATGGTTACTGCACAATAACACCGGAGGGTCACGCGGGGATGATGTCATTGGTCCGTGTCCTGGTTAAAATTTCTCTGGATTTAATAATTCTTGGAAACATTTGGGATAATGTAAGTACACAAGTCAACAAATTATATAGCATTGTCCTATTGGTTTTTAGATATTTTAATCCCAAAATCGTACATATTGTGCCTTTTAAAATGCAGGAAATGTTTAAATGTTTCTTTCTTACATGGACCATTGTGTTGATCTTATTGTTTTAAAGATTTGAGCCAAATTTTAAAATCGTCTTAAGCATGGGTCAATAAATTACAACTTTAATAAATAAATAAAAAAAGCATACAAATGTTAATAAATACCTCAGGCAGTGTCTATTTTGGTAAATGAAAAGCATTTATTTTTTTTCATCCATATATTTCTAAAAACGCAGGAACTTGATACATTTTGTCACTGAAAACCATGTAAATAAATAAATAGATCTGGCACTTCCACGGACGACTTTAATTAGTTGAAGGACCCCATTGAAGGTCCTGTGAAGCACATGGTAAGATTTTGTCTCAGAATTGTTCAAATATTGCACTTTTTTGGAGCCACTATAAACTATATTCTGTTGTCCTTTGGTGCGCCTCCCCTTTATTCTTAATTCTTTCTGTCACACCATAGGACACATTAAAAATGTGCAAAAAACAGTGAAAGAATTGGCAAAGTTAGTGACCCCTTATATTTTCTCAAACATCGTTTTCACATTACATAAGCATTTTTTTCCCCCTTCAAAAGTGGTCAAAACATTTTTACTGCTTATTTGTCAACCACCCATTTGCCAAATTATTAGCGTTCTTAGCTAATGCACAACGCTTGTCCGCCGGCCAAATTAACCATCATGGGATGGATTTTTGCTGTGCATACTGATGTAATGAGAGGACCGCGCTCCGCTGTTCACCGTAGAGGGAGGCCGGGACAAGCAATCACCGCCCTGCTGGAATCATGGGAACATGAGACCCACGCGTTTCCATTTCCTATCTTCACTTTATCAGCCTCCTGGCTCTGTTATTCTTTAGCTCTGCAGACAGCAGATGAAAGCATAGCACAGATAAATGTTTGTGCTTTCCTGTTTTTATGGGGCTTAAACAAGAACATACATTTACTTTGAGGTTTTCCTCGGATTCTGCTTTCCATTAAAGGCCCCATGCAGCCAGAGAGATGATAAGAGGTCAATGCAAGTCCTACTGTTGACTTGGCAGTAAAGTCGGAGCTCAAAAGGGGACTAGAGGGTCTGGTCCGTGACGGTCATTAGAGAAACGCTGCCTCAGGCCAGGCTTGGTTTTACTTGAGTCGTGCTTCGAGGTTAATGCTCAGACCTGCAGTTGGTTTTTATCATCATGGACAGGTGCTTTGTGGGCAGCTCTTGGTTAGCCAACATTTAATGTTGTTCACAACCAGTTTATTTCCGCACTGTAAAAAAAGGAAACCAATTGCAGTCAATTTGTTAACTAAAATAAAAACTGTAACACTTTTGTTCATCTGATGAACTTTAAAGGGATATTTCACCATTAAATAAATTCATGTTTGATGGTTTTTAAAAAAAAAATGTATTCTTGATTTCTCATGACAGTAGGGTTGGGTTTTATATGGACACCAAATGGATACTTTTTTATATTTTTATTTATTTTATCAAAAATGTTTAAGAGCTATAAAACGACGGTGGATGACTTTTTAAAGAAAATCTTTAAATTGAACAATTTATTAAAAGTTTTACTTAAATATATAAATACAAAACACAACAAATTCACTTAACAATTTCACAACACAACTACAATAACTTCACACTAAACATCAGTTACAGTAATAACAGCAGTCGGCTGTGTTCCTGATATGCTACAAACCAGCTGTAAGCTTCAGCATAATTCTGCAGAAATATGATCATATTGCCTTCTCTGGCTAAATATTTTAGAAATTATCGGCTTATTGTTTCCATGGCGACGGTTCATGCTTCTCACGTGACACACATCATCCACAATAGCGCTTTATAACAGATGTATATATGTTTCCTTTTTCTTTTTTATTCAAAATATTGACACGTGTTACCTTTGTGATGACCTCTGATACCATTCTCTGAGGCGCTAACTAACATGGCCACCGCGCATTATAGATCAACTAACATGATCATTATAAAGGGTTTTACACGACGAAACACGATTGGTCGGATTTACATCGCGTAACTTCATCCACGAGTGACCGGTGAACTGGGAGAAGAGGATTTTTGCCGCTTCCATAGACATCAGTGTGTGTTTAACAAACTAAAAATGTATTTGTTGCTAGTCCGTATGTGCATTTAAATGTATCTAATGTACAGGGTTCCTACGGGGTTTGGAAAAGTATGGAAAAGTATGGAATTTGATTTGAGTAATTTCCAGGTCTGGAAAAGTATGGAAAAATAAATCAGAGTATGGAAAAATATTTATGTTTCCAGACTATTGTCCCTATTTCGTTTTAAGATTTTGGTCATCCCAACCCGTTCAGTAAATGCAAACATTTTGTATTTAATTTGGTTCTATCTAAATAGTTTTTGTTGTTTTAATGGGGGCAAAAGAAAATCTTTTTTTAAATTTAAAAGCAATTGCAAACATATCGAGATATATATCAAATATTGTAAAAAATTGGACAATATCGAGATATACTTATATATATATATATATATATATATATCTCGATATTGTCCAATTTTTACAATATTTGATATATATCTATATATATATATATATATATATATATATATATATATTTTTTTTTTTGGGATATCGCCCAGCCCTAACTCATCCTACTAATTTCTTTTTTGTTCAAGCTACTTTTTTACATTTGTTAGGAAAGTGAATGAGTCCGGCGAACCCGCAGCTCTACAGAGGGAATCCTGCAGGTTATTATTCTCCGTTTAGGGCTTTTGGACTGATCCCTGCGTCTGGATCACGCCGCTATCAGCTCGCGTCAGACAGTGATGAAGCGTTCTCCTCCTGACACATGCTCAACCCGGCCCAAACATGTTTTGTCAGAGAGAATAACTAAACCCAAGGCCTGGAGAGCACAAGCCCTGTCAGATAAAGAGGCATGAATACCACGCATTCATCTCTCCGGAATCAATCTTCTGGATAATTCCCCCCATATTTCTCCTTTTTAGTTATCTGCAGAACTGCCAAGCTGAGTTTTAAACCGCTGTAGTGAGTGCGTGTCACAATGTCAATGCCTAATGTTGTTTTTTCGGCCGGTTAAATGAGTTGCTAAATTACAGGCACATATTGTGATCCGTTCAAGGCTGCGTTCTCGTTTGGGCATCTAGTGCTGAACAAAGTAATGAGAATCTATCCGCGTTGTACTGCTTTCATGATGCATGATCTCGCAGCGTTTCAGAGGCAAAACCTCTCGCTTTCATGTTCTGGTGTGGTTCTCTTAATCTTGCTGTGTGTTTGTCTCTGTTTTCCATGTATAAGCAGTTGCTCTGTGTTATACCATTAGTTTATCTGCGTGTGATATCACTCGGTAAACCCAAACTCAGCACTTTCATGTTCAGTCACATCTCCTGGCCGTTTCCCCAGGGTCCGCGAGCCGCGAGTGCTTAACTGGGCCATCCTCGCTGGGGCTAATTTTGCAGGAGCCCGATTGAGAATCGTACAGTAGTAAGTCTCCTTAATGAAGGCTTTCTGCATGACCTGTCGCGTTCGTACCCGCGGGGAAAAGCGTATCACAACAATACCACCAGCACCTGTAAGAATGGAGGGCGTTGAGAAGAACTGCCAAAGACAAGGTGGAGTCCATTGAGAGGGTTAAACGTCGTTAATCACAGGACCCTCAATGAGGACGCTTTACTGCGGGGGGGGCCAAGCCACAAGCCACAAAACTGCATTTAAAGGGATAGTTCACCCAAAAAATGAAAGTTACCCCATGATTTACACCTCCTCAAGTCATCATAGGTGTATATGTAACAGTAGTCACTGTGCAAGTAAAACCTTTCTTGTTTCAGACGAATACAATCAGAGTTATATTTATTAAAATCCTTCCAAGCTTTATAATGGCAGTGAATGGCTGTTTCTGTTTTGAAGTCCATAAAAGTGCATCTATTCATCATAAAAGTGCATCTATCATCATAAAAGTGCATCTATCCATCATAGGTTCACTTTTATGGCGGATAGATGCACTTTTATCATCATAAAAGTGCATCCATCCATCATAAACGTGCTTCTATTCATCATAAAGTGCATCTATCCATCATAAAAGTGCATCCATCTATTATAAAAGTGCATACATCCTTCATAAAAGTGCATCTATTCATCATAAAAGTGATTCTATCATCATAAAAGTGCATTTATCCATCATAAAAGTGCATCTATCCATCATAAAGTGCATCCATCTATTATAAGTGCATCTATCCATTATAAAAGTGCATCTATCATCATAAAAGTACATCCATCCATCATAAAAGTGCATCCATCCATCATAAACGTGCTTCTATTCATCATAAAGTGCATCTATCCGTCATAAAAGTGCATCCATCTATTATAAAAGTGCATACATCCTTCATAAAAGTGCATCTATTCATCATAAAAGTGATTCTATCATAAAAGTACATCTATCCATCATAAAAGTGCATCTATCGTCATAAAAGTGCATCCATCCATCATAAAAGTGCATCTATCATCATAAAAGTGCATCCATCTATCATAAGTGCATCTATCCATCATAAAGTGCATCCATCTATTATAAGTGCATCTATCCATTATAAAAGTGCATCCATCCATCATAAAGTGCATCTATCGTCATAAAAGTGCATCCATCCATTATAAAAGTGCATCCATCCATCATAAAAGTGCATCTATCCATCATAAAAGTGCATCTATCATCATAAAAGTACATCCATCCATCATAAAAGTGCATCTATCATCATAAAAGTACATCCATCCATCATATAACTGCTCCACACGGCTCCAGGGGTTAATAAAGGCCTTCTGAAGTGTAGCGACGTGTTTGTGAAATATCCATATTTAACACATAAATCTAGCTTCCGCCAGACTCTATTCAACTTGCAAAGAAATTGTAACTGGTGCAATGATGTTGGATGTAGTGTAAGCGTTTAGAACTGCGAGAGCTTTAAACTTTCTTCGTAAGTTAAATACAAAGGCCGATTTGGCCGTGTGGAGCAGTTTTATGGTGGATTGAAGCACTTTTTTTGGCTTTAAATTTTGGGCTGCCGTTTATAAAGCATGGAAGAGCCAGGACATTTAAAAAATATATATATAACTCAGATTGTGTTTGTCTGAAAGAAGGATGTCATTTACACCTGGGATGTCTTGAGGGGGAGTAAGTCATGGGCTGATTTTCATTTTTGGGTGAACTATCCCTTCAATTGTGTTGTTCGCTAACGCATCATAAAAAATCACCCGGGAAACAAAAACACTGGAAAAGCGTCAGGCTGGAATCCTCTGATTAAATCTGACCATTTAAAAATCCCGTTAAAATCGAGCTCCTGGAATCAGGGCGAAGCGAGAGTTCCGCACTCCGAAAATTCCACACTAAAACTTCGACAGAGGCCCAAACGAGTCCCTCCAAACATAGACAGGGAAGTAGATAAATAATACATCCTCTTCTAAAGTGATAGGAACCGTAATGGAAGTGGTGAATGGCTGGAGAAAGTGTGGAGTCAGCATTGCACTGGGACGAGAAAAGTGACTTTGTGTTTATTGACAACAGGCCGACTGAAAGCACAAAAGCTTCTGTGTTTTTAGTGTTGGTTCGGGATGGGCAGCTCACGGTGTGTTTACAGTGTGTCAGCCAACAGAGACGCATATCCACAGATGCTCAATGTGCGCATTAATAGAGATTTAAACTGAGGTGCGGCCACAGCTTTATGTATATTGGCAATTATGGTTTCAAATGTGAGTTAGAATTTTATATTTTAATTTTTGGGGGTATTTTTGTGAAAGTCTTTTATAATATGAAGCTATTTGTACCTTTTTATATTTAATAAAAAAAACCTCAATGTGCACAAATCACTGGGGCAGAATCCTTAAAGTGTGTATAATATAATAATGATAAATACTGTAACTGTATTTTTTTATTCATTTTTTTTGCAGACATATACAACAGTTGCAAAATGAGACGAGGTGGCTGAAAATGAGTCTCTTCTGCTCATCAAGCCTGCATTTATTTGATCAAAAATACAGAAAAAACTGTAATATTGTGAGATGATATTACAATGTACATCAAAGTGAATATATAGTGTGATTTATTCCTGTGATCAAAGCTGAATTTATCATCATTACTCCAGTCTTCAGTGTCACATGATCCTTCAGGAATCATTCTCATATCAGGATTTAATACTCGGGATCTGATACATTTTTCAGGATTCATTAATTGATGAATATAAAGTTAAAAAGAACAGCATTTATTCAAATTAGAAGTCTTTTCCAACAATATAAATCTTTAATATCATTTGTTTAACACATCCTTGCTGAATAAAAGTGTTAATTTTCTTTAAAATATATACATGTAGAAAAAAATAGCTGACCCCCAAATTTTGAACTGTAGTTTATATTGGGTTACACATTTATTTTAAGATGTCATTGTTAAAGTGTCATTTTTTATATATATATATAGAAGTTTTGATTTATTAAAAACCTGTACTTCCTATTGAGGGTGAGTTGTATGTAATTATGCATAATTTACAGTTATTACTATGGTAAGTACATACATATGTAACAAGGACACTGTAAAAAAAAAGTGTGGTTACAAAAGATTTCTATTTTAAATAAATGCAGTTCTTTTAAACTTTTTATTCATCAAAGAATCGTGATAAAAAGTGTCATGGGTTGTAAAATAAATACGTTTCCAACATTTGATAATAAATCCTGATGTGAGAGTGATTAGTGAAGGATCATGTGACACTGAAGACTGGAGTAATGATGATAAACTCACAGGATATAAATTACATTTTAAAGTATATTAAAATTCTTTTAGATTGTAATATTTGACTATTTTTAATTGTATTTTTGATCACAAATGCAGGCTTGATGAGCATAAGACACTCCATTCTTTCTTTCATTAATTTTGATGTCTGTCGGAATAATCTTTTAGTTTTAAATGAGATGATAAAATGCTTATCTGTTTAATAAATGACATTGGAATCCCAGTGTCCGTAACTCTTCCATGATATACAGTCACCATGATCTAGAGTTACTCATTCCCTGTTTCTGTCCGCCCGTCGTTTGTTAATGTGTATGTGGCTGTGCATTCATTATTAACTTGTGACATTTTTAGCTCCGTCTGTCTGCAGGATGCAGTTGGCGGGTTCTCTCTGTCAGTCAGGGGTCATAAACTCTGTGCAATAATGAGCGCTGGCTGATTCTCCGTGCATTAAGCGTCTGTAACACACTCTCACGGAAACGCAGGGATTCACCCATGACACGGGAAATGTATCGACTCCGGGCGCCGGGCGACCCTGCCAGCTTCTGGCTGGCGCAGGACCAGTGAGTTGTTTAAAGGGAACCGCGGTGCGCCGGTTCACGAGTCTGAAGTGCCGAACGCCGCTGTTGCCGTTTCAGAGAGTTGTCAGATTTGAATTACAGCCCCTTGAATGCTTTCCTTCAGTAGCCGTTCTCATAAATTCAACCCGCCGCACACTTTTTTTTTTTCACCTCTTGCATTTGTGAGAAAACACGTCAGTAAATCTCAACATGGTTGTTCTTTCAATAAAGCTGCAAAAGTTCTGCACTTTACTGGTTACATTTTTGTGCTTTATCGTTGTTGTTGTGAGGGAAATGTTTTATTATACCGGCTGAGGTTCTGCGCCAACGAAAGCAATGATTTGGGCCAGAAAGGAAAAGGAGTAAACAGGAGGAAGAGGAGGACGGATGAGGGAGTCTAGGATAGCACAACTCTCCGATTTCTTCCTAAACCCAGCAAGGCATATTCAGACACATTAGCCGCTGCTATTCTTGAACGGTTTTCTTGCTATTTGTATATGTAAATCAAAACCTGCAGTCTGCAAACAATAGACCGCTGAGCTCAAAAGCATGCTTTTCCCCCTTGCACATATACATGTTTCCTTTTTCATCCCTTTCTTGTCATGTGCAAATGATTTTGTGTGGAAATCTGATCTCTTTTGTGCTGCGTTTAGGAGCAACGCAAGAAATCACAGGCCGTGTCTGGTTTCAGCCGATTTCTCATTCTGGCAGTTGTTTCCACACTGGTTGAGTTTTAGCGATGAATGAATATTTACTTTTTTAGCTCTGGCTTTTTCTCTCTTGTTTGTTTTCAGTATAGCGCCTGACAGGACACATGATAGTATTTCTCTGCTCAGTAGTGTTGGGCGATATACTCCATTTTCATATTGTCAGCCAATAAGATCGGCGATACTATCGTGGGCTTACTTATTTGATCATTAACTTGCTTATTTAAAGGGATAGTTCACCCAAAAATGAAAATTAGCCCATGATTTACTCACCTTCAAGTCATCCTAGGTGTGTTGTGATTGTTTTCGTCTGAAAGCAGAAAGTAATACAGTTATATTTAAAAAAATCCTGGCTCTTCCACGCTTTATAATGGCAGTGAATGGCTGTTTCTGTTTTTAAGTCTATAAAAGTGCATGTATCCATTATAAAAGTGGATGTATCCATTATAAAAGTGCATGTATCCATTATAAAAGTGGATGTATCCATTATAAAAGTGCATGTATCCATTATAAAAGTGCATGTATCCATTATAAAAGTGCATCTATCATTATAAAAGTGCATCTTTCATAATTATAAAAGTGCATCTATCATTATAAAAGTGCATATCATCATAAAAGTGCATGTATCCATTATAAAAGTGGATGTATCCATTATAAAAGTGCATGTATCCATTATAAAAGTGCATGTATCCATTATAAAAGTGCATCTATCATTATAAAAGTGCATCTTTCATATTATAAAAGTGCATCTATCATTATAAAAGTGCATCCATCATTATAAAAGTGCATATCATCATAAAAGTGCATATCATCATAAAAGTGCATATCATCATAAAAGTGCATGTATCCATTATAAAAGTGCATCTGTCATCATAAAAGTGCTCCACATGGCTCCGGGGGTTAATAAAGGCCTTCTGAAGCGACACGATGGGTTTGTGTAAGACAAATATCCTTATTTTAAACTTAATCTCTAACTTCCGCTTACTTCCCTAGAGTTCTCATGCCGTTACAAATGCAGCATTTTTTCAAGAACAAGTCTGCGTTTGCGATTCCCATAACTACTGTGTAAAGCTCGCTCGCTCTGTCTGGATGCATTCAATAAGGACGCTTCATATATCCTATCGCATACGTGCACTTCAATAAGCCCAAAAAATGCAGGTTAATTTGTTTACATGCCGGGAGAAATCAGGGTAGGGGGCAAAAATCTAGAGTCGATCGGTTTATGCTTAAAAACGGGCATGTAAGCGCGCTCACTTATTCCCTGAAAGAGAAGCAAAACCGTCCAAGCTTTTCTGGCGCTGCATTACAGGGATAGTTCACCCAAAAATGTAAATCCTGTCATTAATTCCTCATGTCGTTCCAAACCCGAAAGCCCTTCGGTTGTCTTCAGACACAGATGAAGATATTTCTGATGAACTCTGAGCGCTCGAACCCCTCCATAGACAGCAGTTTAACACTTTAAAGGTCCAGAAAGGAAGTAAAGACATCATTAAAACAGCCCGTGTGACTCCAGTGGTTCAGCCTTAATGTCATGAAGCCACGAGAATAAGTTAGTGCGCAAAAACAAACACAAATAACCACTTTATTCAACAATCTCTTCTCGTGTCAGTCGAGATAATCTAATTGTGTCCTTAAATTTAACAGACTGTAAATTTTGACTGTAGATCCTAATATTAATTTAATAATACTAGCCTTAAAATAATATGGAAATGAGCCAATTATCGTCATGGTCGATACACGATACTATCGTCTATAGGCACAGCCCTACTGCTCAGACTCAAGAGTGCAAACAGCCCGTAAAATAGAAATAAGTGACATTTGAGAGCCAGTCTTGGGCAGTCGAGACGTTTATCTGAAAGGAGTCGACATGGTAGAGAGGGTCACCGTTAGACCAAACAACAAGAGGCTTGACTGATGTATGAAAGCAGCCAAACCACCGTCATATCGTCTCAAGTGATCCTGAGGCTCTTCTGTCCTCGAGTTCCTGTACCTTCCTCTCGCCTTTCCTCAGGTTCCAGTGAGATGTGCATTGACGTACTGGGAGTCTGTGACTGATAGTTTGTGATGGGCATTTTAAAAGTGCATTTCAGATCAGTCACAGTCGCTCATTGTCCCGGTGGTCTCGGGGTTACAGAAAAGTCCCTTGTGTTGTGTAATCTGCAAATGATAAAAAGCATTTTCCCTCCAGCCGCAGTAACTTTATATCATTGAGCTGGCGTGGCGTCCCAGGCCTGGATTTTTCCCCCATATTGTTGCGATTATGTGTGCGTGTGGGTTGGAGGTGAAAACAGTAGCCCCATTTTCTTTTCTATTTAGCCAGCTGAATGTGCTGTAAGAGCCGTTTGTGAGCGGGGGAAAAACGCCGGTTCGAGTTTCTCACCAGATATGGAACAGATGAAGCAGATAATCATTTGTTAACTAGGGTCTTGCATGGCCTTTTCCAGAACATTTCAAACGCTTCGCCTTGCACTAGAACGATCAATGCGCGTCTGGATCCGAATGGTTTTCCAATGCTCATAAAATAATTGTTTGTATGAAAGAACCAAGTCATCAATGTTTTTAAGTGTGCTCAAAACAAAAGAAATGTAGGCCATATGCAGATTTCAGCAGCATTGTTTCTTTGTACTGTGCGGCGCTTTTTGATCATTTGTTCATTTTCATTCTCTCAGCTGGTCGCAAAAACCCGGCCGACTCATCTGTGCATTTCTGCATTAATTTCCCCAAGCTTTATGTATTATGTACATAAGTATTATGGCTCTTGTATGAGTGTTTGCAAGACAGCACTGTATTAAAATCTCCTCTCACTTATTGTTTTCTAACATTGCATTTCCAAATCTAAGTGATTACATCATTGTGATATACACCGAATATTGTGTTGGTCCCCTGACCCGTCGAGGCATGGACTCCACTAGACACTGAAGGTGTGCTGTGGTATCTGGCACCAAGATGTTAGCAGCAGATCCTTTCAGTCCTCCATGGATCGGACTTGTTTGTTCAGCACATCCCACAGATGCTTGTTTGGATTGAGATCCGGAGGTTTTTTAAAGCTGCCCCATACACAACAAACTGCGATGCTCTTTGTATTCTGACCCGTTTCTATCAGAACCAGCATTAACTTCTTGAGCAGTTTGAGCTCCAGTAGCTCGTCTGTTTGATCGGACCACATGGGCCAGCCTTCGCTCCACACGTGCATCAATGAGCCTGGGCCGCCCATGACCCTGTGGCCGGTTCTCCACTGTTCCTTCCTTGGAGCACTTTTGATAGATCCTGACCACTGCAGACCGGGAACACCCCACAAGAGCGGCAGTTTTGGAGATGCTCTGACCCAGTCGTCTAGCCATCACAATCTGGCCCTTGTCAAACTAACTAACACATCAAATTTGAGGACAAAATGTTCACTTGCTGCCTAATATATCCCCCTGATGAAGAGATCATCACTGTTATTCCGGTCATAATGTTAAGCCTGATCGGTGTATATATATTTTCTTGCATGCATTTTGCTTACTAAACTGATTGGCTTTCTTTCTTACACACATCTATACTGCACAGTGCCATTAATCTCCGCAGGCAGCACTTTCTTTTTTTTATTATTTTACCCGTAATGTAAAGTTGTTCATTTGCTGCCCTGCAAGCACTTAGTTTGCTTATTTTCCTATTTCGCTGTAGAGAGCAATGTTGCACTTGCCCAGACTTTTCCGCTCCGATCAGAATACATTAGGAAGACGGTTTAGATGTGGCCTCATACATCATTCTGATGGTCATAACCCAAATGGCTTCGCCTAGGGCGTGAGTAGCCCTCGTCAATGTACGGTCTCTTTATTAATTGTATTCGGGCCTTGTTTTGTCCTGTCGAGTCTCTCTTCCCTTCCCCTCACCTCTGAAGATAAATAACCGTTCAGCAGAAGGTTTCAGATGGTAATTGACAGGCAGCACTAAACAAATTCACTTGCCCTCCTCCGGGCCTCACCCATCCCTCCCATCCTAAGCCCATCTAATCTAACTAATGCCCCCGTTTTTGTGCTGGAAAGTGAATTAAAAACAGCCAACTCAATACCTGATCCATATCAGGCTGCTAGTTGCATGCACATTAGCCGTTCGTCTGCAGCCCCTGTAATTGTGTTACACCACTTGAAGGCTGTAACTATTAGGAACATACAATCTCCCTGCCGTCGTTAATCGTAGCCCCGAAGGCTCCCGATACCCCGATTAAGAGCCGATCCGGATGGAGGAATGGAGCGCGGGGCGAAATCTCCCCAGAAGCCACCGGCAGCCGTGGAAATCATCTTAGTGAGGAGGAGTTCAGTTGTTGGGTTTGGTAGATCTTTCCGGGAAGCCGTCCACTAATCAGCATCTTTCTGCTCGCCACCATATTTCATCCCTATTGTGCTCCACGCCCCAACAGCGTGGCCTGTTTTTCTCAGTCTTTCTCTTTCCTCCCTCCCCTCCGGTTTCTCCAGCCCTTCATGCCTGCTATCTGTCTTCATTCTCACAGCCAAGAATATGCCGGAGACCACACCAGGCTTATAATCTCCTGCTCTCATTTCTCACTGCCGCTTACAGAAAGACTTTCTTTTCAGGGCTTTTTCTTCTTCTTCTTCTTGTTCTTCCCCTGTAACTTTGAAAATAGCTGCGTGACGTCACTGGATCTCTTTCTGTAAAGCAGTTTGTAAGGTGATTTTTCTAGCGTCTCCAAAATTACACTAATTTCAGGAGAAAAGGTTCAGGTTTTTAACCTTTTCCCATCATGGGATAATTTTATGGATTTAGTTTGAATTATGTAATTTTGCATTTTAAGAATTAAAATGTAAACGTACTTTATCACTAGGAAAAAAAAGCTTTTATCCAAAAGCATAAAAGTATCACAATAACAATAAACAATTTACGAGTTTAAATGTGATTTTTTCTATTGTCTCAAATCACATTGCAAAGACACGTTTTTCATGTTTTCTCTTTGTTTTTGGTGGCTTTGGGCATGTCGACAGAGGAATGTGTTTAATGGGGTTGGTGTGTACATACAGCGAGGGGGTGCTGGGAAATAATCACTAGATGGTTGCGTCTCACTTTACATGATGCTCGCTATGAGAGATTCTCTGTGAGAAACAGCGCTGTGGTGAAGATCTGGTTACAGGCATTAGTTTTACAGAGCATGGCTGGTAGTTTAGGGACGCGTCCAAGAGCTACAGGAACAATCCCGGTTTATCTTATGGAAACGTCTCAGCCACATTCCCTGTGTTTGGAAGGCTAAAAAGGCACATGCTATTTTATTCCTGCAATGGGATGTTTCATTGCATCATGCATATCTTTATCTTAGTTTATAGACAGTTTGGTTGTAAAATATATTGCAGTAAAAAGGCTTTGTGTCTGAAATGCCATTCGCAAAACATTGTTCCCTCTAGTGTGTATGAGTTAAATAAGATATTTAACAACAAATGCATGATTTTATCCATCAGGAAATGATTGGATGATATTATCTGACAAATAGCAACTTGTGTGTTATATTTTCATGAAAGATTATAAAGACACATTTCTCTCTTTAGAGTAGCATGCATTGATGAAGCAATCACTACCAGGAATGTTCATTAAGGAAGTACATGGAGTGTGTTTGGAGTTGCTAGGTAATACAGGAAGAGACGTATGGCTTGCTTTGTTGCCGTGTTAGGGTTAGTCATCTGTTCCAGTCTCTTTAATGGAGACCCCTGAGTGAATCCAGAGAGCAGCTCTTTAAAATTTTATAACTCTTAACAGGCTGATTTATAATGATGGGCCGGCGCGTATTTCTGCCGCAGCAGAAATTTCCCCGTGCAAAGACAGATATCAGAGAACAAAAGAGCGCCGGCGTGATTCGCCGCTGACAAAGTAAACCAAACAAGAGTCCCCCGCGACCTCCGTCTCGAACCTCTGACCTCTACAAAGTCACTTAAATCATTATCTCCCCAGCCTCTTTCTTCACCGGTCCCGCAGCTCTACCTGCCAGCTGACGTCCGATGATCAATTACAACGGACAGGGGTATCCGTGTCTGGGAAGCTCCCTGGAGGCGGATTTGTCAGGGATGGGGGGTCATCAGATATGCTTGCGCGGAAGCGTAGGGGTGGTCGGGCATCTCGCGCACAGACAGAAGGTCGTTTTGTCATTGTCCTTGTCTACTTCGCATTACTCACCGGTGGGGCGGGTTTATGATAAACCGATCTGGCCTGAAGAAGCAGTGAGTGAGAGCCGTGCCAACGACCAGAGACAGCCGAGGGTGTCTAGTGCGGTGATTCAGCCAGGCTCTGACAGATAATCCCTTAGCGGGAGAAACGGGGAGTATCCGTTGGAGAGATCCGCTCAGAACGACATTAATCCCGCTGTTTATTCTGTCGGTGGCCGTGTCCTCTCTGTCAGGTGTGCCGGCCGCGTCCAGGACCCCGTTCGGCGCGCTTCACCTTCAAAGTCTTGTTTGTTTGTCTGAGTGATGCTAGTCTCCCGTAATCCTATTCAAAAGTGCCTTCCTGAGCCGCCTCCGTTTCCCGGGATCAGGAATCTTGGAGCAGGGTTACGTGGACGTCTAATTAAGCCCATTAGCGGCAGCGTTAAATCTGGCTCATCATAAGCAGGCCAAACTTTATCTTGTGCTGTTTGTTCGGATAAATTAAACGTTTTGTGTCGGCTGCCCTCCCTGCGCATTTATTCATTAAATATTTGGTAACACTTTACAATAAGGTTTTATTAGTTAACATTAGTTAACGCATTAGTTAACATAAACTACCCATGAACAACACCTCTGTTCAGAATTACTTAATCTTTGTTAACGTTAGTTAATAAAAATACAGCTGTTCATGTTAGTTCACAGTGCATTAACTAATGTTAACAAGATTTTATTCATGCATTAGTAAATGTTGAAATTAACATTAACAAAGATAAATAAATGCTTTATAAGTGCAGTTCATCATTAGTTCATGTTAACTAATGCATTAACTAATACAACCTTATTGTAAAGTGTTACCAAATATTTGAGCTAATTTATGACTCTTGAAGTTAAGAGTGCTTAATGTGTTAATGCTATGCAGATTTTGCCCCAAAACGAAGCTTTTAAAAACACTGATCTCAGAGAAGTTGCATATGAGAATGTAGTCGATGCAGTCTTGCTAGTTCTCTTGTTGAAATGTGTGTTTGTTTAATGTTAGCTTGTATGGGATGCTGTAGCATTGCGGCGTAACACACAGCTTTGGTGTTTTGATCAGAAAATACGGTTGATTTGATTAGATAATTCACTTTGCTTTAGGAAAGGGACTTTATTTCAGCCAAACCCCTTCGAGCTCAATATTTCAATAATTCATCAACATATTTGCATGTTAA
This sequence comes from Gobiocypris rarus, assembly GCA_023029165.1. Lineage (NCBI taxonomy): Eukaryota > Metazoa > Chordata > Actinopteri > Cypriniformes > Gobionidae > Gobiocypris > Gobiocypris rarus. The sequence goes on from CM040922.1 coordinate 25,566,176, forward strand.
TGTTTCTCTGATGTTGATTAATGTCCAAAACGACGTGTTGATAAACAAACAAAATATTTCATCTTTTTAGTAAGTGTCTTATTTATTTAAATTATGATTTAGTCACTTTTTCATGGTGACACTTTAGTTTGGGGAACACATTCATTATTAAGTACAACCTTTGCTTCAATAATCTCCTAATTTACTGCGTTTTAATAGTTTAGGTACTTTATAAGTACAAATCAGGGCTGGACAATAAGGACTGCCCGATGGCTCGGGCCAGTGTTAAAAACACTCTGCATCTTCACTGAAGTTGACCGCCAGTGTTATCATTGTCAAAAGTTTCCTGGGAATATCAAAACATGCAAATATATCAAAAGAAAGAACAGAAACTCTGCTTTATTCTAGCGTCATGCAGCCTAATCAACGCTTGAATGTGGGTACGTTTCATGAAAAAAGCGGAGAAAAATCGTGTTTTTATAAAAGACTAACTTTACATCCAGATTGGATTCAGAACGATGATCAAAACACAGATGGAGTAACTTTTAAATGGAGTCAAAAAGCTTCAGTCCTATAGCTCGTCCTGGGTCAGCATTTCATTCAATAACACAGCAGTTTTTATTTAGATGCTGTTTATTGCTGATGATCGCATAATCTCATATAAGCATGTTCTTGTTTCTGCTTCGTCTTCGCCTGTGTTTTGATCAGAAGATTCTGTATTCGTTCAGGAGATGCGTATTAGCGCCCCCTAGCGTATAACAGTGAAAACAGGGAAATCCGGAAAATATTCGTCAATGGCAGGGAAGTGTTTTCTCCTTTTATACAGTCTATGGTTCTCATAAAAGACAAGATGACAACAGACAGAAAAACAACTCACTGCTCTTGACTGAATATCTTTAATAAGGGTTAATCTATATTTATACAGTGAAGACTATGCAGTGATATTTTACATTTGATTACTATTTCTGTAGCCTACCTGAAAATCTAGTTTAGACTAAACGTGAAAATAGCTGTTTTTCTGTTTTTTCAATTTGTGCTGTTGCTCATCATTTTATTATTTGTTCTTATTTGTCATTCTTTAACAAATATATATAAAAAATGAGTTAGGCTTTTTGGAGTCAACCTTATTTATTAAGGTTACATGGATAAAAAAACAAAAAAAAAACAATAACTAGGTCTTATTTTATTTATTACTTTTTTTGTGGTGGGGCCAGTAAAAATGTTGTCAGGGCAAGTAGAAAAAATACTTAGCGTTGAGCTCTGCTAATAAACAGCCGACATCCTCATATGCATGCTAATAAGCAACTAGTTAATAGCAAGATTTGAACCATAAAATAGTGTTACCCTGCTTTTATTTATTCACAAACTACTTTTGCAGTTCATCTCGTAGCTGGCCGGTTCGGGTCACGAGAGCAGGCACTTCTTCTGTGGTCTATTATCACAGGATAATAGTGTGTATGTACACTTTCCTGCTTAACACCCATCTGAGGTCACACGCAGCAGGGTCCTGTAGCTGTAGAGTCAGGATATCCTGTCAGAACCCATGGGCCGCCCTGTCTAGCATTGATTTACTGATGAGTGACTCTTGGGTAAACAGTTTCATTTCCCTGTCCTAAGCTCTCTCATCTCTTCTAATGTGATGCAGGTGAGTGCCAGAGAGGAAAACTCCTCCGGCATGATCTAACCCAGTCTCCAGTCCTGTAATTACATCCCCAAATACACCCTGGGCCCGCTCACAGTGGGGCGACGGCAAGTTTAATCATCTGTCCTTTGATTGTGCCATCTAAAAAACATGCCAAGCAGTGCGTTTGATGCAAAACATGCAGTGCTTTTTGTTCTTGCAGCCCGCTGTCGTATCTTATTCCAGACATCTGTTCAGTCGTGACCCGCCGTCGACTTATGTTGTCGACCGAGACATGTAAAGGCGGTTGTTTTGTAAGTTTATTTTACAGATTGTCTTTAAAAACCCCCATTTGGGTCTGCAGCTTTGAGGACAACATCTATAGCTCAGTCTACTCCTAAAGCTGATTAATCTGCAGTCTTTCTGTTCCAGGAAAATGGTGCAGAAACATCTTTGACACACAGGGGTATGCAAAAATCGTCACATATGATGCATACCTGATGATGTTAACGGACACTCACTCGCTGTCAGGACTAGGGGTGGGTACTGAGCTTTTTTAAGGGTACCGAGCGAATTACTTCGGTACTACAGAGTACCGAATCACATTAAATCAGTCGCGGCCAAGTTAGTGTTGTCAAAAGTACAGACAGCGATACAAAATCGATACTGACATTTAAAAAATGTGACTCTTTGAGTGCTGTTGCGCTGTAATCGTAAACCCCTCCGACTGGACATTGTGCTCACGCGCTCATCGGATGTGTCTGTGATTGGCTTCAATGATCAACGCACGGCAGCGTTTGAAAGCACAAGCAGACTTCGACCGGTAGGCTGATGCCTTCAAACGCTCCCGTGTGTGTCTAAGCGCTCTGTGAAAAGCGCCATTGATGTAGATTTATAACATGTTTGTGAAGCGCTGATCGTTGTAGCCAATCACAGACACGTTTTGATGAGTGTGTGAGCACAATGGCCAATCACAGGTGTTTACGATTCCGCTCAACAGCGCTCAAAGCGGCTTATATTTTAAATTTCAGTTCTGATTTGGTGTTGTGGTCTGTACTTTTGATAACACCATGCCAAATATCGGTGCCTGAGAACGCATCTGGTGATTTATAGACGAGTGTCTGTGAATATTGAACCGCAAAAAGACTTTAAATATGAATCCTGCATGTCCTGTGTGAATGAATGGCTATGGCACAGACACATGGTTTTAATTTAACACACACGCAAACGTGCGGGTCTGAGTTTCCATCTCATGAGGACGTGAAAGCATGAACTTCATCTCCAGAGCCGCTCTGAGAGCCACTTTATGAGCATTTCACCGTTTTATTTTCTTTTTTTAAAATTTCGTCATATCATAAACACACAGAAACTCAAAGATCTTCACGGCAACCCGTCAAAATGAAAGTTAAGTTAACCTTGATGAATATATTACTGTTGTACAGGAGAATATGCGTCTCAATGTAATAATAATAATACTAACACTAATGTAATAATCAACTTAATTTTTTAAGGAATAATCACAATTTTACTGCCATGTTAGGGTTATGGTTACCTAATTTCAGGTACCAATACCAGTTAAAAGGTCAGGGCGAGCCCTTTATGCAAAATGGAATTACTAAATGCAATAAACAGCACATGCATCCGACAGGAGGACAAACTGCATGCCTATTGTATACTGTGAGAGTCTGTTTTAACAACAGCATGGGCTTCAAACTATGATTATACATGCACGCCTCAATGAAAGACGTGTACCGTTACACTAACAGATTTTTGTCTGTTGAATGAGAACGTCTCCCTCCACTAATGCCACCTGCATAGCACTAGCTATTACTTACGTCCCGCCCTAACTTCCTGATTTAACAGGAAATAGGTCATCACAAGAAAGAAAATCGAAAGGGAATCACTGCGGAGCAATTTGCCCAAGAACTCCGAGTTCTCCACAGCAGCCGCTTTTGTCTCTGATAACGTAATTGGGGCTCAGGTACGACCCACATCCCCCACCCCCCAAACAAAAATTGCTTTTCACAGTATGAGGTACAGCGCGTCTGCAAATGTGCCACGTTGAGAGGAAACATAAGTATGTGCTGTGTTTTCACATAGTTTCTCCTGCTCTTCGGATGTAACCGTTGCCCCCAGAATGAAATAAGAGCGTAAACAGTCTGCTTCCCAGCACAGACACTCATGCATCTTTTAATGACATTCAGCTTTTTCCCTGCTCTTTGTTTTTGTTGTTTTGTATCATTAGTCTGGTTTCCATTACATATGGCGCTGCCCACAGTCCACTCCGGGGAGATTCGCATGCTATATGCAACCACAGAAGACGGCATGTTTGCCAGCTCCAGCTTCGGATGCTCCTGATGTCATTTCCTGACTTGTGTTTGTGGCACAATAGAAGTAAATGTCCGGATAAAGATAACCTCCCAGAAGGTCAGTGGACTCTTCCTTGCAGAGTAAACATGGCAAACAAGAGCGGCGTTGACTGGGCCGGACCGCATGACGCCCTTCCTCCCCTTTAGCCCATTACCTCTCATCGTGTTTATTCTGCTACTCCAAATATTGTTTCATCACTTTGAAGGAAAACAGCAAATAGCCACGAGGGCGTCTTTTAAGGCCGGTGTTTAACGTGGTACGGCGTCCAGCCCAGCGGGGTATGAGGTGCGTTGAACGAGCCTGAATCAGACCTTTGATGCTGACTGGCCCTGACACAAACAATGCGGCCTTTCACAGCCCTCACCCTGTTGTAATTAACTCACTGAAAACCTTTTCCACCACTTGTTTTCTTAGGCCGCTTTCCACCGCTGCTCGAGAGGGCCCAGAGGGATGCCGAGAGGATCACGAGCAGGAGAGGGAAAGAGAGAGACAGTTCCAGTGAACTTTTCTTATCTTGTGCCCTTTAAAATTACCACAGAAAAGACGTTTGACACAGCAGCACAAAGCAATGACTCTCTTTCCCAGTGTGCTGATGTTCCCCCCTTTTGATTCTTTCTGCAAGACTCTTGTGGGTAAAATGTCACCAAAACAAACCAAAAGAGAAAAAGGGGAACAAAAAGAGGCATCTAGAGTCTGTCAACTGTCTCTTGAAACTCACTATGTCATAAAATAATTGTGGGAAGAATCGCAGTGTATTTATAAACTGCTTCCTGGAAGCAACTGGGAGACAAATGGTGCAACGCTCCACAGTGCGCTCATAAAAATACAACAGGACTGGGACAGAACCCCTGCCATCCTCGGAAACGCAGCACACACACTTTAACCAAGTGAGCTACCTACTTAGACAGCATTTTAAGGTATCATGCTGGCTATTTTTAAAAGCTATGCAGATTAATTATGCCTTTTAACAGATCTTCTTTTCGCCAGACTCTTAGTCAGCAATCACGAAATGTAGAGCTCAGTGAAAATAATAATAATACTGTTAGTGTCCAACATGCTGGAATCAGTTGTGAGTGTTTTCTGTGAAGGGAAGTGTTTGTGTGCTAATGTGGAGCATTTCAGATCCTTCCTTAAAAGCACACACACACACACACACACACACCATCACACACACACACACACACACACACACACACACACACACACACACACACACACACACACACACACACACATAAACACACATACACCATCACACACACACACACACCTCTGGTAACCTAGGAATGACACGCTAACAGCCAATCAAGTAACAGTATCAAGTTTGCACACACACACACACACACACACACACACACACCATCACCATCACTACACACACACATCACACACAATCACACACACACACACACACACACACACACACACCATCACACCAAGACTGGTACCATCCCACACACCTGTTGAACCAGCTTAAGCCTTTGGTCTGGCTCCAGCGTGAGCCTCCGCTGACCGCGCGCCTCGTCCGATTGGGAAGTGTTTCTACTCGACTCGCTCGCCGTTGTGCTGTTCTTTGAAACGACATGGAGAGGTAACGTTACTCTGCATCAGTGCCTTTTGAAAAAGCATCTACACACACACACACACACACACCATCACACACACACACACACACACACACACACACACACACACACACCATCACACTCACACACACACACCATCACACTCACACACACACACACCATCACACTCACACACACACACACCATCACACTCACACACCATCACACTCACACACTCACACACACACACACACACACACTAAACACACACACACCATCACACACACACCATCACACACACACACACACACCATAAACACACACACACCATCACACACACACACACACACATGCGCACGCACGCACGCACACGCACAGAGAGAGGTAACGTTAATCTGCATCAGTGCCTTATGAAATGAAAATGTTTAAATGTAATATATTTTTCTCCTGGTCCTCATTTTAAATAGGTCATAAAATCAATAATTATCGATATCGACCGATACGAAACACATATATCTGATACAGTTTTCAGCCATATCGCCCAGCCCTACTCCAGATGCCTTTCTGATTCTTTTTTCTTCTGGTTGTGTGAATTTCTTTGTGATTTGGATGCTGCTTTAGACGGTATAACTTGCTGTAAAGGCCTTGGACACAAGACCATTTAGAGCAGAGCTCGTCCCCTTGATAAATGCTGCCCTGTGTGGGCTTCTTTTTCCAATCCGGACAAGATAAGGTTCATTAAAGTTATTTAAACTCTGCCATGCATGTCCCCAGACCACAGAATAAGCATTATCGATGTGGTTTCTGTGTCTGTGTGTGAGTGTGTTCATCAATGTGTGTTTCTGTACCTCGTCCTGACCCTTCTGAAACACACTCCAGTGGTCTGTCAGCTGTAATTAGCAGCAAGCACTTACCTATTTGCTCTCGTTGTGCAGGCTGGAGCGCAGTAGCGTTTACTCTGTCTGACACTGTTTAACTCCATTGGCTGTCTGATTTAATGTGCGGTGCTTGTATCAGGCCATCTTCTTCAGGGATGACATCATTAGTGCGGACCGCGGTTAGACGTCTGGACCCGTGAGGATGGACGATAGCTGTTTTGTGAATGTTGGGCTTTTTTTTTTGTAAGTAGCTTACAAGGTGTTGCATGAGCTAAAGCCAAGATAATATGTTTTGACGTGTATTAAAGGCTTAATTGGGAATTTCATTTTCTGTCGCAGTGGGGGGGCTTTGAAGGCCAATTCACATGGAGTCAGTCTGTCTTTCTTTTTGAGAATGAATCTCTGAATCTCAGTGTCTCACCCCTGACTGAATAGACTGGGATTTGCATGGGAAAGAAGAAAAGCTCTGTGTTTATCAGTTGTGCACTGTTAGGATTTAACTTGATTAGTTTGCACTGATTAACTTCCTTCTGGTCCAGTACTTTACTTCCAGACCCAAGATAACGCTCGACACAGCTCTGCATTGATGGATCACAGTCCACCGCTTTCTAATCCGGTTTTCTTTTCATATACCAGTTATGAGTCCGAAGGTAAAGGAAGCAGGGCTGCTACTAACTATTATTTTGATAATCGATTAGTTGGACGATTATTTTTTCGATTAATTGGATAAAGCCTTTTTTTTTTTAATTTTATTGACAAAACACACTATTCCCCATCCTGCCCAATGCGGTCCTTCAATCAAATGTGTCAGCTGAGAGATATGAAAACACACACAGTGGATTTACCCTAAATGTTACCATGGTTTTACAACAAATAAAACCCAATAAATAAATAAAACCAGGTTATTGTAATTATTTCATGTAAGGTTTAGCTTCATGTATGGTATTTGTGTGGTTATACAAATGGTAATCAATACGCCATAAACAAGGTTTCACTATAATAAAGCCATGGTTACTTTTTGTAAGAGAAACACACACACACACACACACACACACACACACACACACACACACACACACACACACACACACACGTTGTGTTTCCATGTTTTATGGGGACATTCCATAGGCGTAATGCATTTTATACTGTACAAACCGTATTTACCCATCACACACACACACACACACACACACACTGCCCCTGCCCCTAAACCTACCCATCACACACACACACACACACACACACACACACACACACACACACACACACACACACACACACACACACACACACACACACACTGCCCATCACAGGAGACATGCTGCATTTTTACATTTTCAAAAAACATCCCTTAGTGTGATTTATAAGATGTTTTCCTCATGGGGACCAAAAAATGTCCCCACAAGGACAAGGATTTTGGATATTGCCATCTTTGTGGGGATATTTTGTCCCCATAACGTAGGGATTACCAGTCCACACACACACACACACACACACACTTTTTCTATGGACACAGTACCCGTTACTGTCGTTTCTTTATCGTGTAGAATCGTCTTATATTGATATTAACTTACACGCTGTTCTCCCTTTACCGTCACTACTCTCATAAAATACATGAATTACATGTTGACTTAAACCTCAAGTTAGTGTCCACCAGTAGATATCTCAGCTAAATCAATGTGTTTGCGCTGAATATTAATCATCTCTCTCTCGCCAGCGCTCGTTCAGTGAAGTTTGAAGACCGTCAGGACACGCTTTAATGGAAAATACTTGAGTGAATTAGTAACATTTACAGACGAGGACATAACCTGTAAAATTAATGTTTTGTGCTGAGGATGCTCGTACGCATCTGTTAAAGCGCATGACGGTGTGTGTTAAACGCTAATGCATCAGATTGAAGCTTGGACGTTTGGATCATGGATCTTTCCTGCATCAGCTCACTGTTTTTAGATGCATTGTGTCCATAGGAATGCGTTATTCAGTGCTGTGCACAGGGCAGACCTGACTAATTGATAATGAGAATCGTTGTCGATGATTTTCATTATCGATTTTATGGATTAGTTGTAAAAGGAAGGAATAGACGCAGAATAAAGCTCCTCAGAGGAGCCGCGGCGCGGTGGCTGTTTGGAGAAGGACGTTTGAGTGCTGGAGGGAGTGTGATGGCTCTGGGGACGCAACGTCCAATCAAGTCCTCTTGCTGAAGAGATTGGCTTCAGGGATGGAGTGGATGTCTCTGAGTAATGTGCGTTCCAGCTGGGTCAAGGGCGGACGGTGACTCTTATGCCTTTGACCCAAAGCATCATCGCTGGGAGGTAGACGTTATTGCTGAAGTTAATCGAAGCTGATTGTTGTTTTTCCGGTTGCTGATATTTGCACAACACTAGGGGTGTGATGAGACACTTGGCTCACAGTATTTTTAATGACAAAATTCATGCCTGGAAAAATAGTCTGCAGATGCATTTTGAAATGCTTTAATCATCAATGTCATTTCAGTTCTACTTTCTGAGTATGAATTATCAACAATACTCGAGCACTGAAACTCAACTGACTGGCTTCTCTCCTGTATGATTTCACATGCGTCTCTTCAGACCTTACTGTACATGAATTATGAGCTTCCTGAACCTCTGACTGAGGCTGTGACCTCCTAATTCAAATCCTCTTCACAAATTAAGCATAGAAATAAAAACAGAAACAAAATAAATACGTTGTTTCTTAGTCTTACCAAATGCAAACAATAAGTGCAACCATAATCAAAGTACCCTCTCAATATTCAAAGTGCAAAACCGAGACCAGCGTTAGTGTGATTACAACTACACAGCCCAGCCTAAGGTAGCATTGATATTTGGAGACTGCTTATTGTGTCGCCTAATTTGCGTGAATCACAGAGCTCGTGTTTACTTTCACTTTCGATTTGCCAGGTGCGCATTCTTTAAGATAAGGCATGTATGAGATACACTTTCAGGCTCTGTTCTGGTCCTGTCAATCATATCATCTCACCTCACTCTCGTCATGTGATTCCTGCAGCTCAGGCGTTTACAATAGAAGCGACAATTCCAAAATTCCAGTAGTCGGTACCAATACTGTAAAAGTTGTACGGCACTCAGTACCAATTTCGGTACCACAGCAAAAAATAAAAATAAAATTTATTTAACAATTAAAAAAAAAAAGTCATTTAAATTCAATGAGTTTATTATTTATGATAATCATTATAAGTAAATAATACATAAACATTTAAAGGCTGTATGCTGTTTAAAAGTAAACATTGTTTATAAAAAAAGATCAAGTGAAAAATAAGCAACAATCTAGGCATAATTATTATTATTATTAGTAGAGGCTTATTATTATTATTATTAATAATAATAATAATAATAATAGAGACGTAGCTAAATCTACTGTACAATAGTAGCCTAATATATTCTGTCACGTTCTTAACATTAAACCAAGCTTTTATATAAGACCTTGAGTAATATTAAAGTAGTATTCTGCAGTTTAATATTCACAGACACTCGTTTATATTCAGCTTCTGGATCCCTGCGCTCAGATAAACATGGAAGCGGCTGATCGCAGCTGCGGGAACCGGATATACTCGGGAGTCTGCACTACAGAAATGCTGCTATCGCCACATTTTTTAAAATTTCACTACCGAAGTAGCGGTACTTGTGACATCCCTAGAAGCAACCGTTTCCCATCTGAATTAAATGGTTTTTATTTCTATTAAAAAAGCAAAACAACAGTGGATGATGTGATGTAAATGTAGCAATGCTAATTTCATCCTCACGCTCCTTCTTGGCGATTATCGCGAGCTTAACATTTTAATCTTACAAGATCTTGTGCTTGCTTTCGTGTTTGCCTTCCACATCCGGTTCTGTCACAGTTAGACTGCTTTGAGAAAAGGGCTCTTGAAGTGACAAAGGAAGAGCGTAGTGCTTTGAGGCTGCTAAAAGTCGAAAAGAAAAATACAACTGTGAGTACGACTTATAACCTCTCATTTCTGCCTCCTGATTACACCTTTCACCGCCCTCTTTGAGAAGTTCTGGGAACTTCCCACTCGAAATAGCTGCACTTTTAATAGAACATCAAACTGTGATGAACGGAGGGGAGTTTGTAATTTTAGACGTTTTCCCCCTCTTTTCCACAACGCTGGAAACCCGAGAGGGGACCTGGTGAAAGCGAGAGTGACTGATTTGAAGCAGCGAGTGGTTAACCTCCTTCGGTCCCCAATCCAGCGTTCTCCCCTCTGGCTGAACCCCTCAGCCTCATCTGCATGCGCAACCTGAGATGGCCGCTCACCTTTTGGAAGGCACGCTGTTAAATGATTGAGCAGAGCGAGAGGAAATGAGAGCCGTGGAACCCACTGTCACCTCCTTACGGTTGCGTCGGACTCCCACTCACTCCTCCCTGTCAGTCAATCATGATTGAGTCCGCGATCAACCCATTGTCTGCCGAGTTATTCCTCCGTGCTAAATCATACGTCTACCTGCTGTGCTTTCTCTTCGATGGGCCTCACTTGACCGCATCTCGGTTGATTCATTCCATTGTTTTTCCGTGCCATGATCTACTGCCTATTGAATACTCGGAGCAACAATGCAGCCATTCACACGGAGCGTTCAAGGCCACCCAAATCCCATATGGCAGCGGGAGGATGTTGGGAATTTCCTGAATCCGTACCACAAAAATTCGCTCATGTCTTTGGCAGATACTTTCCCAGTGCCGTGTGGTTCTGCTTTCTGTCTTGTGTGGCGGCTCCTCACCAGCTCGTCTCTGATCACAGTAGCTTCGTCAGGCCGCGGCCCCTGCGGTGGTGGTCTTATATTCAAGTCCCTGTGAATGCGGAGGTCTGCTTTGATAACCTGACCTGTTTACTCACCAGTGTCTCCGGGGCAGGGCAGCTTTGATCAGCTCCAAATTAACTGACCAGTAAGGGAAATATTCAACGTCTGTGATCCCAGCTGGCTTCTCTCTTCTGCTCCAGGATCTGTTTTTTTGCAGTGCTTTTCATCTCCAGTAAACGTTGCATCCCTTTTCAGTTACTCATAGAAACTTTGCAAAGTTTTTCCTTCCCAGATATACTGTATGCAACCAGAATATGCTAATTACATGGAAACTCGACGCAAATACGTTTTTTTGGTCACTTTCTTTGGCTGAAGAAAATAATCCGTTCCAACAGAAATCATCCTTTATTAAATGTAATTGGATAATGCGTTTATTAGCGTTTATAATTATTTTTGCAGATTTCCCCTTTCAGAATCAGCACCGAAAATGCTTAAAGTCAGCAGTTCTGCCTGTTTCTAGTCCATAAGGGACCATAGTTTGACCCATTTGCTACATCTATATTGCTGTGCAGTTAAATATCTAGTGTGCTTATGTAGACAGTATTTGGAGGGTTTTTTTTTTGTGCCACCCTTATCGGAAAAGCTTCTCGTGTTCTGGGGCTGTTGTGTTCAGACCATAACATGGTTTCCACCGCAACACTGGGGCGATGTTAAGCCCTATCAGGACCTCTTCAACAACAGCGCCCTGATTAATAGCCTCTCACCGCCGTGCCATTCATCATCTTTAAAAAGGAGACGGAGAATAAGACGAGAGAGAAAAAGAGGATAGAGGTAAGATGGTACGAGGGGAAAGTGCTTACTTGAGAGACCTTAAATCATCGTTTTTTCCCTCCTGTCCCCTCTCACTATCTCTTTTTACCTTTCTTTCTTTCCTCCTCGCGCTCTGGATATCACACTCGTCCAGCCGTGGTGTAATCATTGCAGGTGTGAATGCGGGGGCGGATGCATTGTTGCCCCGCAGGTGAGCTGGCAGAGGTGAAGATCGCATATGTCCCGTTCCCGGTCGCAGCGGGGGAAAGTTAACAGCATCAAGGTCAGCTTTCGGGCATGGGTGTATTTGTGAGGTTCAGTTCCCCTGATTTCTTTTTTTAATGAATCACGCTCACAAATTATAGGCAAATCAAGGGGTCTTTTTCAGGAATCCAGCTAAGCCATTTCTCACCGGTTATTGCTCATTTCCGTGGTCGTAATGTGCCGGCCAGCAGACATCAGCAGTGGGAGACTACGGTGATTATGGCACCTACATCTTTTTAAGGAGCGCAGATAAGAATGAGGAATGAGCTCTCGGGTGCTTGAGACTCCAGCTACCACATAGATAATGCTACAGAAGTGAAGGTTCCATTACTAGAGCCGTATTTCAGCACAAGCGGCCGTTATGCTGCGTCTCTTGAATCATGAATGGGGAAGATAGTCCAGCACACGGGCACAAGTGTGTCCATATTGCTCTGCATGTCACTGGCAATGGCGTTGGCTCCCGCTCTGGGTCGCCACTGTGAAAATATTGGCCGAACTCTATCGGCCCAGTGTGTGCTCTGGCGTGCCATCACAAATGTGCCCCTCCTGTCCTGTTTTCCTCTTCCAGGCCTGGCCCGAGACCTGGTAGGGGCAGACTGCTAACCTCCGGGGCAGATGGGTCCAATTCATCACACTTGGTCTGGAGAGGCCCCTTACTCAGGCCTGTTGTTGACTTTTTTTTTTTTTTTGATAGTTATTAAATAAACCCTGATGATGGGGCAGTGATAAGAATGCTTTCAACTCACACCACAGGGAGGTGCATTCCAGACGGAAAACCGGCGAGAGAAGTGGAGAGAGAGAGAGATCCCTGTTACCCGTAAGACGGATGACTTGCCCCAGGCCTGGTCTGAATGGTGGAACGCCCCCTGCGGTGTGGCAGCGAAACATCCAGCCTACAGCACACACAGGCTTTCATTTGCTCAGCGGGAGCGGGGTTAGCCGGGGCCAGCGGGGGCAGGCTCCTCACTCACGGTATTAAACGACAGCCAACAGTTGGCATGAGAAAATCAGCTCGGGCCTCCCTGCTGCCGAGCAGCGTTGCGGTGGATTCTGTTGCCCTGGGGCCCGCCTGCACCCCAGCTGCTGGAGGAAAGAGCAGGATCGAGCCGAGGCCCCGGGGCCACATGAAAGACTCCTCTCTCAGAACAATAGAGGGCAGGCTGCCCTTTTCTTCACGTTCCTTCATGCTTTTTATTGGTCTTTTGGAGTTTTTTTCCCATCAGGCCTGGTGTTTGGAGGCATTTCCTGTCAGCAGTGCCCGCTCTACCGTTGTGTGTGTTTATTTGCAGAGTTTATCTCCTCTTGTGAGTGCCAAGTCCAAAGAAGCCTGTGCCGTGTTGTGAGATGGAGACAGCTGGAGGGTGAATTGGAGATTCCCAGGTGAACCCATATTTATATGGAAGTGAATTACCCATGTAGTCATTCATTACCAATAAGCGGGAATATGATCTAGCCCCCTCATCTAGATTTTGGGCTTTGTAAGTGTCTTCTCAATTAACACTGAGGTGGAATTTGAAAGGACAACGCTGTCTCTCTTCATCAGTTCATCCGTGTGATTATAAGCTCCTAAAATAAAATGACGAATCCTGAGAATAGTGGTTGTTCTCAGTAGTTCACTTTAAAACGATAGATTTATATTACTTTCTTCTTTGTGATGAACACAATTGGCTTTATATTAATACATATCCTGATGTCTCAAGCTTTATAATGGCAGTGAACGGGGCTCATGAGTTCAAAGCTCAAAGTGCATCCATCCATTATAAACATTACCAGGTTACACAAGCCTCCATTTGCTCTCATTGCTTTCGGGTCTTTCTGACTGAAGTGTCAGATTTAATGTGTGGCCTTTTATCACAGTGTCAATAAACAGGCCTCCTGCACAGATGATCGCAGTGCAAACAACGGCTAATGGAAGCGGGAATGAAAGAGACTTGTTACACAACCCATGAATGTGCATTTTTCACATCACCGCAATCAGAAGGTTTTTCTCTTGTACGATTGCTGGTTGTGGCACAGAAAGGGTGGCACGGGTGTTCCCACAGCGCCTAGTCTCCATTATTCTCAGTAATTGCATTATGGCCTCTGCTATTATTTTTTTATTATGTTTTCCTCCCCTCCATTGCTCCTATGACCATGCATATTGTGTGTGTGTGGCACTTGTCGATCCAGTGATGATGTGGGAATGTAAATGCGGCGCGGTGAGAGGCGTGAATTGCCTTTTGAATCAGAGGGAAATGTAATAGAGAGCACGACTAGACAGAGCGGCTTCACCCCGCAGCAACCTTTAATCCGTGTACCTGTGTATCCAAGTCTGGCATTTCAGAGCATAACAGACAAGCTTTTCAGCGTCTGATATTAACTGAAAATGCATTTCCACACATTCTATTTAATCAAATGCCAGAAAATTAATTGATTTTTTTTTTTTTTTTGCTTTCCAGCATGGATGCTTTTCCACTGTAGCCTTTTTTGTGTAAGTAGTGTTGATATATTTTCCATTGGCTTGTAAATGTGCACGCTTGGCTGAAAAACAGGGTTTGCTTCCCCTAATGTCTGGTCCAAATTATCAATATTATATTGGGCATTGATCCATTGGCCATTGAGAAACCCTATCTCAGTTGATTAAATATGACTGTTGTGGATATTATTGCATTAATCATTAATATTCATGTTTATTGTGCCACTTCATGCATCATTCAAGTACAATTCAGTTCTAGTATTTGAGTTTAGGTCATTAACAGGATGCAGAATTGCAATGATTTTGAATGTAAGGAGGTAGAATTAAACTTCCATGTCACGGGTCACCCATATTATTTATGTATAAATGTCAAAATAGCAAGAAGACATTTTTAGAGGGAAATGCACCATTCTTTTGGATAACATAATACAAGTATTTGTTTTCAAATCGAATTGGTTTGTTTAAAAGACATTTCAAGCTTTCTATAGGCCTATTTCTCAGTTTAAGTTATTCTATGCACTGTCAAGTGCTTCAGATTTGTCGAGTTGCCCGTCTCGGCAGCAATTATCTTCCAAATATTGCATTGCATGCTGTTACCATCGAGCCTGGTGAAATGTAGCCACACTTTTGATCTTTTCCACATCTTTTCCATCTCTGTGGGTTGGGACGCTTACCCCCTATTTGCACTGCACACGTCTGCGATGCATCACGGCTCCGATGAGGTTTTGTTCCGTGCCGCGGCGTGGCCGGTATAAACACAATCATTGACTAGATTAGCGGTGATCCGCTCCGGTTGCGGAGCCGTAATGACGGGGTTACACACTACAGCCTCACGTGGGAGCCGTGTCTCTGGGCGTTACCGCCGTAAACTAGTGTTTTTCCGCCACAGCCAATCGTGCTGCATGCTTATTGGCTCACTGACGTTGACAAGATTAGCCCCTTAGGTATCGAACGACAAGACCTTTTTACGATACTCAATGGTATTGAGGCAATTCGGTCAGTGCCTAAAAAGTATCTACCTCGATACCCAGCCCTATAACCTGTAATGTTTAAGGCTATCAACTTTGACTTGATTGAACCTTTTGAAACTAAGACCCTTAAGCAGGGCTTCACATTAGCGATTGTCCGAGACAAGTGGATTTTTTTGAAGGGGCAAGTGGAAGAGAATTTTACTTGCCCGACCGGACAAGTATCCTGATTAAAACAGCAATAACAAAAAATATGACGACCGATAGTGGGTAAAAAAACAACCCAATGTTGGGTCAAATATGGACTAACCCAGCAGTTGGGTTGTTTTAACTCAGCGATTGTGTTGTCTTAAGCAAACATTTAACCCAACAGCAGGGTTAAAACAACCCAGCTGCTGGGTTAGTCCATATTTGACCCAACATTGGGTTAAAACAACCCAGCGTTTTTTATTAGTGTAATAATGTAATATATAATGAACTGACGGTAACAAGGTTGTGCGGTTGAGGCTCTCACAGCCTCATGAGGAGAAATCAAAACAAATGAGCGCAGCTCATACAGAGAACACACTGCGGTAAACATTCCAAATGTTTTTATATTTTATACAGTTAAGCAACATCACACGACCAAGAGTGCTGAATACCATCACGACTGAACGTGACGCTGATTTAATTTCATCGCATCTCATTAAGACCTGCCGCCACCTACTGGCGGTTTAGTTTTATGCTTTAAAAGTATCTTCTTTCAGACATTTTTTATTTGTATATTCCAAAAATTATCAAAGCAAATTTTTTTAAATGCAGTTGTAATTTTCCAGTGTAAATTTAATTTAATTGGTAACAGCCCTAAAGTGTCTTATTCTAATTGAATGTATTGATCAAATTTGAGAATTTTATGCATAATATTTACGACACAATATTCCTCTTCCTTTAATTCAACTTCCTGTGTGTTGCATGGCAAGTTTATGAAAGTGATGCTTCACCATTCGCTTTGATTTCCATCTGACCCAGTTCTCTAAACCCTCAAACTGCATCTTTCTCATTCACATCCATCAGTCGAGCGTTCTCTAGCATGCACTCGCACCCGTACACACAAACACAGCCAATCTACTGGTTCTTAATACACCATGTCTTCTCCTGGAGCAGTGGTGCGCACTGACAGTGCTGTTAATTATCCATCTAACACCTCAGACAAATGCGTCTGAAAGTCCATCGCGGCGACCCTGAATGAATGTCATGCGCTCACCTCTCACTCCAGCGCTTGCTAACTCACTGTAAATGGATTTAGCGGCCACCCTCTCCACAGTTAACCCCTACTCTCTACGTTCAGTCATTTGGCCTAGTCAGATGCTTGATGTTTCGCTGTTGCATTAGCTCCCCAGCGGTTCTCTCTTCACAGATCTTCTCGCCGGTCGTGCCACTTGTGCTCTGAGTGCCGCTTTCTTGAGCTCACGCCTTTAATTTTTCAGTGTTTTGTTCCGTTTGCATAACCTCCCGTTGACCTCGCTGTTGTCAGTCTCGTACGGCTGGTACAATCCACCCGGCTCGCTCTTTTTGCTCTTCCTCTTTGTGGATTCTAGAAAATATCTTTGTCATGAATGTAATTACTGGGTGTGGATGTAATTTAAAATGCACCCGAGCATAATGGGTCGACGAAGCACGTCAGGACGTGATTTTAGAGTAGAATTACACTCTTTGAAAAGAAAGTCTCTGATCATTTGCTGGATATTATTTGTGTCAGCAGTTATTTATCTGCACTCTTCCTATTCTGAATGGCTGTTTACTTTCCTGATAGTTTCCTCACCCCCATCTTATCCCAGATGTTCATGTCTTTCTATCTTCTGTGGAAAAGAAATACAAATTTGAGGAGAACATTCCAGGATTTTTTTCTACACATAATGGACTTCAATGGGAACCAACGGTTGAAGGTCCAAATCAATGCAGTTTCAGAGGATTTAGAGGCTCTCAGACGAGGAATAGGGTCTGATCCAGACAAACATTCCTGCATTTTCTAAACAAAATAAACATTTATATACTTTTAACCTCAAATGCTCGACTTCGAATATATGCTTCACGGCCGTGACGTAGGGGGAAGTACTGACCCAGTGTTAAAACCAGAGTATGTGAGCGGAGTGGCGTGGTTTTCTCTCGCTCCGAGAGCAGAAATCTGTAATGTATAGTGACCCGTAGATAAAATAACTGATCAAAACTTACTATTTTCATCTTTCAAAAAGCAGCAATGATATTTAACTTCACTCTAAAAAATGCTTGGTAAGAAACAACAAAATGAGGAGCTCTTTTCCAAAACGCTATAAATCCATTTTAATAGTATTCATGAAAAGATGATTTTTTTTTACCTACACCCATACATTTTGTCAATATTCGATTTATCCTGTTAAAATGGTCTATTGGCTCAGTCTGAACATGTTAAACAATGATTGTTAAATGAAACAACAATATTGTTGATTATAAATTCAAAGTCATTATTTTTTTGTTTCAAAACGCTACAAATCCATCCTTTTTTTATATGTAGTTGGTTTATGTCTGTAAAAGCAACAACAAAAACAACAACGCAACTCATGTCACATTAAGCATATAACATCAGGGGTCAAAACGATTGCGATTACAACCGTAATCGGGGGGTTGGGTGTCATATATTGCCGGTAAGAATCGCGTTCCAGACGGGATTTTGTTCGCCGGAACGCGCTTATGGAACACCGCAGCGCGATCGAAAAGGGCACTTTCACTTTCAAAGGGGCAGGGGATCAAAGAGACGAGAGGATATATCACGTTTAGGCTAAAAACAGGCTTATAGCGGTTTGAAAAAAAAATGCATTTTGCAGTAGATTTAAACAAGGAAATATAATGATTTGGCATTTAAGATTGATGGAGCAGAGAATATGTTCAGTACACAGCTCGATGGCATGACAAACTCATTTTCTTTTAATTTGGCGTTTATCGCGTTTTGGAAAAGAGCTCTTCAAATGTTGGGTCAAATATGGACTAACCCAGTAGTTGGGTTGTTTTAACCCAGCGATTCGGTTGTCTTAAGCAAACATTTAACCCAACAGCAGGGTTAAAACAACCCAGCTGCTGGGTTAGTCCATATTTGACCCAACATTGGGTTAAAACAACCCAGCGTTTTTTTTTAGTGTAATAATGTAATATATAATGATCTGACGGTAACAAGGTTGTGCGGTTGAGGCTCTCACAGCCTCATGAGGAGAAATCAAAACAAATGAGCGCAGCTCATACAGAGAACACACTGCGGTAAACATTCAAAATCTTTTTATATTTTATACAGTTAAGCAACATCACACGACCAAGAGTGCTGAATACCATCACGACCGAACATATTTGACCCAACATTGGGTTAAAACAACCCATCATTTTTTAGAATGTTTTAATGCAGATAAAGCTTGGCATGTCCATTTTCTTTTTGCACATTAGTGTTCCAATAAACCACGTGGAAACCTATTTCATTTAATATATGTTATAAAGCGAACTTTTGTGATATTTCAGAGCTTACTTCAATACTTTAGCGTTTAGCCGCAGATTTCCTCGGAGCGAAGATGGAGCGGTGTTTCTGATATCAGTGAGCGAGGAGTGGAGCCGGAAATGGTGAATCCGGAGCGGAGGGATTACTGAATGCTTAGAACGTGGAGGGAAAAATGCTGCCGCTCACATACTCTGGTTAAAACAAACACGCAAAGACTAAATCAAACACCCTTTACAAATATAAAGGTGAAACAATGATGTCAGACCATTTTCAAGAACATGAGATCCACCTACGTCATGTGACCTTTCTGACATGATGACATCATACGCCAAAGTCAAGCAATTAACGTTCAAAATTATATAAATGTGTGTGTTTATGAAAATGTCTGGGGTTTGTCTGGATCAGACCCTATTCCTCTGGGATCGTGCAGATCCTCTGAAGCCCTTCCTCTGAAACTGCATTGATTTGGACCTTCATTATGAGGAGAAAAATGTTTTGGAATGTTTTCCTCAAAAACTGAAGAAAGAAAGACATGAACATCTGGGATGAGATGGGGGTGAGGAAACTATCAGGAGATTTTCATTTTGAAGTGAACTACTCCTTTAAGTTCCTGTTTTTGTCTTTTAACGAATGTCAGTCGCATTCATGTGTGTTTCCACCCACAGTTTGTGCAGTAAATGCTAATTGAGGTTAACTTGTGTTGTCAGTCGTGTCTGACATGTTTAGCAAATCCGCTTCTAACAGACGTGTTGTCACATGTTTTGATTGCACAGGTCTAAATTGATACACAATCCACCGTCTTTCCATCGTAACACAGCGAGCGTGCAGGAATGGGGCTGAAAGAACGCAATCGTGTCTGACAGCTCAGACGAAAGCTCGGTGACCCTGACCACCTGACAGAAAGGTCAAACACGTCCTGCGATTCTCACTAGGAAAGATCACCGTCAGTTCATCTGCGATTAGTTTACATCATTGCCTTTGTGCCGGGTCTCTGTCGAATACATGTTTCAACATAACTAACATGACCATGAAATAAATGCGGATATGAACGCATGAACTTCATCTCCGGAGTCGCTTCATCAGTTTCATTTGATAAAACTATCGTCATTTCACAAACACACACAAGCTGAAAGCTCTTCACGGCAACCCGTCAAAATAAGAGTTCAGCTTAACTTGATTAATTTATTATAACTACTTTTTTTTATTTTTTTTTATGGAATAATCAAAATTTTTCTTCCATTTTTTAATTTTAACTGTAAATCTCTGTTGTGCAGTACTTTTGTTTTGACAAAAGTTTGTTTACTTAGATAAATTAAATTAAAGTTTTAATGTTGATTACCAGAAAAATTAAAATACACAACACAGTATTTCTGGAATTCAAAATAAAAAAAATTATTATGAATTTAATTAATTAGACATGCTGATTATATCCATTTATTTAAACCACTAAAATTAGTCCAGAAAACTTAAAACAGAAAACACAGAATTTGGTAAAAATAAAACTGGATTTGAGAAAAATGTAATAAATTCTTAAATTGTACAAGTTTCATGATTTCAATTACTAAGACATGCTTTTTGGTGATAAATTTAATTTGTCCATTAAAAATGGAGTCCAGAAATATTAAAACGAAAGAAAAAAAAAATTATTTGGAAGGGAAAAAATAAACAGAATTTGGGCAAAAATAAAACACAGGCCTATTACATAGAATATTTTTTGTTAAACATTTAATAAATTGAATAAGTTCCATTATCTAAATTACTTAGCCATGCTTTTTGATGACAAACATTGAATTTATCCATTAAAATGGAATCCAAAAAAAATTATTTAAAAAAAAAAACTGTATTTGGAAGGGGTGAGAAACTAAATTTGGGGGAAAATGACATGTATTTCATAGGATCATTTTTGTTAAACATTTTATAAATTGTTGTTATATTGAATGTTTCATGATTTAACTTACTTAGACATGCTTTTTGATGACACAAATTTAATTTATCCATTAAAAATGGAGTCCAGAAATATTAAAACGGGAAAAAAATGATTTGGAAGAAAAATAAAAAAAACGGAATTTGGGAAAAAATAAAACATAGGACTAATACATTTTTTTTTTATGTTTAACAAAAATGATTCTATGTAATAGTCCTATGTTTTATTTTTTCCCAAATTCCGTTTTTTTTCATTTTTCTTTCAAATCATTTTTTTCCCGTTTTAATATTTCTGGACTCCATTTTTAATGGATAAATTAAATTTGTGTCATCAAAAAGCATGTCTAAGTAAGTTAAATCATGAAACTTAGAATCATTTTTGTTAAACATTTAAAAAAAAATGTATATGTAAAAGTTTCATTATTTAAATTACTTAGACATGCTTTTTGATGACTAACATTGAATTTATCCATTTAAAAAAAAATTTTATTGAAAAAATAAATAAGTGAATTTGGAAGGGGTGAGAAACTAAATTTGGGGGAAAATAAAATGTATTTCATAGGATCATTTTTGTTAAACATTTTATAAATTGCTGTTAAATTAATTGTTTCATTATTTAAATTACTTAGACATGCTTTTTGATGACACAAATGTAATTTATCCATTCAATTGGAATCCAAAAAAACGGAATCTGGAAGAAAAAAAAACCCTGGAATTCTGGGAAAAATAAAACGGATTTGATTGGGCCCTATAAGGAGTAAATGAGAGAATGTGTCATGATGCTAATGGAGAGGCAGTGCATATGTGTTGCTAATGGAGGGAAAGAGAGCGATTGTATTTCCTGTAAATGACTCATGTGGCGTCCTCCGTGTGGCAGCTCAGATTGAATCTCCAGCTTTCACTGTATCGGCCGGGAAAATATTCCATCTGACATCCCCCTCCCTTCTCTCTCAGATGGGCGGCCATTTAACCCCGCCACCAGACCTGGTGCAATATTAATGCACTTAAACGCGGATGAGGTGAAAGAGGTCTGCCAAAGACAGGACCCCTGCAGGCACATCCCCTTCTGAATCACACACACACACACTCATATGGGTTGGAATAATTACGATACTCCATCTGCAAATATCCCAATCTTTTGAGCAGGACTGTAGGTTGTCATTGGTGATTTAGCAATTATGTTTCACATGTGTGGTGATGCGTCAGACGTCTGCCTTTTGAACGCGTCTGCAGATTTGAAACAGAATCTTAAAGCAGATTAAGGGATAAAGGTGTGTTTATTTGAAAGCCGCAACCCCAGAATTCCCCTTCAAATACCTGCCGCTGTGCCAGAAGCTCCTGGAACCTGTGCAGAATTTTGATATGTGGGAAGAGGCCGCGCATGGAAAGGCCAGAGACCGCGTGTGAGAGTGAATAATGAATAAGAAGCCGTTTGGTGGTGGGGTGGGTGGGGAAAGAGATGCAGGGAATGATAGGAAAAGAAAAGAGTTTTAGCAAAGCAAGAGCAAAAAGAAAGAGCTTGGCGTAACACTTAAATCCGACAGGATTATGTGAACTCTGAAACGCAGGACCTCTGGGATGTGCCCTACCTCTGCTCACCCCCCGCCGACCTGGTCATGTGATACGTGAAGGCAGCCAATCAGAACAGAGCGCATGTGTTGTCTACCCTGACCTGACCTGACTGTGGTTAAGTCTTTCATGTCAACTCGTTGTAGTACTTCCTGAACATTTCACTCTGTCCAGTAATGCAAAATGTGCTAAACAAATGAATCTAGTTTCAGGATTCAGCAGATACGATGTATTTTGGAGCACGTTTTCTTAAATGTAAGATCATAAAAATGCCTTAAATGCTATAACAAGATCATTTTAAGGCATCTTTTATATTTTAGGGATGGACAAATGTAAATGTCGACACTGCCTAATGTAGGGCTGGGCACCGAACGTCAATACTTTTATGGACCAATGAGATCATCAGGGCGGGCTTTAGACGATGATGGACAGATGATCAACAGTATCGTAATCATCCACGTCATCAAAGGCGCTTGGGTTGAGTTTGCTCTTATCCTAAACGGAGAACATGTTCGTATATGCATTCACCTTCACTATTTCTCTCAGAAACGATGATCGTGTTGGGAAGTACTCTGTGTATCCTTACATTCTTTTATCACAACACTGGCAGAGATCGTTTACTCTCATCTTTTTCTTGTAACGTTACTTAATCCAGCGCGCGTGCAGACAGGGTTGCCAAAGGTTTTTTTTGCAATGTCGCGCACAATTGCTACTCAAAACTATAGCCCAAAACAATAACTTTCCAGGGGGTTCTCCAGAAAAAAATGGCGTTTGGTTGGCAAAATGTTATTTTGGCAAGGTTGCCTGCTAAAATTTGCATTCCTGGGTTTATATAATCTCATAATTGGGGTCGCTTCAACCAGCGGACATGGAGAAAAACACGGACTTGGCAACACAGAGCAGTCGAGTTCTGTTAACATTTGATAACTAACGTTACGCGTCGCTCCGTTGCTCTGATTGGTTGTGGGTCTATCCAACTGAGGTCTTTCCTGGCTCGGTTGAAACAGCCCATAATCAAAGCTCAATGGAGCGGTGCCAGACTCATATTCTGACTAGAATTGAGTATGGCCACGCCAGGCTAGAGAATGATATTATTAGATCTGCATTCGGTCTTAAAGGGGCAGCGTGTAATAAACCTGCTGACGATTGAGCCATTAATGTCAATCAAACAACAAAAGGCAAAGAGAAAATTACTTGCAGCTCTTTTATGAATAACTTTAGTTTTAATCAATTTATACAGTGAAAACTATGCAGTGTAATTTACCCTTCATTACTTTATTAGACTTAAAAACTATTAAATATTTTTTAATTTTTTAAAAAGTTAAAAAGAAAATGCAATAAAAGTGTCTGCTGGCGCACCCCTGTCCAAAAAGCACAACCAGTTTTATTAATAATGTTACCCTGAGTGAGAACTGTTACTAGAATTTGTTTTAATTACATTTGTTTAATGTATTTTTGTTGATGTTGAAATGGATTTTAAAACATATGGTATCGAAAAAAGTATCGTTAGGAACCGGTATCGAAATTGGCATTGGATCGAAAGATTTTGAACAATACCCAGCCCTAGCCTAAAGTGATTATTAATGTTCATAAGGCTCTGATTTCATTAGTAAATGTGAGCGCTTCACGTGTCCGAGCCTGAAGGTGATGCTGTTCTGCGCTCAGACTCACACACTAATGCTGATTAATCATGACAGTGTTTACTGTACGTGTTTATACTGTAATGTGTTGTGTACGGGTGTAATAAAGCACAGACATTTCAAAATAAGAGTCCCGCTGTATTTCAGGCTCGTTTATGAATAAAAGTCTCGCCGTGTGTCCGATTCTCACACACACTGGATACACAAACTGTGTGTAATTTAATTTCCATTTAATTCAAAGTAAACTCTTCTGTCTGGGACGCCCCGTCACTGGAACGACTAACATTATTGGACACATGTTATTAAATATATCGATTTTACTGTTATTATAGTTAAGAAAAACTAAAACCATGACATCTCTTTACT
Organism: Gobiocypris rarus; assembly: GCA_023029165.1. Taxonomy (NCBI): domain Eukaryota; kingdom Metazoa; phylum Chordata; class Actinopteri; order Cypriniformes; family Gobionidae; genus Gobiocypris; species Gobiocypris rarus. The sequence goes on from CM040922.1 coordinate 25,590,852, forward strand.
TGAAATAAATAAATGTTAACTTGCATATTAAATACTTTTTTCTTATTGTCATTTCATTGAAATTAACCTGATGTCTCAAACTAAAACTGATGTATTAAAATCTATACACAACTAAAACTAAAATGACAAAAACAACAACATTACTAAAACGTTCAACTAAAATTAAAATGAGAGCAGAAAATATAAAAATGTAATTGAATTCAAAAACTAATATCTCAATGATACGAAAAAAACTCTAGTGTGTGTGTGTGTGTGTGTGTGTGTGTGTGTGCACACATACATATGCACACATACATATGCACACACATACGCACACATATATACACATACATAAACACATACACATATGCACACATACATATGCACACACATACGCACACATACATACGCACACACATATGCACACATACATATGCACACACATATGCACACATACATACGCACACATACATACACATACACATGCACACACATACATACACATACATAAACACATACATATACATACACACACACATATGCACACATACATATGCACACATACATATGCACACACATATACACACATACATATGCACGCACATATGCACACATACATATGCACACATACATATACACACATACACATACATAAACACATACACATACATAAACACATACACATACATAAACACATACATATGCACACATATATACACACATACACATACATAAACACATACACATACATAAACACATACATAAACACATACATATGCACACATACATATGCACATATATATATATATATATATATATATATATATATATATATATATATATATATATATATATATATATATATATATATATATATATAAAAATATATGTACACATACATATGCACACATACATATGCATACATACATATGCACACATACACATACGCACATACACATACATAAACACATACATAAACAATTACACATACACATACATAAACATACATATACATATACATATACATATACATATACATATTCACATACACATACACATACATATACACATACATATACACACATACATAAACACATTCACATACACATACATACAATTTCTAAATGTGCTATTTTTCGATTTCGGAGCACAGGCGCTCTTTGGGAAAAAAAGTTAAGCCTTGAGTTTGTTTAGTTTATTACATCAAGTTAATGATTTTCTTCTCTGGTTTTAGTCACCTATAATAACCCTGCGCTGGAGAGCTGGAGCTGTGGTGATGGGCCGCCCGCTCCACACCAGCAGGTCACTTTACATTCATGTCAAAGTCAGGCGTGGGCCTGGAGGGCGTCGACCGCAGGCGCGCTTTGACATGCAGAGCGCCTCTGGTAGGGTGCTGTTGTCATGGCGCTATATGAAGTCATCAGTAGCGCTTGATTCTATCGCTCCATTCGCTGCGCGTCCCGCACGCCCCCCCCGCCTCACCTCCGGCACCGTCCACTTCCATTAGCACCTTCAGAAGCCTCAGCTGTGATTGAAGTGACAAAGATGGCTAATATTGGGCATTAATATTTCATACGCGCGGAAAAATCCATGCGTCTGTGGGTGTCACGTATACGTTATCGTTCTCATGCTTCTTTATACAGCGAGGGGCGGGATGTCATACTCCATTGAAACTCACTGTTTTGTTCTGCTTTTAGAGTAATGAACCTCTGGTTTGAACTTCATCTACAATCAAGTGTTTCAACAAAGACGCTGGAGTCCCTGTGTGTCTTTTCATGCGCAGGTACCTTGCCAAGATCAAGGACAAAGGCATTTTCTGATTTAATGCAAGTTAAGATCTCTCAGCAGCACTTGTGGTGCTATTAATAATAGTTTTTATTATTGTATATATTTATATAGGGGTGAATTCAGGTTGTTTGGGACCGTTTGTGCCATTGAGATGACTGGGGGAAAGTGTTACAATCAACTTGAATTCACATTTTTAATATATAATATAATAATAATAATTAAGATTATATACTGTACTTTTTGTAATGCACTTTCAGTGCGAGTAAACAGGGCTGTTAATAAAAGGGCAGGACTAACAATTATATTTATAATTTTTTCCAGTCCAAAAATATATAAAAAACATGTTACTCCACATCCTAACCAAGTTAATTTTAATTACTGTACCGTTCTTATTATCCTGCTACAGTTGCTCATTATTAATGATGATATTTTAATAATCAAAATTTAGCATTAACAAAATTTGATCTCCTTGAATTTTAACAAAAAAAATAGCTTTTTTCTTTACCCCTCAAAAAGCATTGAGATGGAAATTATTATCTATGGTGTTGAACATAATGAAACTACGGAGCATCTAAAGGGATAAACATGAGATGGGAGGAGTAAATATATTTCAATGCTTTTGCATTCGCTCACAAAACTTGTGTGTTCTCCCGAGAAACTGCAAAACTGTGTTCTTTGTGAGCGAACGCAAAGTTTCTCGAGGGAACACAAGCTTTGACAAATCATTTTTCCTTTCATCTAAATTTTTTTCCCTTTATAATATCCCTTAAGGGGCTCCATATGAAACAAATGCTTAACTTGTATTGAATATGGAACATTCCTTTATAGATACCCATATTTTAACTCATGGAAAGTCCAAGAAAAGCACAACTGCGTTTGCGTTTGCGTGCTTCTCTTGTGGCAGCGTGAGGCCGGTTTGTAATTCTTTAAATGTCCCGTCCGTGAAGTAATTGTACGCTGTCTCTGGTGATTGGTAGCTGGCAGAAAGAGTCCGTCGACTGCCAGAGAACCGGATCCCTGCGGGCTCACGTTCACCCTGCGCCGTATCATTACCGGCATCTTGAAGAGCCCTTACCCTGCAGATTAGGGTAAAGTCTTGGGGTGAAAAGGGCTGAAATGTCTCTGTTTATTTTGGCCTGCCGGTTATCTCATGAATCATTTATTTTCAGAGCACAAATGTGAGTTGGTAAGATGCTGTTTGAGCCCTTCATGCTGCCAGGGTTAAGTGGCCGAGCATCTAAAGGGAGAGGAGGAACCATTAGGCAGAGCCGCCCGAGGAAAAGAGCCACCAGCTGCCAGACAGATGACTGTGCCACACGCACAGGTGGGCACACTCAATGAGCTGTCTGTTAACCCAGACGCCACTAATGTGACTGTGCTTTCCTCTTCTGAGATGTGAATATCTGCTATGCATCTCTCATTGGTACTTTGTCCGGCTCAAAACAAACATTTGCAATTCCATTTGTTGCCACTATTTGTGCGCTTCACTTCTAAGGCAAGTTGGTGGCCATCTTATTTTTTATTATTTATGATGTGAATCATTTATTTATTTATATATACACTATTGCCAAATGTATTGGGACACGAGTCTGGGTTTGGCGGTTGCCAGGGAAACGGGACTTGCCTGACTGCATTGTGCCAAGTGTAAAGTTTGGTGGAGGGGGGATTATGGGATGGGGTTGTTTTTCAGGGGTTGGCCCCTTAGTTCCAGTGAAAGGAACTCTTAATGCTTCACCAAGACATTTTGGACAATTTCATGCTCCCAACTTTGTGGGATCAGTTTGGGAACGGCCCCTTCCTGTCCCAACATGACTGCGCTCCAGTGCACAAAGCGCCGCTCCATAAAGACATGGATGAGCGAGTTTGGTGTGGAGGAACTGGACTGGCCTGCACAGAGTCCTGACCTCATCCCGATAGAACACCTTTGGGATGAATTAGAGCGGAGACTGTGAGCCAGGCCTTCTCGTCCAACATCAGTGCCTGACCTCACAAATGCGGATTAGGAATGGGATCAGGCGTCCCAAAACTTTTGGCTATATAGTGTGTGTTAAAAACCAATAAAATTGACAAGCACATCAAAATGACTAAAACTGAAGGCTAATTTAAAATGATGAACAAATAATAAACTTTTTAAAAAAAAAAAAAAAACATTTAAAAGTTCCCTGTAAATGTCTGTTTATTACTGTGGTTTATCCAAAACAAGATGATTTTACCATGATATTTTTTTTTGTTAGTGAATCTAAAAGTAAAATGCTCACATAACAGTTTGTAGGAGTTTTAGCGTTTGTTTTCGAGTAAATATTTTTCTGCATCACATCAGAGAGCGCTGTGCATGAGGCCTCCAGAACGGCTTTTCTTTCTTCAGATGTCAGTAATCATTTTCTGAGAGTTCGTCATGCGTAGGTCGGTACATAAGCCGTGGCGTGAAGTGACACGACGGCGGGTTTGACTGACAGCCCGCTGATGAAGCCCACGGCTTTGTGGCAGAGCAGATCATCACGCCGATATCAAAATAAGCATTATAAAAATACAAGCCGTTTCCCTGCCATGCATCATTAAAGGCATACCCGATGCCTCTGTAATCATATTAATTCCTTAACAGCTTTATTTAATGACAGAAGGCTGCTATTAGCATAATATGGAAATCCTGGTCGTTACGAATCGCTGTAATTTATGAACAAAAGCAATGTGGCGGTGAGAGCGGCCGGTTGATCCAATATTGAGAGATGTTCTCGGCAGAGCTGATTATCAATACAGAATTGCAAATGTGCGGAAGAAGGCTTCCCAGCAGTCTCGGAAAACCGTCTGGGAAAAAAAGAGAGAGCGAATGGAAACCTGAGGCGCCGTACAGTTCCTCCGTATGGCAAAACATGGAAGTCTTCAGAAGTCTGCCGGCTACATGAGCCCATGCTGTACTTGGTGTCTAAATAACTAATTAGAGTCAGCAGCAATTTCCAGCGGCTGTAAGTGACTGGGATGGTGATCCGCCGTACCAGCACGCCTCCGCTTTCATCTGCTCCTCTTCTGGAGACATCTCGTCTCTCTTCTCCACTTCCATCTCGGTCCCGCTCTCGCTCTTTCGGCCTTTTCATTAGTTCAATCTGTGCCTCGTGCCCCGCTGAGTAAAAAGAGCTTGTTTTCTTTTACCGAACTGAAGGAAAGGGCAAGAATGTGAAGCCCAAGAGGCTTGAGGAGAGCGTCCGGTGAAGTTCCCAGGCGCAGGTGTCCGTCCTGGTGTTTGCTCCGACAGATGGCCCGTTGCTGCACGTCTCCAGTGTCCGGGATGTCTTTGTGTCCCGCTGGTCACCAGCTTATGCAGTTCATACTGGTTTAGTTGCTCAAAATGAGGTTTATTGTCGTTTTAACACTTTGCTGGTGACTATAAGGTCTTGTTAATTGTTTATTTGTTCATTTATTCGCTCTATTGTTCTTTCATTTGTTTGTTCGTTGCTCATTTAGTTTGTTTGTTTATTCATCCTAGAGACTGTTCATTTGTTCACTGGTTCATACTGGTTTAGTTAGTCAAGGTCAGGTTTATTGTTAGTTTTTAACATTTGAAACATACCTATACCTCCAGCAAAGATTTTGTTTATTTAGTTTGTTTGTTCATTCATTAGTTAATTCAGTTGTTTGTTCGTTTGTTTGTTCATTCTGTTTATTCGTTCTTTCTGTATGTTTGTTTGTTGATTCATTCATTTTCTCTTTGTTAATTCATTAGTTTGTTTATTTATTTAATCAGTTTGTTGATTCATTAGTTAATTCAGTTGTTTGTTTGTTTGTTTGTTTGTTTGTTTGTTTGTTCGTTCGTTCATTCTGTTTGTTCATTCATTTGTTTTTGTTCATTCATTAGTTAATTTAGTTGTTTGTTTGTTTGTTCATTCATTCTGTTTGTTCATTCATTTGTTTTTGTTCATTCATTAGTTAATTCAGTTGTTTGTTTGTTTGTTTGTTTGTTTGTTCGTTCGTTCATTCTGTTTGTTCATTCATTAGTTAATTTAGTTGTTTGTTTGTTTGTTCATTCATTCTGTTTGTTCATTCATTTGTTTTTGTTCATTCATTAGTTAATTCAGTTGTTTGTTTGTTTGTTTGTTTGTTTGTTCGTTCGTTCATTCTGTTTGTTCATTCATTAGTTAATTTAGTTGTTTGTTTGTTTGTTCATTCATTCTGTTTGTTCATTCATTTGTTTTTGTTCATTCATTAGTTAATTTAGTTGTTTGTTTGTTTGTTCATTCATTCTGTTTGTTCATTCATTAGTTAATTTAGTTGTTTGTTTGTTTGTTCATTCATTCTGTTTGTTCATTCATTTGTTTTTGTTCATTCATTAGTTCATTCAGTTGTTTGTTTGTTTGTTTGTTTGTTTGTTCGTTCATTCTGTTTGTTCATTCATTTGTTTTTGTTCATTCATTAGTTAATTCAATTGTTTGTTTGTTTGTTCGTTCGTTCATTCTGTTTGTTCATTCATTAGTTAATTTAGTTGTTTGTTTGTTTGTTCATTCATTCTGTTTGTTCATTCATTTGTTTTTGTTCATTCATTAGTTCATTCAGTTGTTTGTTTGTTTGTTTGTTCGTTCGTTCATTCTGTTTGTTCATTCATTTGTTTTTGTTCATTCATTAGTTAATTCAATTGTTTGTTTGTTTGTTCGTTCATTCTGTTTGTTCATTCATTTGTTTTTGTTCATTCATTAGTTAATTTAGTTGTTTGTTTGTTTGTTCATTCATTCTGTTTGTTCATTCATTAGTTAATTTAGTTGTTTGTTTGTTTGTTCATTCATTCTGTTTGTTCATTCATTTGTTTTTGTTCATTCATTAGTTAATTCAGTTGTTTGTTTGTTTGTTTGTTTGTTTGTTTGTTCGTTCGTTCATTCTGTTTGTTCATTCATTTGTTTTTGTTCATTCATTAGTTAATTCAATTGTTTGTTTGTTCGTTCATTCTGTTTGTTCATTCATTTGTTTTTGTTCATTCGTTAGTTAATTCAATTGTTTGTTTGTTTGTTTGTTCGTTCATTCTGTTTGTTCATTCATTTGTTTTTGTTCATTCGTTAGTTAATTCAATTGTTTGTTTGTTTGTTTGTTTGTTTGTTTATTAATTCATTCTCTCTGTTCATTCATTAGTTTGTTTGTTTGTTCGTTCATTCTCTTTGTTTGTTTGTTTGTTTGTTTATTAATTAATTCTGTTTGTTCATTCAGTTGTTTCTTTATTAATTCAATAGTTTGTTTGTTCGTTCACTCTGTTGTCCCTTCTTTGATTCATTCTATCAGGCCTTCTAGACTTTTTAAACTTTGCTTTTCTAACTAAAATGTATAAGTTATATTTCTTTGAATTTTAATGCACTAAACTAGAGTTGCAGTTCTCCACCTGTTTACTACCTCATTTCCCATTCAGTCCAATTCAGATTCCAGGAATACCATTATTTCATAGTTTCTGATCGGCGCTCTGCCCGGTTTCACAGCATTAGAGCGGTTTGTGAGAAGTGGCCTTGTAAGCAGAATCGAGTCTGAAGACTCTTTTGTTGCCTCCTGCTGCTCGTGGTGGAAATGCATCCGAAATGCCCCAGCCGTCTCTCTCCGACTGTCTCCTCTCATCTATGAGCTTGTTCGTTTGAAGCCGAGATAAGTAATGTGGTTCTCCGAGCTGCAGCTCCATTTTTGCTTCGTTTATGATCAATAATAAGTACTCTGAGGGAAGAGCGAGCCGAGCGGGTGTTGGTGATTTATTGATTTCTGTGGGGTCGTACCGCATGCATGCTAATGAGCAGCGTGATGCATTGCAAAGCTGTGAACTCTGGAGTGTTTTCAAATTATTGTAACACAGCCATCGACCCGTCCACCTCCACTGTCTTTTTATGTGGTTTTGGTGTTAAAAGCCACATCGGAATTACGCTCATCTGTAAAACGTGGCTTTCGTGCTCCCTCTGGCAGAGGTTTTTATTTGTTTTTCGTTGTTTGGCTGAGTTTAGCCTTGCCAGAGCTGAAGTCTGTAGATGAATGGTGTTTGTGGTTTAAAGCGACAGCAGCAGCCAGATCAGCTAATGTTGAACACTGAACGTTTCTCTTGGCTTCATCAGAGCCGGATAGCTCAGAGGAAAATATTATTGCTCTTTTATGAGACTGAAAGTTCCCTGATATGTTTGGTTTTTTAAGTATAAACATTGTTTCCATTTATTATTTCTCACAAGCAGAGAGTTTGTTGACTGAAAACAAGTTGATTGTTTTCATGCATTCGAGTGAATGTGGAGAAATGGCTCAAATCATGAGATCGAGGGAATTTGATGAGACATACTGGGTCTGAAAGTCTAGCATACATTGAATTGAGTCGATTCATTCGACAGTCTTAATGAGTGAGTCATTGAGTCGATTCATTCGACAGTCTTAATGAGTGAGTCATTGAGTCGATTCATTCGACAGTCTTAATGAGTGAGTCATTGAGTCGATTCATTCGACAGTCTTAATGAGTGAGTCATTGAGTCGATTCATTCGACAGTCTTAATGAGTGAGTCATTGAGTTGATTCGTTCGACAGTCTTAATGAGTGAGTCATTGAGTTGATTCGTTCGACAGTCTTAATGAGTGAGTCATTGAGTTGATTCATTCGACAGTCTTAATGAGTGAGTCATTGAGTCGATTCGTTCGACAGTCTTAATGAGTGAGTCATTGAGTTGATTCGTTCGACAGACTTAATGAGTGAGTCATTGAGTCGATTCGTTCGACAGTCTTAATGAGTGAGTCATTGAGTTGATTCGTTCGACAGTCTTAATGAGTGAGTCATTGAGTTGATTCATTCGACAGTCTTAATGAGTGAGTCATTGAGTTGATTCGTTCGACAGTCTTAATGAGTGAGTCATTGCGTCGATTCTTTAAACAGTCTTAATGAGTGAGTCATTGAGTCGTTTCGTTTGACAGTCTTAATGAGTGAGTCATTGAGTTGATTCGTTCGACAGTCTTAATGAGTGAGTCATTGAGTTGATTCATTCGATAGTCTTAATGAGTGAGTCATTGAGTTGATTCGTTCGACAGTCTTAATGAGTGAGTCATTGAGTTGATTCGTTCGACAGTCTTAATGAGTGAGTCATTGAGTTGATTCATTCGACAGTCTTAATGAGTGAGTCAATGAGTCGATTCATTCGACAGTCTTAATGAGTGAGTCATTGAGTTGATTCATTCGACAGTCTTAATGAGTGAGTCATTGAGTTGATTCGTTCGACAATTTTAATGAGTGAGTCATTGAGGCAATTCGTTCGACAGTCTTCATGAGTGAGTCATTGAGTTGATTCGTTCGACAATTTTAATGAGTGAGTCATTGAGGCAATTCGTTCGACAGTCTTCATGAGTGAGTCATTGAGGTGATTCGTTTGACAATCTTAATGAGTGAGACACTGAGTTGATTCATTCGACAGTCTTAATGAGTGAGTCATTGAGTTGATTCGTTCGACAATTTTAATGAGTGAGTCATTGAGGCAATTCGTTCGACAGTCTTCATGAGTGAGTCATTGAGGTGATTCGTTTGACAATCTTAATGAGTGAGTCATTGAGTCGATTCTTTCAACAATCTTAATGGATGAGTCATTGAGTCGAATAGTTGAAATGGTGGATTCATTAAAAACGCTAAATCATTCATTTTTGTTATTGATGTTTTAATCAGGATAGTAAAATTCTCTTTCACTTGCCCCTTCAAAACTCTCTTTTCTACTTGTCCCGGACAAGCGCTAATGTCAAACCCTGGTGATGTATCGCTTTTATAGAGTTTTTTGTTTTTTTTACTCAAAATACTGACATACTTGTTACCGACGGCATGAACTCTGATATTCTGATATGTGTGAGTGAATGTGTTTCGTCGTGTAAAATACTGTAATGATCATGTTAGTTGATCTATAATGTGCGGTGGTCATGTTAGTTAGCGCCTCAGAGAATGGGATCGGTCGGATTTACATCACGTAACTTCATCCACGTCTCGAAACTCATGAGTGACCGGTGAACTGGGAGTGGAATAGAGTAAACATACAATGTGTATCTGATCTATAACTGGAAGGATTATTGCCACTTCCATAGACATCAGTGTGTGTTTAACAAACTATAAATGTATTTGTTGCTAGCACGTTTGAACTTATGAGTTGATCACGTGATGCTCTGACTATTTAAATCGACAGCTTAAGTGTTTTTTGTAGGGTTGTGTAACCCACTTAAGCGGTCAGAGAGAATGTGATTTCGGACACAGCCACTCTCCAGATATTGATGCATTAAATTGGTCTTTTTCTCATTAGTCTACCTGGGGAAGAAAGTCTCTTCTAGGTGAAATCTTTGTGATTTACTCGGATCTGGTGGTCTGAGGTTATGACAGATCCAGGGATGTATTCATCAGTTCTCCTTTAACTTTTATAGCCGCCGTGGGGCGTACATCTGTGCCTTGATCTTACAACAAACCTGTCAGTTCACATCTTCACGAGTGCTAAATCAATATCCATTTCAAACTTGCCAAATGCATTTTCTGATGAATTTTTGTCAGGCCTGAATTATATAAAGAGAAACTTTGATGTGTTGATGTTATAGTTTCGTAGGTCATATTTCGGAGGGTTTTATTAGTTGAATAAAAAAATTATTGGTTGCATTTACAAATGCAATACTATATATTCTTCCAAAAAATATTATATATATATAATTCTCTTTCTTAGCTCAGGAGTCTGGATGTTTCATTTCAGTATTTACTGTCTCATATATTTCTGATTCTAACCTCCTAAGACCCAGGAAAACAAAACATTGTTGACTTTAGTATTTTTTCATGTCATTACATTTGTTTAGAGCGAAAAACAAATGTAATGAAATGTACACAAATTTAACAAATGTATCAAATTATTTAATATGTTATGACATGTCCTCGTATGTGGACGGCAGGACTCAGTTGTTAAAAAATAAATAAAATGACATGTATAGCCAAAAACATTTTATTTTATTTATTTTTTTTTTCATCAATCAAATTTTAGGTTCCAGACTTTGTTTAAAGATGATTCTCAACTATGAATTGATATACCAGTTTATTTCATGCAATATGTGTGTAAAATGGGCATTCAATGCCATGTCTCTATACACTGGATCTAATGTGTTCTTGGAGCAATACTGTAATAATGGGAGTAATAGTTGGCAACATTTTCATAACAATATATATATTTCATAGGAACATTGTGTAATTTCTTTCCCTGTTCACTTGTTGTGTGTCCCAGAATGCCTGATAAGTGTCTCTATTGAGGACGTGTATGAAGTCAATGCCCTGTTTCATAACAGAAAGTCATATTTTATTAGAAACACAATAACATTTTCCTAAAATTATAACAAACAATTTGAAAATTTAGGCTGATTGAAATATTTCCATGCGTGCTAAACTTGCTCATTCATTCATTTTTGAGGAGTTGTTGTTGTCCTGTTGAAACCTCAAAACAAATGGCGTCTCTTTACAGGACAGGGATGGGAATCGAGAACCGCTTCCGCTTATCAGTTCCTGTGTGCGCATTTTAATGTGATTTTATACCATTGAAGCTCAAAAGACTCGCAGTGTTTCTGTGATCTGCATCCAAAACCTGCGCACAGAAAAGGTGAACTATTTGATGACGCACTCACTGTTTTCTGTGAAACACACACACACACACACACACACACACACACACACACACACACACACACGCACATGCACATGCACATGTCTGGTTTACTATCTTTGTGGGGACTTTCCATAGACGTAATGCATTTTATACTGTACAAACCATATTTTCTATCCCCTACACCCACACACACACACACACACACACACACACACACACACACACTGCCCCTGCCCCTAAACCTACCCATCTCACACACACACACACACACACACACACACACACACACACACACACTGCCCCTAAACCTACCCATCTCACACACACACACACACACACACACACACACACTGCTCCCTGACCCTAAACCTACCCATCTCACACACACACACACACACACACACACACACACACACACACACACACACACACACACACACACACACACACACACACACACACACACACTGCCCCTGCCCCTAAATCCCATCTCACACACACACACACACACACACACACACACACACACACACACACACACACTGCCCCTGGCCCTAAACCTACCCATCACAGGAGACATGCTGCATTTTTACATTTTCAAAAAAACTCATTTTGTATGATTTATAAGCTTGTTTCCTCATGGGGACCTCAATTTCGGTCCCCACGGTGACACGAGTCCCCATGAGTCTGTGCACACACACACACACACACACACACACAAAAATGTCAAAATGTTCTGGTAAACATGAAGTTATGTCTTCAGACAGTTGAAAAGAATAGATGTAAATGCGTGTGTGTCAGTATATCGGATCTGTGCAGCTCTTAAAGTGACAGTGGCAGATTTTCCAAATGCGTCTCTAAAGTTAATCAAACAACAAACACAGCTCTAGACAGAATAACTTGTGTGAGTGCATAGCCTGTATTTTATTAATAAAGTGCAGTTATTTTACATTAGATTACGGTTTCTGTGCCTGAATACCTAATCCTATCTTTGTTCACTTGTATTTATTTGTGCTATTGCTCATTTGTTAATTACTGAGTGTTTACTAATCTTTAATAATGCTTGAAACTTATATTATTTAGTCTTTTTTTGTTTTTTGTTGCTCTGGTATTTTTAAACCATAGGGTAAAGTTCTAGCCTGATGATTTACAATGAAATGTTTTGCAATAAGACTTTGAATAAATGTGAATGATATCTAAGGTTTTCTTTTAGCTTATTGGAATCTAAATTAGGAATCGATAAGAAGAATCGTAGTCAAATTCAAACGAGACCCAACCCTACAGGACTTGTGTGTGTGTGTGTGTGTGTGTGTGTTCACTCAAATATAGTGTAATCATACGAGGACAGTGGCACCCAGGGACAAATAGAAACACCATAATATTTTACATGCAGAATATAGAGCTGTAAAATGAATCTCATTTAATGTGATTTCATATTGAGACATCAGCTCAATCTGAGGAGCACACGTCTAAGACTGGGCTTGTCTCCGGTGGGGCGGTTTACAGCTTCTCCTCGGAGCGCTTGTGTGTTTAGTTGAGTCCTATCATCCGTTTCTTGACTGATCTCCGAGGTGCTCCGTCAACAAACACAAAACAGCCCTTCCTTGAGTCGCGTCCGTCCCGTAAGAAAACTCTGAATACCGGGGGGAAGCGGCCTGACAGGCAGAGACGTGCGCTAATTACCAACTTAAACAAACTTGACAAGAGGAAGGAGAAAAGCTTTCAGTGCCCCCCTTTTAAAAAGCCATTACCAGGAAGCGTGTGTGTGTGTGTGTGTGTGTGTGTGTGTGTGTGTGTGTGTGTGTGTGTGTGTGTGTGTGTGTGTGTGTGTGTGTGTGTGTGTGTGTGTGTGTGTGTGTGTGTGTGTGTGTGTGTGTGTGTGTGTGTGTGTGTGTGTGTGTGTGTGGCCCAAAAGCTGCATTTGGGGACAAGTCATTTACATTTTTACCCTTAAAAAGCTGAAGGTTTGAAGTTAATATGATTATCTTTGCATGGGAAGTCACCGTTTCTTTCAGATGGAGGCATTTAGGAGGTGAAGAGGTAGATTATGGCTCATTTGGGGGTGGAGATCTGTCCGATTCAAGGGCTTTGTGAGCAATCCCAGACTTCTGACAAGATGACCTTTCATCCCAGGAAACAGAAGCCCAATTTAAGCACTTCTCATTGGAGGAATGTCAGGATAAACACACGAGAGCGGCTGTATGAGGAGTTGTGCTGGACGTGTAGATGTCAGCAGTGAGTTTGTGTCCCGAGGGCTGTGGAAATAAGATGCGTCTCATTTAGATCTGACACGCAGATGTCTTCATTACGCTCACGATGAATCACTTGAGTTCTTCACACCCGTTTGAATTCCTCTCTCAATTTCTTCACATCATTACCAAAGAGGGACAGAACGTGAACATGCAGGGCAGAGAGATCAGATGAGATGTTCTGTCTGGTGAGAGATGATTCCTCTCTGGAGGGAATGACATGCGGAGGGTTGTTGATAGTAATATTGTTAACGCAGTGACTATAAAGAGCGTCCTGGTGCCCTTGGAATATACATGGGTTTACATCAAATCCCTTTTCCCCTGGGAGGAGTTTAGCAAACCAAATCGATACTTATTTTGTTGCGGTCATTATTATTCGTGGAGAGTCCACATGTAAATTATTGGATTTTCAGCTTATTAATTAGGGGTTGACATATGGTATATTACAAAATATAAATACATACACACACAACAAATTTAAATCATATTTATATTTTCTATACTATTATTAATAACTATTATTATTATTATACATGATAAATAATAAATACTTAATTTAACTTTAACATGTATTTTAATTACAAAATTGTACAATGTACACACTCTAAAAAATGCTGGGTTAAGAACAACCCAAGTTGAGTTGAAAATGGACACATCCAGCAGTTGGGTTGTTTTAACCCAGCAGTTGGGTTGTTTTAACTCTTGCTTAAAATAACCAAATTGCTGGGTTAAAACAACCTAATTGCTGGGTTGAAAATAGACAAAACCAGCAAACCCAGCAGTTGGGTTGTTTTAACCCTGCGGTTGGGTTAAATGTTTGCTTAAAATAACCAAATTGCTGGGTTAAAACAACCTAATTGCTGGGTTGAAAATAGACAAAACCAGCAAACCCAGCAGTTGGGTTGTTTTAACCCTGCGGTTGGGTTAAATGTTTGCTTAAAATAACCAAGTTGCTGGGTTAAAACAACCCAATTGCTGGGTTGAAAATGGACAAATCCAGCAATTGGGTTGTTTTAACCCCGCGGTTGGATTAAATGTTTAGGTTGTTCTTATCCCAGCATTTTTTTTTTTTTTAGAGTTTGTGTGTGTGTATATATACTTTATTTAATTTAAAAACACAATTAAGTTTATTATTTTCTTTGCAATTTGAAAAACTCTGTGAACTGTCAGAAATAAATCCACATGTTTAACGATTAATATGAGTGATATTGGTGTATCAGCCCATTTGTGTCCATTTGGAGATGATGGCATTGTGTACACTGGCCTTCCTAATATGATTTGTTCACTCCTGAACTCTCAGCTCCGTTATTCTCCAAGCTCACGCAGACACCGCTGCCTTTCTCCCAGTCTTCGTCGTCTTCTTTTATTAAACCCCTCTCTTCTCATTTTCCTTTTCTGAGATTTGACGAGCTGAAAATAGAATGCTAGCGAGATCGCTTGCACCCAACGCTCTTCAAAGGGAAGAGGTCCCGCGCCGAGCACAAGCGCTTACACGTATTGTAATTAGAGGAAAGGCCATTATCTTGTAAAGATGTTTTCCTTCACAGACCAGAAGAACATTTGCCTTGAGGATTTTCTGTGGTAACTTAATAATAGAGGCGTTCAGGTTCATTAGCGGCAGCGCTTCTGAAGGGCCGGATTCAGTAATAGGAAAAGTCTTCTCGAATCCGGCCTTAATGCTGCGCCGTCATCGGCTCGCACGCTTTTCAAAGCGAGATTAAGCTTTCTAATGAATTTCCAGTCCTGTATGGTTAAGCCTCAGCCAAAAAATTAAATCAGAGCGAATTTATCTCTGATGATGTCGCTGTTTCTGCCTCCTGCTCGCAAAATTAACACATTTATTAAACCAATGAATTGAGACGTCTCCTATTAATTGGCAAAAGTGCTGAAAGCTCTGTTGGTAAAAACGTAC
Source organism: Gobiocypris rarus (assembly GCA_023029165.1). Taxonomy (NCBI): domain Eukaryota; kingdom Metazoa; phylum Chordata; class Actinopteri; order Cypriniformes; family Gobionidae; genus Gobiocypris; species Gobiocypris rarus. The sequence goes on from CM040922.1 coordinate 25,606,366, forward strand.
CGCCGAGGCTAGAAATGAAACTAAAGCCGCTAATTAGCAGATGAAATCGTCCGCTTGTCTAAAGCACTATCACCACCAGAGATTAATCGGAGGAGCTCATAAAAAAAAATGAAATGATTGCAGTTTTCAGAAACAGCTGGTGAGACCCGGCAGCACAGGAAGGGTCATCGCAGGTGCCCGTTTAATGAGCGCGGGGCCAACGGCGCGTCTCGCTCCAGACTTTGGGCTCGTCAGAGCGTGGCCCTTCAAAGGGAACCACTCTGGAGTTTAGTGTCACTACTATAGTTTTCACTCATTATTATTATCCATTTGTTTTATTACAGACAACAAAATGTTTTCATTTTTAGCAAGGCCGCAATCATGGCTTGAGCATTGGGGGGACAGACGGTCTTTTTATTTAAAGAAATTAAATAACTAAAGGATTAAATAGGATTTAGGGGAAATAAGAACGGTATAAGAAGTTCTAGGTCTAATTATAGCCTGTTTAGTTGTGAAGTTATCCATTTATACTCCATGCAAATAACATCATTTAAATGATTAATGTAATTTCACTATTTTGAAGTGAAAATAGGCAAAGTGTTGAGTAGTTTGCATCACTGTATGTGATTGTGGGTTGTTAAACATACATCATAAAACAAATATCAAATGTTAAATGTTTAGTTACTTGTATTATGCCACGCACACACTCTTTCACTGTAAGTGATGCGTTCACACTCATCTTCAGTGAACATTAAGCCCCGCCTACTTTGATCTGATTGGCCGTCATTTTGACATTGACGAGCGCTCCGGCAGAACAGCTTAAAAATTGTACGTTTCTAAACTGTCTGCCATGCTAACAACAAACACAGCAGTGCGTAATGAAGAGCAGCATTAAGAAATATAACATTTTTGGGGGACAATTTGGCCATTTCCAATTACTGGGAGCGGACTTGTCAATGTCCATGTTGGTTATGGCCCTGATTTTTATTTAAGAATAATATCCATCAGTGTCCGGGCCAGTAGGATGGAGAGGTTTTGGATCTGTCCGGGTCATAGGGTCTGTAAAGAGGTGTTAATGAAGGAAACGTCCCGTTTGATGACTGACAGGCTTTAAGATGAGGCCCGTTTGCAGGCTTGAGTGAGTGCAAACATGACCGGAGCAGCCTGGAGACACGTGGCTTTCATTACTCCAAAAAATATATATAACACCTGAAGTGAATAACACTGATGATCTCTTCATCACCTGTTAGTGGGTGGGATATATTAGGCAGCAAGTGAACATTTTGTCCTCAGAGTTGATGTGTTAGAAGCAGGAAAAATGGGCAAGCGTAAGGATTTGAGTGAGTTTGACAAGGGCCAGATTGTGATGGCTAGACGACTGGGTCAGACCATCTCCAAAACTGCAGCTCTTGTGGGGTGTTCCCGGTCTGCAGTGGTCAGGATCTATCAAAAGTGCTCCAAGGAAGGAACAGTGGAGAACCGGCCACAGGGTCATGGGCGGCCCAGGCTCATTGATGCACGTGTGGAGCGAAGGCTGGCCCGTGTGGTCCGATCAAACAGACGAGCTACTGGAGCTCAAACTGCTCAAGAAGTTAATGCTGGTTCTGATAGAAAGGTGTCAGAATACACAGAGCATCGCAGTTTGTTGCGTATGGGGCGGCATAGCCGCTGACCAGTCAGGGTGCCCATGCTGACCCCTGACCCCGCCGAAAGCATGAAACAATATTATAGTTTTCATTCATTATTTTTATACATTTGTTTTATTTCAGACATCAAAAAATGTTTTTAGTTTTAGTTTAGAATAATATCCATCAGTGTCCGGGCCAGTAGGATGGAGAGGTTTTGGATCTGTCCGGGTCAAAGGGTCACCTGTAAAGAGGTGTTAATGAAGGAAACGTCCCGTTTGATGACTGACAGGCTTTAAGATGAGGCCTGTTTGCAGGCTTGAGTGAGTGCAAACATGACCGGAGCAGCCTGGAGACACGTGGCTTTCATTACTCCAGCCTCGAGTGCGGCCCACCGGCGACACACAGGAAACAGAACAGAAGGTGAGGCTGATTTGAAATTGGCTGTGCTTGTCAACAAATTGATAACCTGCCCAGAGGCATCAGCATGCGGTTCAGAGACTTTTATCAAATTCACATGTGCAGATTGTTTTTTTGTTCTCCTCCCATAAGCAGACCGTAAAAACTGAGAGAAACAAGACTTCCGAGATCCTCCAGGATCCCTTTCCCCCTCGTGCTCTTTGGCCACGTTCCCATTGCATCTGGAGCCCTAGTTGGACGTTTCGGTGGCTGCCTCGGTCATTGTGAGCGCGCTCATTACAGTACCCCCCCCTGCGCTGAGACGGACGTCTCCTGGGCTCGTCTCTCCACTCCTCCCTGACGTTCGACCCGACTAATAGAGCCACTTACCAGCCTTTTAACTCTTAACTGCGCTGGTTAACCCCTCACAGATGCAGTCCTGCTCCCTAGCCCTGAAAATCCAGTGTGATGATGTACATGTAGGGGCTTGTGTATAAAAATGAATAATAACTGAATTTCACATACAAAAAAGGTCAATAGTGTAGATGTATGAAGAGCTTTATTAAAAATGTATGTTAAAACTGAAAAAACAGAAGCTAATGCGCGGGTATGATGTCATTTAGAACAAAACAAAGTTCATTTGGAGTTCATTTCTGGAGTCTGAACTTTCTAGAAAAGTTCGCTCTGGCGGGTAAAAACCTTCAAACTATTGCTGTGTCGATGATGTAATAGGTGGGTGTGGCTCTGAGGCTCCGCCTTCTTTGACGAGGAAATCTTCTCCGGTTCATTTCTTGTGTTCAGTCCGTCGAGGTCCGACGGGAGTAAAAACATGAGCACTGAGAGCCGCTTTAAAGCAGAACCTGAAGCTGTAATTCTGACTGAAAGTGACACTGACACGGTTTTTCATGTTTAATACTGTAAAGCTGCTGCTTTAATGCAATCTGCTGTATAAAGTGCTGTATAAATAAATGTGACTGGAGTGCTGAATCGCTATGATCAAAGACTTAAAGCAGATGTCTAATGCAATTTCATGCATTCTGCCTTATTTACACTGTTCAAGAGTTGATTCTCATGATAAACATGGACAAAATGTAAAAAAAAATTTCTGTGCCCACTGCACGCCTCCACGAGCTCGGCTGTTTTCAGAAAGAATCGGGTGTGTGTATGTGTGTGTGTGTGTGTGTGTGTCTTTAGCTCCGCCCACTGCACGCCTCTACGAGCTCGGCTGTTTTCAGAAAGAATCGGTACAGTGTTTCTGTCTTTTATAAATCTGATAAACTAAAGACTCTTGTGAGATATGAAGGATCAACACTACTCTATAGATATTCCAGATTAACATCAGACTGGCAGTAACTGTGTGTTATGACCCTTTAAATAAATTAAATAGTACAATAGCATATAAATAGTATTAAAATAACACTATACTGTAGTAAGGGTAGATGCTGTTTAATTTCACAAGCTAAAGCTGAAATATACAGTATATTTTCTGTGTCTGAGCTCTAACACTCACAGTCTCACATGCAGTTGGTTAAGTAAGATATTAGAGATTGTATAAAATATTGATTCATGATGTACTTTTAATGCATCACTAACTTTATCATACTTATTGAATGTTTATAGGAGGTCCTGATGCATGATTTGAGGAATCATTCATGAGGTAACGGTGGAGTTTATTGCTTGTGTCAGGGCTTTGATTGTTGCTCCCCTGAAGACTGTATTTCTCCAGTTATCTGGCAGCACGAGAGCAATCAGGGACTGTGTTTTTGGACCGATTGAAGGAGGAATAATGCGTGCTTTCTCTGATGAGCAGGAATTAGTGTTGGCTTGCCGTCTATGACAGATGATAATGATAAGTCGTTGTTTCACTGAATGACTGGACATAAACTGCTGTGTGTGAGGATCGATAGGCATCGCTGCTCAGCGCAGATATGAACAATGTGCAGGCGCGTTTATCGCCAGCAGATCAGCGCCAGCATTAACTCCCTGTCTGTGTCATTTCATAGGATGTGAATATTGACAGGAAGCGTTTTATACGCCCTATTGGCTCTGGCTGATTAAAATTAATTCTATTTCTCAAATTAAACCGCATAAATGCTTGTGTGAGAGCTTCGGGAGTTTGACAAGGAGGCCGAACAGATACTCTGTCTGCCGTTCAGAAGTTTTTGATCGGTAAGATTTTTAATAAGTCTCTTATGCTCACCAAGGCTGTGTTTATTTTATTAAAAATACAGTGAAAGCTGAGATATTCCAATGTAAAAAAAAAGTTTTCTATATGAATATTTTGTTAAAATGTGTTTTTTTTCTTTTCTTTCCTGTGATCAAAGCTGAGTTTATCATCATTACTCCAGTCTTCAGTGTCACATGATACTTCACTAATCACTCTCATATGAGGATCTGATGATCAACACACATTTATGATTATTATCAATGATCAAAAAAATATATTTAGGATTTTTTTGATGAACAGAAAGTTCAAGAGAACAGCATTTATTTGAAATAGAATCTTTTGTAACATTTTAAATGTCTTTACTGTTACTTTTGATCAGTTTAATGCATCCTAGCTGAATACATTAATTCATTTCACAATATAATTTTTTTGTTGTTGTATTTTTTATAAAATAAACACAGCCTTGGTGAGCAGAAAAGACTTCTAAAAACATTAAAAATGTTACCGATCAAAAACTTGCTCTTCTAAAGGAATGCCAGAAGTAAGACTGTCTGCCGTATCTTATCTTTCTAAAATACCCACCGTTAATGTGTGTTTATCTGCCGTGTGCTGAGAGCTGACGTGTGTGTGTGTGTGTGTGTGTGTGTGTGTTTTGCATTTTCTTTCAACAATTAGGCATGTTGAGCGTCTGCTGCGTGTTTGCCAGCTGCTAAATGAAGACGTATAAATCTCACAAATGAAAACAAATACAGCAACGATGTTTGACCCTAATTAAAGCCGGGTTGCGAACACAACGCCGCGAGACGTGAGGACTGATATACGGCTTCGCTGCTCTCACGTGTGTTTTGAATTTGCCGTTGACCTGTATTTTACCCTGCCGTGTCACTTTAAGCACTAATAATGAGGATTTACAGCGGACCGTTGGTTCTGGATACTGGACACACACATCAGCCGCAGAAACACTGGAAATGCAAGCAGCAAAGTTTATTTCTTCTTATCGTAACCTCTCGACTCGGCTTGCCAAGTAACTCTCGGCTCATTACTGAGAATCACGGTGTTTGAAGAGCTGTTTTAATGACAAACCAAAATCCTTTCTCTGATCGAAATGCTGACATTTTATTTGCAATGAGTTTTGTAATTAAAACGCTTCTGATAGAAACGTTTCACTACGCCAGTTCTGTTGCAATCAGCAATTCTGCATACTTGTAATCCTTAATGAAATATTTGTATTGATTACACAAATGCAAACATCTGAAACGTACAGGGAATGCAAGATACGCCTTTTAAACTTTGCTCATGGATGTTATTTTGGTGTTGCGATGTAAATATTATTCACTGTATTTACCGGTATATAACTCACTGGGCTTAAAATGCATTGTTGAGAGAACAAAAATAAACCAGATCTTAATGCTGGTTCTGATAGAAAGGTGTCAGAATACACAGTGCATCGCAGTTTTTTTGTGTATAGATTGCATTAGTTTGTGTAAGAAATTCAGTAAAAAAAAGCCAATCGTGCTGCATGCTTATTGGCTCACTGACGTTGACAAGATTAACCCCTTAGGTATCGAACGACAAGACCTGTTACGATACTCAATGGTATCGAGGCAATTCGGTCAGTGCCTAAAAAGTATCGAACTCGATACCCAGCCCTAGCAGTAACGCGGTAGTAAATTGATTCATTTAAATGACGGTCGGTCATGGAAATTTGTGTAATTTGACATCCCTAGTATAAATCAAGCATTAATTATAGCGCTGTATAACAACACAAGTTCTAAACTTATCAACAGCAAGCCTAAACAAATTTATTTGTGGCGTGTGGAAAATGCACTATACAAATAAACCTCAGTGTAACCCATGTTAAATGTGGTGCCTTAGGAAAATAAATATATATATAATTGTATATTCTACTATTTATATTTCTAATTAAAATATTGAAACGATCTATTAAAGTACATTGTGAATTAACTATGTATAAATAAAAATATAATTATCATATTTGAGCAGAGATCATGTGACGTATTACACGTTACACGAGCTGTGTATGACGCAAGCGGATGACTCACGGAAGTGCGAGAGATGCGCTGAACACGAGATGAGTGATGCAGAAACGGGATTAAAAAGAATAATGATTGCCAATTTTAACGTGGATGCTAGATGATTGTGAAACTCCTCTGAATCTGAAGCGGGTGTTTTAAAAACTGTGGACACTCAGGATTTGGTCAGGTTTGTTGATTTGAGTTGAAAACCTCTCTCATGGATTTGGCGAGCCACCAAAATTGAATGCTGATTCCTGGTCCTGGGAAAACACACTTTTGCTGTATCAAGGACTGTCGCCTCTGGCTTGGCTTGCTCAGTTGGGAAAAAAAAAACAATTTTTCAAATATGTTTCAAAATAAATCTAATTATTAAACTAAATTAACCATATAGACCAAATTACTGATCTAATTACTGATCTAAAGCCCACATTGTTACTGTATGATAATCTAAATATATTCTGTTTAACACTGTGAAGCTGCTTTGAAACAATCTGCATTGTTAAAAGCACTATATAAATAAAGTTGACTTGACTTGACATTCGTTGGGTTGCGTCAACGGGTGTTTTAAAAACTGTGAAAACTCAGGATTTGGTCAGGTTTGTTGATTTGAGTTGAAAACCTCTCTCATGGATTTGAGATGGCGAGCCACCAAAATTGAATGCTAATTCCTGGTCCTGGGAAAACACACTTTTGCTGTATGAAGGACATTCGTTGGGTTGCATCAACTTGCTTTAGGAGGACAATTCTGTTTCCTTTGGACATTTCGACTGGTAGGACTGAACTCATTTGGCACTCATTCACTGGACTTGTTAAAGGACTTTTCTGGACAATATTTGAAAGACAAAGAGTTATAGCAAGGGTATTTGGTTATTGAGTGTGAGTTCAATGTATATTTTCTATTTTATTTAGTTTTTTCCATTTCAGTGTGATAAGAAATTTCAGTTTTGCTGACTGGTTAATTGTGGTTATATTACCTTGTTTACGGGGTTTTGTTAAAGAAGGTTCTGACTTGAACGCAATATAGAACAATAATCCCAAATTTAAAAAGACAGTGAAGCTTAATAGCTGTCTGAAATACAGAAAAATAAATAATAGTCTTACTACAGTCTGCAAATTGAGGTAAAGTACATTCAAATTCTTTCAAGAGAAAGAAAAAGAAATCAAAATCTTGACAGAATAATTGAAGAGAAGCAAGACAAGTGACAACACAGAGAATTCATATTTTGGTTATCAATTTATTGTTTAATCATTGTTTTCGTTTCCAAATCTTGTTTATTTTGTCTATGTGACTGTTACATTTCAAATATATTTCCTTGAGTAATTTCCTCATATGCTTCAGTGGTTTATTTACTGTATTAATTCTGTCCTCCACCAACCTAGAAACTGGTCCATTGCTCTAACGTTATGTTGAGGGCACTTGTTACATCAGGCTCAAAGTGATGCACTTTGCGCTTGTTTTCCGGGCTTGACGTTATCGCATTATATATTTAAAAAACGTGACACATTTGTGGAAAATACTGTATTTTTTTGTCACTGAATCTGTAATGTGTCCATTCATTGCCTTGTTAAATCTCATGCTAGTGGATGTTTTGTGTCTGGTTTTAGAGCGCAGACGGCGTTACGTGAATGATGCATGAGAGAGCAGCAGTGTTACGCAAACGCTAATGATGATCAATGACCGACAGATGCGTTCGCCACCTCTTCACCTGCATTAACCTGGAAGTGCTTCATCTCCCTTCATTCATTTAATGTAATGATTATTTGCAGAAAAATCTAATAATTATAATAATGTAGGCTTTACTGTCAGATGCTGCAGATCCAGCCTGGGAAAATGTCTCGATTTGTAGCCATGATGTTTGTGGTTGTTTTTAAAGGCGATGTTTGACCGTCTGTTCATAGTTTTCACGTCACACCCAAAACAAGGCTTTCCTCTATTGCCAGTTATTTTTCCCAGGGTTGTAATGTTATTTTTATCAATGGACTAAGACAGTGATGTTAACCACACACTTTCCCCCGGTTGCAAAGACGAGGCTTAGGCTAGTCCGACTAAAATGCATGTTTGAGTTATAAAGAAAATGCTTAATGCATTAAGACAGTGACATTGAACCAGATTCAATATTGGACCAAAAGTCAATATTCGATGAATGTTCGGTAACCAAGCTCCGTTGTGAAATATACGTCATAAAAGTCGACCAATCAGGTTTTGACCGTATCCCTATGCCTTTGGTTCAGAAACTTTAGGTTCGCTGTTAAAAACGCCAGTGTGAGCGCCAAGCAGACCAGGGGCCTGTACCATGATGGTAGATCAACGAAATCACGATACTAAACTCACGATACGATATTTATAGCGATATGAGTTTTTTTTATATAGATTTCAATAATATTATTATAATATTTGTGGAGCACGTTTGTGGAGCACGTGAAAGTGTGACATCAGCAGTTTCCATGTAAGAGGATAAATAAATAAAATAGTTGTGAAAGTAGTTTATATATATATATATCTTTTTTTAAAAGCAGTCTCTTGTGCTCACCAAGTCTGGATTTGTTATATATATAACTTTAATATTGTGAAATATTAGTAAAATGTAAAATAACTGATTTCTATTTGAACATATTTTACTATGTAATTTAAAATTGAACAATTATTATATTAAGTATCATCATTAGACAATATATATATATTATCATGTAGTGACCTTTAATTTGGAGCAAGAGAAACAGGGGGAGTGGCTTTATTGCATCAGAGATGAGTCACTTTGCTCACATCTGATTGGTTCAAATTCAGTTTGAGATCTCTTATCCAGAACATAACCTGCCCTGGATCAGGTTCGCTGCGGAGAGTAAGTTACTACGGAGATGAACACTGCTAAAACCTAAACCACTTTAATGGTACCTAAAACCCAGGATTGGCACAAACTAAGCTTAAACATATCTGGCTATCCAGCTAAACCACCTTCATGGTATAGGCCCCAGGACTATGTTTTGTTTTCGTTTTTTGATCCGGACCAAACGCACCGAACTACAAGTGTGAACGCACCCTAAATTCCCATTTCTCCCATTCTCCACTTAA